>OY282526.1:17272283-17631907 GCA_958296335.1 Urtica urens
TTTTGGAAAAAACGTACTTTAAATTGTAAAAAACGTATTTTAACGTGTTAAAATGTAACTTTAACTTGTTAAAACGTATATTTAACTTGTTAAATACGTACTTTATCTTGTAAAAAACATACTTTAACTTGTCAAAACGTAATTTTAACTAGTCAAAACGTTATTTTAACTTGTCAAAACGTAACTTTAACTTGTAAAAAACGTACTTTAACTTGTAAAAAAGGTATTTTAACTTGTTAGAATGCAACTTTAACTTGTTAAGAAAGTACTTTAACTTGTAAAAAACTTACTTTAACTTGTAAAAAATGTACTTTAACTTATCAAAACGTAACTTTAACTTGTCAAAACGTAACTTTAACTTGTAAAAAACGTAACTTTAACTTGTCAAAATGTAATTTTAATGTGTCAAAACGTAACTTTAAGTTGTTAAACGTAAGTTTAACTTTTAAAAAATGTACTTTAACTTGTAAAGAACGCACTTCAACTTGTAAAACACGTACTTTAACTTGTAAAAACCTTACTTCAACTTGTAAAAAACGTACTTTAATTTGTGAAAAATGTATTTTAACATGTTAAAATGTAACTTTAACTTGTCAAAACGTAACTTTAACTTGTAAAAAAAAGCGTACTTTAACTTGTAAAAAACGTACTTTAACTTGTAAAAAAGGTATTTGAACTTGTCAAAATGTAACTTTAACTTATTAAAACAGAACTTTAACTTGTTAAAAACGTACTTTAACTTGAAAAAAACGTACTTTATCTTGTCAAAACGTAACTTTAACTTGTCAAAACGTAACTTTAACTTGTAAAAAACGTACTTCAACTTGTAAAAAAGTACTTTAACGTGTCAAAATGTAGCTTTACCTTGCAAAACGTAACTTTAACTTGTTCAAAACGTACTTTAACTTTTAAAAAACGTACTTTAACTTGCCAAAACGTAACTTTAAATTGTAAAAAACCTAGTTTAACTTGTCAAAATGTAATTTTAATGTGTCAAAACTAGACTTTAAGTTGTTAAAACGTAACTTTAACTTGTAAAAAATGTACTTTAACTTGCAAAGAACGTACTTCAACGTGTAAAACACATACTTTAACTTGTCAAAACGTAACTTTAACTTGTTACAAATGTACTTTAACTTGTAAAAAACGTACTTTAACTTGTTAAAAACGTACTTCAACTTGTAAAAAATGTACTTTAACTTGTAAAAATATAATTTTGATGTGTCAAAACATAACTTCAAGTTGTTAAAACGTAACTTTAACTGCTAAAAAATGTACTTTAACTTGTAAAAAACGTACTTCGACTTGTAAAACACTTACTTTAACTTGTAAAAAACGTATTTCAACTGGTAAAAAACGTACTTTAACTTGGAAAAAACGTATTTTAACGTGTCAAAATGTAACTTTAACTTGTCAAAACGTAACTTTAACTTGTTCAAAACTTACTTTAACTTGTAAAAAATGTACTTTAACTTGTCACAACGTAACTTTAACTTGTAAAAAACGTACTTTAACTTGTCAAAACGTAATTTGAACTTGTCAAAATGTAACTTTGACTTGTAAAAAAGGTATTTTAACTTGTAAAAAAGGTATTTTAACTTGTCGAAACGTACTTTAACATGTAAAAAACGTACATTAACTTGTAAAAAACGAACTTTAACTTGCAAAACGTAACTTTAACTTGTCAAAACGTAACTTTAACTTGTAAAAAACGTACTTTAACTTGTAAAAAACGTATTTTAACGTGTCAAAATGTAACTTTAACTTGTCAAAACGTAACTTTAACTTGTTACAAATGTACTTTAACTTGTAAAAAACGTACTTTAACTTGTAAAAAACGTACTTCAACTTGTAAAAAACGGACATTAACTTGTCAAAATGTAATTTTAATGTGTCAAAACGTAACTTTAATTTGTTAGAACGTAAAATTAACTGGTAAAAAATGTACTTTAACTTGTAGAAAACGTACTTCAACTTGTAAAACACTTACTTTAACTTGTAAAAAACGTACTTCAACTAGTAAAAAACGTACTTTAACTTGTAAAAAACGTATTTTAACTTGTTAAAATTCAACTTTAACTTGTTATAAAAAGTACTTTAACTTGTAAAAAACTTACTTTAACTTGTAAAAAACGTACTTTAACTTGTCAAAACGTAACTTTAACTTGTCAAAACGTAACTTTAACTTGTAAAAAACGTAACTTTAACTTTTCAAAATGTAATTTTAATGTGTTAAAACGTAACTTTAAGTTGTTAAACGTAACTTTAACTTATAAAAAATGTACTTTAACTTGTAAAGAACTCACTTCAACTTGTAAAACACGTAGTTTAACTTGTAAAAAACCTACTTCAACTTGTAAAAAACGTACTTTAATTTGTGAAAAACGTATTTTAACGTGTTAAAATGTAACTTTAACTTGTCAAAACGTAACTTTAACTTGTAAAAAGCGTACTTTAACTTGTAAAAAAACCTACTTTAACTTGTAAAAAAGGTATTTTAACCTGTCAAAATGTAACTTTAACTTATTAAAACAGAACTTTAACTTGTTAAAAATGTACTTTAACTTGAAAAAAACGTACTTTAGCTTGTCAAAACGTAACTTTAACTTGTCAAAACGTAACTTTAACTTGTAAAAAACGTACTTCAACTTGTAAAAAAGTACTTTAACTTGTAAAAAAAGTATTTTAACGTGTTAAAATGTAACTTTACCTTGCAAAACGTAACTTTAACTTGTTCAAAACGTACTTTAACTTGCAAAAAACGTACTTTAACTTGCCAAAACGTAACTTTCACTTGTAAAAAACCTAATTTAACTTGTCAAAATGTAATTTTAATGTGTCAAAACTTAACTTTAAGTTGTTAAAACGTAACTTTAACTTGTAAAAAATGTACTTTAACTTGTAAAGAACGCACTTAAACGTGTAAAACACATACTTTAACTTTTCAAAACGTAACTTTAACTTGTTACAAATGTACTTTAACTTGTAAAAAACGTACTTTAACTTGTTAAAAACGTACTTCAACTTGTAAAAAACGTACTTTAACTTGTAAAAATGTAATTTTAATGTGATAAAACGTAACTTTAACTTGTCAAAACATAACTTTAATTTGTAAAAAGCGTACTTTAACTTGTAAAAAACGTACTTTAACTTGTAAAAAAGGTATTTTAACTGGTAAAAAACGTATTTTAACGTGTCAAAATGTAACTTTAACTTGTCAAAACGTAACTTTAACTTGTTCAAAACTTACTTTAACTTGTAAAAAACGTACTTTAACTTGTCACAACGTAACTTTAACTTGTAAAAAACCTACTTTAATTTGTCAAAACGTAATTTGAACTTGTCAAAATGTAACTTTGACTTGTAAAAAACGTACTTTAACTTGTAAAAAACGTACTTTAACTTGTAAAAAAGGTATTTTAACTTGTCAAAACGTACTTTAACATGTAAAAAACGTACATTAACTTGTAAAAAACGTACTTTAACTTGTCAAAACGTAACTTTAATTTGTCAAAACGTAACTTTAACTTGTAAAAAACGTACTTCAACTTTTAAAAAACGTACTTTAACTTGTAAAAAACGTATTTTAACGTGTCAAAATGTAACTTTAACTTGTCAAAACGTAACTTTAACTTGTTAAAACATAACATTAACTTGTAAAAAATGTACTTTAACTTGTAAAGACCGCACTTCAACTTGTAAAACACGAACTTTAACTTGAAAAAAACGTACTTCAACTTGTAAAAAATGTACTTTAATTTGTAAAAAACGTATTTTAACGTGTTAAAATGTAACTTTAACTTGTCAAAACGTAAATTTAACTCGTTAAAAACGTACTTTAACTTGTAAAAAACCTACTTTAACTTATCAAAATGTAACTTAACTTGTCCAAATGTAACTTTAACTTGTAAAAAACGTACTTTAACTTGTAAAAAACGTACTTTAACTTGTAAAAAACGTATTTTAACTTGTCAAAATGTAACTTTAACTTGTCAAAACGTTACTTTAACTTGTTAAAAACGTACTTTAACTTGTAAAAAACGTAATTTAACTTTACAAAATATAACTTTAACTTGTCAAAACATAACTTTAACTTGTTACAAATGTACTTTAACATGTAAAAAACGTACTTTAACTTGTAATAAACGTACTTCAACTTGTAAAAAACGTACTTTTACTTGTCAAAATGTAATTTTAATGTGTCAAAACGTAATTTTAAGTTGTTAAAACGTAACTTTAACTGGTAAAAAACGTACTTCGACTTGTGAAAACGTACTTCGACTTGTAAAACACTTACTTTAACTTGTTGAAAACGTACTTCAACTGGTAAAAAATGTACTTTAACTTGTAAAAAACGTATTTTAACGTGTGAAAATGTAACTTTAACTTGTCAAAACATAACTTTAACTTGTTCAAAACTTACTTTAACTTGTAAAAAACTTACTTTAACTTGTCTCAACGTAACTTTAACTTGTAAAAAACATACTTTAATTTGTCAAAACGTAATTTGAACTTGTCAAAACGTAAGTTTAACTTGTAAAAAACGTACATTAACTTGTAAAAAACGTAATTTAACTTGTAAAAAATGTGGTTTAACTTGTAACAAATGGACTTTAACTTGTAAAAACGTACCTCAACTTTTAAAAAACGTACTTTAACTTGTAAAAAACCTACTTTAACTTGTCAAATAGTAACTTTAATTTATCAAAACATAAGTTTATCTTGTTAAAAACGTAGTTTAACTTGTCAAAACGTAACTTTAACTTGTAAAAGACGTACTTTAACCTGTCAAAAAGTAATTTTAATGTGTCAAAACGTAACTTTAAGTTGTTAAAACGTAACTTTAACTTGTAAAAAATGTACTTTAACTTGTAAAGCACGCACTTCAACTTGTAAAACACGTACTTTAACTTGAAAAAAAAATACTTCAACTTGGAAAAACGTAATTTAATTTGTAAAAAACGTATTTTAACGTGTTAAAATGTAACTTTAACTTGTTAAAACGTAAATTTAACTTGTTAAATACGTACTTTAACTTGTAAAAAACCTACTTTAACTTGTCAAAACGTAATTTTAACTTGTCAAAACGTAACTTTAACTTGTAAAAAACATACTTTAACTTGTAAAGAAGGTATTTTAACTTTTTAAAATGCAACTTTAACTTGTTAAAAAAGTACATAAACTTGTAAAAAAACATACTTTAACTTGTAAAAAACGTACTTTAACTTATCAAAACGTAACTTTAACTTGTCAAAACGTAACTTTAACTTGTAAAAAACGTAACTTTTATGTTTTGATAACTTAAAGTACGTTATATCAAAGTTAATGTTATGTTTTAACAAGTTAAAGTTATGTTTTGACACGTTAAAGATCAATTTTGACAAGTTAAAGTACGTTTTTCACAAGTTAAAGTTACGTTTTGACAAGTTAAAGTTACATTTTTTCACGTTAAAGTACGTTTTTTACAAATTAGAGTTCGTTTTTTTCAAGTTAAAGTACGTTTTTTACAAGTTAAAGTAAATTTCTACAAGTGAAACTACATTTTTAAGAAGTTAAAGTACGTTTTTTACAAGTTAAACTTACTTTTTGACACGTTCAAGTTACGTTTTGACAAGTTAAAGTAGGTTTTTCACAAGTTAAAGTTACATTTAGACAACTTAAATTACGTTCTTTACGAGTTAAATTACGTTTTTTACAAGTTAAATTATGTTTTTACTAAGTTAAACTTACGTTTTGACAAATCAAAGTTACGTTTTGACAAGTTAAGGTATGTTTTGACAAGTTAAAGAACGTTTTCTACAAGTTAAAGTTACGTTTAAACAAGTTAAAGATATTTTGTGACACATTAAAGTTACATTTTGACAGGTTAAAGTACGTTTTTCACAAGTTAAAGTACGTTTTTTAGAAGTTAAAGTACGTTTTTAACAAGTAAAACTTACGTTTTGACAAGTTAAAGTTATGTTTTGACAAGTTAAAGTACGTTTTTTACAAGTTAAAGTATGTTTTTTACAAGTTGAAGTACGTTTTTTACAAGTTAAAGTACAATTTTTACAAGTTAAACCACAGTTTTGACAAGTTAATGTTTCGTTTTGGCACATTAAAATTACATTTAGACAAGTTAAAGTACGTTTTTTACAAGTTCAAGTTACGTTTTGACAAGTTAAATTGCGTTTTTTACAAGTTAAAGTACGTTTTTTACAAGTTGAAGTACGTTTTTTACAAGTTAAAGTACATTTTTTACAACTTAAAGTTACGTTTTAACATCTTAAAGTTACGTTTTGACACATTAAAATTACATTTTGTCAAGTTAAAGTACATTTTTTAAAAGTTAAATATACGTTTTGACAAGTTTAATTACTTTTTTTACAAGTTAAAGTTACGTTTTTTCAACTTAAAGTTACGTTTTGGCACATTAAAATTACATTTAGACAAGTTAAAGTACGCTTTTTACAAGGAAGTTTCGTTTAGACAACTTAAATTACATTTCTTACAAGTTAAACTTACGTTTTGACATGTCAATGTTACGTTTTGACAAGTAAAAGTATGTTTTGACAAGTTAAAGTACGTTATATACAACTTTAAGTTACGTTTTAACAAGTTAAAATTATGTTTTGACACGTTAAAGTTAAATTTTGACAAGTTGAAGTACGTTTTTCACAAGTTAAAGTTACGTTTTGACAAGTTAAAGTTACATTTTTTCAAGTTAAAGTACGGTTTTTACAAATTAGAGTTCGTTTTTTTCAAATTAAAGTACGTTTTTTACAAGTTAAAGTAAATTTCTACAAGTTAAACTACATTTTTAAGAAGTTAAAGTACGTTTTTTACAAGTTAAACTTACTTTTTGACACGTTCAAGTTACGTTTTGACAAGTTAAAGTAGGTTTTTTACAAGTTAAAGTTACGTTTAGACAAGTTAAATTACGTTTTTTACAAGTTAAATTACGTTTTTTACAAGTTAAAGTATGTTTTTAACAAGTTAAACTTACGTTTTCACAAATCAAAGTTACGTTTTGACAAGTTAAGGTATGTTTTGACAAGTTAAAGAACGTTTTCTACAAGTTAAAGTTACGTTTTAACAAGTTAAAGATATGTTGTGACCCGTTAAAGTTACATTTTGACAGGTTAAAGTACGTTTTTCACAAGATAAAAAGTTAGGTTTTGACAAGTTAAAGTTACATTTTGACACGCTAAAGTTACGTTTTGACAAGTTAAAGTATGTTTTTTACAAGTTAAATTATGTTTTCTATAAGTTAAAGTTACGGTTTAACAAGTTAAAGTTACGTTTTGACACGTTAAAGTTTCGTTTTGACAAGTTAAAGTACATTTTTTACAAGTTAAATTACGTGTTTTACATGACAATGTTTCGTTTTGACAAGTTAAATTACTTTTTTAAGAAGTTAAAGTACCTTTTTTAACATGATAAAGTTAGGTTTTGACAAGTTAAAGTTACATTTTGACACGTTAAAGTACGTTTCTTACAAGTTAGAGTACGTTTTATACAAGTTAAAGTACGTTTTTTCGAAGTTAAAGTTCATCTTTCACAAGCAAAAATTACTTTTTGACACCTTCAAGTTACTTTTTAACAAGTTAAAGTTACGTTTTGACACGTTAAAGTTACATTTTGACAAGTTAAGTTACTTTTTTTACAAGTTAAAGTAATTTTTAACAAGTTAAATTACGTTTTCTATAAGGTAAAGTTACGTTTTAACAAGTTAAAGTTACGTTTTGACACGTTAAAGTTACATTTTGACAAGTTAAACTACGTTTTTTACAAGTTATAGTTACGTTTTGACAAGTTAAATTACGTTTTTTACAAGTCAAAGTACGTTTTTAACAAGTTAAAGTTACATTTTGACAAGTTAAAGTTACATTTAGACAAGTTAATGTACGTTTTTTTACAAGTAAAGTACATTTTTTACAAGTTAAAGTTACGTTTTTACAAGTTAAAGTTAAGTTTTGACAACTTAATGTTACGTTTCAACAGTGTAAACTTACATTTTGACAAGTTAAAGTTACATTTTGACAAGTTCAAGTTAAGTTTAGACAAGTTAAATTACGTTTTTTACAAGTTAAAGTCGTTTTTAACAAGTTAAACTTATGTTTTGACAAGTCAAAGTTACGTTTTTACAAGTAAAATTATGTTTTGATAAGTTAAAGTACGTTATATCAAAGTTAAAGTTATGTTTTACCAAGTTAAAGTTATGTTTTGACACGTTAAAGATCAATTTTGACAAGTTAAAGTACGTTTTTCACAAGTTAAAGTTACGTTTTGACAAGTTAAAGTTACATTTTTTCACGTTAAAGTACGTTTTTTACAAATTAGAGTTCGTTTTTTTCAAGTTAAAGTACGTTTTTTACAAGTTAAAGTAAATTTCTACAAGTTAAACTACATTTTTAAGAAGTTAAAGTACGTTTTTTACAAGTTAAACTTACTTTTTGACACGTTCAAGTTACGTTTTGACAAGTTAAAGTAGGTTTTTCACAAGTTAAAGTTACGTTTAGACAACTTAAATTACGTTCTTTACGAGTTAAATTACGTTTTTTACAAGTTAAATTATGTTTTTACTAAGTTAAACTTACGTTTTTTGACAAATCAAAGTTACGTTTTGACAAGTTAAGGTATGTTTTGACAAGTTAAAGAACGTTTTCTACAAGTTAAAGTTATGTTTTAACAAGTTAAAGATATGTTGTGACACATTAAAGTTACATTTTGACAGGTTAAAGTACGTTTTTCACAAGTTAAAGTACGTTTTTTAGAAGTTAAAGTACGTTTTTAACAAGTAAAACTTACGTTTTGACAAGTTAAAGTTATGTTTTGACAAGTTAAAGTACGTTTTTTACAAGTTAAAGTATGTTTTTTATAAGTTGAAGTACGTTTTTTACAAGTTAAAGTACAATTTTTACAAGTTAAACCACAGTTTTGACAAGTTAATGTTTCGTTTTGGCACATTAAAATTACATTTAGACAAGTTAAAGTACGTTTTTTACAAGTTCAAGTTACGTTTTGACAAGTTAAATTGCGTTTTTTACAAGTTAAAGTACGTTTTTACAAGTTGAAGTACGTTTTTTACAAGTTAAAGTAAATTTTTTACAACTTAAAGTTACGTTTTAACATCTTAAAGTTATGTTTGGACACGTTAAAATTACATTTTCTCAAGTTAAAGTACATTTTTTACAAGTTAAAGTTACGTTTTGACAAGTTTAATTACGTTTTTTACAAGTTAAAGTTACGTTTTTTTCAACTTAAAGTTACGTTTTGGCACATTAAAATTACATTTAGACAAGTTAAAGTACGTTTTTTACAAGGAAGTTTCGTTTAGACAACTTAAATTACATTTTTTACAAGTTAAACTTACGTTTTGACATGTCAATGTTACGTTTTGACAAGTAAAAGTATGTTTTGACAAGTTAAAGTACGTTATATACAACTTTAAGTTACGTTTTAACAAGTTAAATTATGTTTTGACACGTTAAAGTTAAATTTTGACAAGTTAAAGTACGTTTTTCACAAGTTAAAGTTACGTTTTTGACAAGTTAAAGTTACATTTTTTCAAGTTAAAGTACGTTTTTTACAAATTAGAGTTCGTTTTTTTCAAATTAAAGTACGTTTTTTACAAGTTAAAGTAAATTTCTACAAGTTAAACTACATTTTTAAGAAGTTAAAGTACGTTTTTTACAAGTTAAACTTACTTTTTGACACGTTCAAGTTACGTTTTGACAAGTTAAAGTAGGTTTTTTACAAGTTAAAGTTACGTTTAGACAAGTTAAATTACGTTTTTTACAAGTTAAATTACGTTTTTTACAAGTTAAAGTATGTTTTTAACAAGTTAAACTTACGTTTTCACAAATCAAAGTTACGTTTTGACAAGTTAAGGTATGTTTTGACAAGTTAAAGAACGTTTTCTACAAGTTAAAGTTACGTTTTAACAAGTTAAAGATATGTTGTGACCCGTTAAAGTTACATTTTGACAGGTTAAAGTACGTTTTTCACAAGATAAAAAGTTAGGTTTTGACAAGTTAAAGTTACATTTTGACACGCTAAAGTTACGTTTTGACAAGTTAAAGTATGTTTTTTACAAGTTAAATTATGTTTTCTATAAGTTAAAGTTACGGTTTAACAAGTTAAAGTTACGTTTTGACACGTTAAAGTTTCGTTTTGACAAGTTAAAGTACATTTTTTACAAGTTAAATTACGTGTTTTACATGATAATGTTTCGTTTTGACAAGTTAAATTACTTTTTTTTCGAAGTTAAAGTACGTTTTTTAACATGAAAAAGTTAGGTTTTGAAAAGTTAAAGTTACATTTTGACACGTTAAAGTACGTTTCTTACAAGTTAGAGTACGTTTTATACAAGTTAAAGTACGTTTTTTCGAAGTTAAAGTTCATCTTTCACAAGCAAAAATTACTTTTTGACACCTTCAAGTTACTTTTTAACAAGTTAAAGTTACGTTTTGACACGTTAAAGTTACATTTTGACAAGTTAAGTTACTTTTTTTACAAGTTAAAGTAATTTTTAACAAGTTAAATTACGTTTTCTATAAGGTAAAGTTACGTTTTTAACAAGTTAAAGTTACGTTTTGACACGTTAAAGTTACATTTTGACAAGTTAAACTACGTTTTTTACAAGTTATAGTTACGTTTTGACAAGTTAAATTACGTTTTTTACAAGTCAAAGTACGTTTTTAACAAGTTAAAGTTACATTTTGACAAGTTAAAGTTACATTTAGACAAGTTAATGTACGGTTTTTTACAAGTAAAGTACATTTTTTACAAGTTAAAGTTACGTTTTTACAAGTTAAAGTTAAGTTTTGACAACTTAATGTTACGTTTCAACAGTGTAAACTTACATTTTGACAAGTTAAAGTTACATTTTGACAAGTTCAAGTTAAGTTTAGACAAGTGAAATTACATTTGTTACAAGTTAAAGTCGTTTTTAACAAGTTAAACTTATGTTTTGACAAGTCAAAGTTACGTTTTTACAAGTAAAATTATGTTTTGATAAGTTAAAGTACGTTATATCAAAGTTAAAGTTATGTTTTACCAAGTTAAAGTTATGTTTTGACACGTTAAAGATCAATTTTGACAAGTTAAAGTACGTTTTTCACAAGTTAAAGTTACGTTTTGACAAGTTAAAGTTACATTTTTTCACGTTAAAGTACGTTTTTTACAAATTAGAGTTCGTTTTTTTCAAGTTAAAGTACGTTTTTTACAAGTTAAAGTAAATTTCTACAAGTGAAACTACATTTTTAAGAAGTTAAAGTACGTTTTTTACAAGTTAAACTTACTTTTTGACACGTTCAAGTTACGTTTTGACAAGTTAAAGTAGGTTTTTCACAAGTTAAAGTTACGTTTAGACAACTTAAATTACGTTCTTTACGAGTTAAATTACGTTTTTTACAAGTTAAATTATGTTTTTACTAAGTTAAACTTACGTTTTGACAAATCAAAGTTACGTTTTGACAAGTTAAGGTATGTTTTGACAAGTTAAAGAACGTTTTCTACAAGTTAAAGTTACGTTTTAACAAGTTAAAGATATGTTGTGACACATTAAAGTTACATTTTGACATGTTAAAGTACGTTTTTCACAAGTTAAAGTACGTTTTTTAGAAGTTAAAGTACGTTTTTAACAAGTAAAACTTACGTTTTGACAAGTTAAAGTTATGTTTTGACAAGTTAAAGTACGTTTTTTACAAGTTAAAGTATGTTTTTTACAAGTTGAAGTACGTTTTTTACAAGTTAAAGTACAATTTTTACAAGTTAAACCACAGTTTTGACAAGTTAATGTTTCGTTTTGGCACATTAAAATTACATTTAGACAAGTTAAAGTACGTTTTTTACAAGTTCAAGTTACGTTTTGACAAGTTAAATTGCGTTTTTTACAAGTTAAAGTACGTTTTTACAAGTTGAAGTACGTTTTTTACAAGTTAAAGTACATTTTTTACAACTTAAAGTTACGTTTTAACATCTTAAAGTTACGTTTTGACTCATTAAAATTATATTTTGTCAAGTTAAAGTACATTTTTTAAAAGTTAAAGTTACGTTTTGACAAGTTTAATTACGTTTTTTACAAGTTAAAGTTACGTTTTTTCAACTTAAAGTTACGTTTTGGCACATTAAAATTACATTTAGACAAGTTAAAGTACGCTTTTTACAAGGAAGTTTCGTTTTAGACAACTTAAATTACATTTCTTACAAGTTAAACTTACGTTTTGACATGTCAATGTTACGTTTTGACAAGTAAAAGTATGTTTTGACAAGTTAAAGTACGTTATATACAACTTTAAGTTACGTTTTAACAAGTTAAAATTATGTTTTGACACGTTAAAGTTAAATTTTGACAAGTTAAAGTACGTTTTTCACAAGTTAAAGTTACGTTTTGACAAGTTAAAGTTACATTTTTTCAAGTTAAAGTACGGTTTTTACAAATTAGAGTTCGTTTTTTTCAAATTAAAGTACGTTTTTTACAAGTTAAAGTAAATTTCTACAAGTTAAACTACATTTTTAAGAAGTTAAAGTACGTTTTTTACAAGTTAAACTTACTTTTTGACACGTTCAAGTTACGTTTTGACAAGTTAAAGTAGGTTTTTTACAAGTTAAAGTTACGTTTAGACAAGTTAAATTACGTTTTTTACAAGTTAAATTACGTTTTTTACAAGTTAAAGTATGTTTTTAACAAGTTAAACTTACGTTTTCACAAAACAAAGTTACGTTTTGACAAGTTAAGGTATGTTTTGACAAGTTAAAGAACGTTTTCTACAAGTTAAAGTTACGTTTTAACAAGTTAAAGATATGTTGTGACCCGTTAAAGTTACATTTTGACAGGTTAAAGTACGTTTTTCACAAGATAAAAAGTTAGGTTTTGACAAGTTAAAGTTACATTTTGACACGCTAAAGTTACGTTTTGACAAGTTAAAGTATGTTTTTTACAAGTTAAATTATGTTTTCTATAAGTTAAAGTTATGGTTTAATAAGTTAAAGTTACGTTTTGACATGTTAAAGTTTCGTTTTGACAAGTTAAAGTACATTTTTTACAAGTTAAATTACGTGTTTTACATGATAATGTTTCGTTTTGACAAGTTAAATTACTTTTTTTTCGAAGTTAAAGTACGTTTTTTAACATGAAAAAGTTAGGTTTTGAAAAGTTAAAGTTACATTTTGACACGTTAAAGTACGTTTCTTACAAGTTAGAGTACGTTTTATACAAGTTAAAGTAGGTTTTTTCGAAGTTAAAGTTCATCTTCACAAGCAAAAATTACTTTTTGACACGTTCAAGTTACTTTTTAACAAGTTAAAGTTACGTTTTGACACGTTAAAGTTACATTTTGACAAGTTAAGTTACTTTTTTTACAAGTTAAAGTACTTTTTAACAAGTTAAATTACGTTTTCTATAAGGTAAAGTTACGTTTTAACAAGTTAAAGTTACGTTTTGACACGTTAAAGTTACATTTTGACAAGTTAAACTACGTTTTTTACAAGTTATAGTTACGTTTTGACAAGTTAAATTACGTTTTTTACAAGTCAAAGTACGTTTTTAACAAGTTAAAGTTACATTTTGACAAGTTAAAGTTACATTTAGACAAGTTAATGTACGTTTTTTTACAAGTAAAGTACATTTTTTACAAGTTAAAGTTACGTTTTTACAAGTTAAAGTTAAGTTTTGACAACTTAATGTTACGTTTCAACAGTTTAAACTTACATTTTGACAAGTTAAAGTTACATTTTGACAAGTTCAAGTTAAGTTTAGACAAGTGAAATTACATTTGTTACAAGTTAAAGTCATTTTTAACAAGTTAAACTTATGTTTTGACAAGTCAAAGTTACGTTTTTACAAGTAAAATTATGTTTTGATAAGTTAAAGTACGTTATATCAAAGTTAAAGTTACGTTTTAACAAGTTAAAGTTATGTTTTGACACGTTAAAGATCAATTTTGACAAGTTAAAGTACGTTTTTCACAAGTTAAAGTTACGTTTTGACAAGTTAAAGTTACATTTTTTCACGTTAAAGTACGTTTTTTACAAATTAGAGTTCGTTTTTTTTCAAGTTAAAGTACGTTTTTTACAAGTTAAAGTAAATTTCTACAAGTGAAACTACATTTTTAAGAAGTTAAAGTACGTTTTTTACAAGTTAAACTTACTTTTTGACACGTTCAAGTTACGTTTTGACAAGTTAAAGTAGGTTTTTCACAAGTTAAAGTTACGTTTAGACAACTTAAATTACGTTCTTTACGAGTTAAATTACGTTTTTTACAAGTTAAATTATGTTTTTACTAAGTTAAACTTACGTTTTGACAAATCAAAGTTACGTTTTGACAAGTTAAGGTATGTTTTGACAAGTTAAAGAACGTTTTCTACAAGTTAAAGTTACGTTTTAACAAGTTAAAGATATGTTGTGACACATTAAAATTACATTTTGACAGGTTAAAGTACGTTTTTCACAAGTTAAAGTACGTTTTTTAGAAGTTAAAGTACGTTTTTAACAAGTAAAACTCACATTTTGACAAGTTAAAGTTATGTTTTGACAAGTTAAAGTACGTTTTTTACAAGTTAAAGTATGTTTTTTACAAGTTGAAGTACGTTTTTTACAAGTTAAAGTACAATTTTTACAAGTTAAACCACAGTTTTGACAAGTTAATGTTTCGTTTTGGCACATTAAAATTACATTTAGACAAGTTAAAGTACGTTTTTTACAAGTTCAAGTTACGTTTTGACAAGTTAAATTGCGTTTTTTACAAGTTAAAGTACGTTTTTACAAGTTGAAGTACGTTTTTTACAAGTTAAAGTACATTTTTTACAACTTAAAGTTACGTTTTAACATCTTAAAGTTACGTTTTGACTCATTAAAATTACATTTTGTCAAGTTAAAGTACATTTTTTAAAAGTTAAAGTTACGTTTTGACAAGTTTAATTACGTTTTTTACAAGTTAAAGTTACGTTTTTTCAACTTAAAGTTACGTTTTGGCACATTAAAATTACATTTAGACAAGTTAAAGTACGCTTTTTACAAGGAAGTTTCGTTTAGACAACTTAAATTACATTTCTTACAAGTTAAACTTACGTTTTGACATGTCAATGTTACGTTTTGACAAGTAAAAGTATGTTTTGACAAGTTAAAGTACGTTATATACAACTTTAAGTTACGTTTTAACAAGTTAAAATTATGTTTTGACACGTTAAAGTTAAATTTTGACAAGTTAAAGTACGTTTTTCACAAGTTAAAGTTACGTTTTGACAAGTTAAAGTTACATTTTTTCAAGTTAAAGTACGTTTTTTACAAATTAGAGTTCGTTTTTTTCAAATTAAAGTACGTTTTTTACAAGTTAAAGTAAATTTCTACAAGTTAAACTACATTTTTAAGAAGTTAAAGTACGTTTTTTACAAGTTAAACTTACTTTTTGACACGTTCAAGTTACGTTTTGACAAGTTAAAGTAGGTTTTTTACAAGTTAAAGTTACGTTTAGACAAGTTAAATTACGTTTTTTACAAGTTAAATTATGTTTTTTACAAGTTAAAGTATGAGTTTAACAAGTTAAACTTACGTTTTCACAAATCAAAGTTACGTTTTGACAAGTTAAGGTATGTTTTGACAAGTTAAAGAACGTTTTCTACAAGTTAAAGTTACGTTTTAACAAGTTAAAGATATGTTGTGACACGTTAAAGTTACATTTTGACAGGTTAAAGTACGTTTTTCACAAGATAAAAAGTTAGGTTTTGACAAGTTAAAGTTACATTTTGACACGCTAAAGTTACGTTTTGACAAGTTAAAGTATGTTTTTTACAAGTTAAATTATGTTTTCTATAAGTTAAAGTTACGGTTTAATAAGTTAAAGTTACGTTTTGACACGTTAAAGTTTCGTTTTGACAAGTTAAAGTACATTTTTTACAAGTTAAATTACGTGTTTTACATGATAATGTTTCGTTTTGACAAGTTAAATTACTTTTTTTTCGAAGTTAAAGTACGTTTTTTAACATGAAAAAGTTAGGTTTTGAAAAGTTAAAGTTACATTTTTACACGTTAAAGTACGTTTCTTACAAGTTAGAGTACGTTTTATACAAGTTAAAGTACGTTTTTTCGAAGTTAAAGTTCATCTTTCACAAGCAAAAATTACTTTTTGACACGTTCAAGTTACTTTTTAACAAGTTAAAGTTACGTTTTGACACGTTAAAGTTACATTTTGACAAGTTAAGTTACTTTTTTTATAAGTTAAAGTAATTTTTAACAAGTTAAATTACGTTTTCTATAAGGTAAAGTTACGTTTTAACAAGTTAAAGTTACGTTTTGACACGTTAAAGTTACATTTTGACAAGTTAAACTACGTTTTTTACAAGTTATAGTTACGTTTTGACAAGTTAAATTACGTTTTTTACAAGTCAAAGTACGTTTTTAACAGGTTAAAGTTACATTTTGACAAGTTAAAGTTACATTTAGACAAGTTAATGTACGTTTTTTTACAAGTAAAGCACATTTTTTACAAGTTAAAGTTACGTTTTTACAAGTTAAAGTTACATTTTTTCACGTTAAAGTACGTTTTTTACAAATTAGAGTTCGTTTTTTTCAAGTTAAAGTACGTTTTTTACAAGTTAAAGTAAATTTCTACAAGTGAAACTACATATTTTAGAAGTTAAAGTACTGCTTTAACAAGTTAAACTTACTTTTTGACACGTTCAAGTTACGTTTTGACAAGTTAAAGTAGGTTTTTCACAAGTTAAAGTTACGTTTAGACAACTTAAATTACGTTCTTTACGAGTTAAATTACGTTTTTTACAAGTTAAATTATGTTTTTACTAAGTTAAACTTACGTTTTGACAAATCAAAGTTACGTTTTGACAAGTTATGGTATGTTTTGACAAGTTAAAGTTACGTTTTGACAAGTTAAATTACGTTTTTTACAAGTCAAAGTACGTTTTTAACAAGTTAAAGTTACATTTTGACAAGTTAAAGTTACATTTAGACAAGTTAATGTACGTTTTTTTACAAGTAAAGTACATTTTTTACAAGTTAAAATTACGTTTTTACAAGTTAAAGTTAAGTTTTGACAACTTAATGTTACGTTTCAACAGTGTAAACTTATATTTTGACAAGTTAAAGTTACATTTTGACAAGTTAAAGTTACATTTTGACAAGTTCAAGTTAAGTTTAGACAAGTGAAATTACATTTGTTACAAGTTAAAGTCGTTTTTAACAAGTTAAACTTATGTTTTGACAAGTCAAAGTTACGTTTTTACAAGTAAAATTATGTTTTGATAAGTTAAAGTACGTTATATCAAAGTTAAAGTTACGTTTTAACAAGTTAAAGTTATGTTTTGACACGTTAATGATCAATTTTGACAAGTTAAAGTACGTTTTTCACAAGTTAAAGTTACGTTTTGACAAGTTAAAGTTACATTTTTTCACGTTAAAGTACGTTTTTTACAAATTAGAGTTCGTTTTTTTCAAGTTAAAGTACGTTTTTTACAAGTTAAAGTAAATTTCTACAAGTGAAACTACATTTTTAAGAAGTTAAAGTACGTTTTTTACAAGTTAAACTTACTTTTTGACACGTTCAAGTTACGTTTTGACAAGTTAAAGTACGTTTTTCACAAGTTAAAGTTACGTTTAGACAACTTAAATTACGTTCTTTACGAGTTAAATTACGTTTTTTACAAGTTAAATTATGTTTTTACTAAGTTAAACTTACGTTTTGACAAATCAAAGTTACGTTTTGACAAGTTAAGGTATGTTTTGACAAGTTAAAGAACGTTTTCTACAAGTTAAAGTTACGTTTTTTACAAGTTAAAGTATGTTTTTAACAAGTTGAAGTACGTTTTTTACAAGTTAAAGTACAATTTTTACAAGTTAAACCACAGTTTTGACAAGTTAAAGTTTCGTTTTAGCACATTAAAATTACATTTAGACAAGTTAAAGTACGTTTTTTACAAGTTCAAGTTACGTTTTGACAAGTTAAATTGCGTTTTTTACAAGTTAAAGTACGTTTTACAAGTTGAAGTACGTTTTTTACACGTTAAAGTACATTTTTTACAACTTAAAGTTTTGTTTTAACATCTTAAAGTTACGTTTTGACACATTAAAATTACATTTTGTCAAGTTAAAGTACATTTTTTAAAAGTTAAAGTTACATTTTGACAAGTTTAATTACGTTTTTTACAAGTTAAAGTTACGTTTTTTTCAACTTAAAGTTAAGTTTTGGCACATTAAAATTACATTTAGACAAGTTAAAGTACGGTTTTTACAAGGAAGTTTCGTTTAGACAACTTAAATTACATTTCTTACAAGTTAAACTTACGTTTTGACATGTCAATGTTATGTTTTGACAAGTAAAAGTATGTTTTGACAAGTTAAAGTACGTTATATACAACTTTAAGTTACGTTTTAACAAGTTAAAATTATGTTTTGACACGTTACAGTTAAATTTTGACAAGTTAAAGTACGTTTTTCACAAGTTAAAGTTACGTTTTGACAAGTTAAAGTTACATTTTTTTCAAGTTAAAGTACGTTTTTTACAAATTAGAGTTCGTTTTTTTCAAATTAAAGTACGTTTTTTACAAGTTAAAGTAAATTTCTACAAGTTAAACTACATTTTTAAGAAGAAGTACGTTTTTTACAAGTTAAACTTACTTTTTGACACGTTCAAGTTACGTTTTGACAATTTAAAGTAGGTTTTTTACAAGTTAAAGTTACGTTTAGACAAGTTAAATTACGTTTTATACAAATTAAATTACGTTTTTTACAAGTTAAAGTATGTTTTTAACAAGTTAAACTTACGTTTTGACAAATCAAAGTTACGTTTTGACAAGTTAAGGTATGTTTTGACAAGTTAAAGAACGTTTTCTACAAGTTAAAGTTACGTTTTAACAAGTTAAAGATATGTTGTGACACGTTAAAGTTACATTTTGACAGGTTAAAGTACGTTTTTCAAAATTTAAAGTACGTTTTTTTGAAGTTAAAGTATGTTTTTTAACAAGACAAAAAGTTAGGTTTTGACAAGTTAAAGTTACATTTTTGACACGTTAAAGTTACGTTTTGACAAGTTAAAGTATGTTTTTTACAAGTTAAATTACGTTTTCTATAACTTAAAGTTACGGTATAATAAGTTAAAGTTACGTTTTGATACGTTAAAGTTTCGTTTTGACAAGTTAAAGTACATTTTTTACAAGTTAAATTACGTGTTTTACATGATAATGTTTCGTTTTGACAAGTTAAATTATTTTTTACGAAGTTAAAGTACGTTTTTTAACATTTTGACACGGTAAAGTACGTTTCTTACAAGTTAGAGTACGTTTTATACAAGTAAAAGTACGTTTTTTCGAAGTTAAAGTACATCTTTCACAAGCAAAAATTACATTTTGACACGTTCAAGTTACTTTTTAACAAGTTAAAGTTACGTTTTGACACGTTAAAGTTACATTTTGACAAGTTAAGTTACTTTTTTTATAAGTTAAAGTAATTTTTAACAAGTTAAATTACGTTTTCTATAAGGTAAAGTTACGTTTTAACAAGTTAAAGTTACGTTTTGACACGTTAAAGTTACATTTTGACAAGTTAAACTACGTTTTTTACAAGTTATAGTTACGTTTTGACAAGTTAAATTACGTTTTTTACAAGTCAAAGTACGTTTTTAACAGGTTAAAGTTACATTTTGACAAGTTAAAGTTACATTTAGACAAGTTAATGTACGTTTTTTTACAAGTAAAGCACATTTTTTACAAGTTAAAGTTACGTTTTTACAAGTTAAAGTTAAGTTTTGACAACTTAATGTTACGTTTCAACAGTGTAAACTTACATTTTGACAAGTTAAAGTTACATTTTGACAAGTTCAAGTTAAGTTTAGACAAGTGAAATTACATTTGTTACAAGTTAAAGTCGTTTTTAACAAGTTAAACTTATGTTTTGACAAGTCAAAGTTACGTTTTGACAAGTAAAATTATGTTTTGATAAGTTAAAGTACGTTATATCAAAGTTAAAGTTACGTTTTAACAAGTTAAAGTTATGTTTTGACACGTTAAAGATAAATTTTGACAAGTTAAAGTACGTTTTTCACAAGTTAAAGTTACGTTTTGACAAGTTAAAGTTACATTTTTTCACGTTAAAGTACGTTTTTTACAAATTAGAGTTCGTTTTTTTCAAGTTAAAGTACGTTTTTTACAAGTTAAAGTAAATTTCTACAAGTGAAACTACATTTTTAAGAAGTTAAAGTACGTTTTTTTACAAGTTAAACTTACTTTTTGACACGTTCAAGTTACGTTTTGACAAGTTAAAGTAGGTTTTTCACAAGTTAAAGTTACGTTTAGACAACTTAAATTACGTTCTTTACGAGTTAAATTACGTTTTTTACAAGTTAAATTATGTTTTTACTAAGTTAAACTTACGTTTTGACAAATCAAAGTTACGTTTTGACAAGTTAAGGTATGTTTTGACAAGTTAAAGTTACGTTTTGACAAGTTAAAGTACGTTTTTTACAAGTCAAAGTACGTTTTTAACAAGTTAAAGTTACATTTTGACAAGTTAAAGTTACATTTAGACAAGTTAATGTACGTTTTTTTACAAGTAAAGTACATTTTTTACAAGTTAAAATTACGTTTTTACAAGTTAAAGTTAAGTTTTGACAACTTAATGTTACGTTTCAACAGTGTAAACTTATATTTTGACAAGTTAAAGTTACATTTTGACAAGTTAAAGTTACATTTTGACAAGTTCAAGTTAAGTTTAGACAAGTGAAATTACATTTGTTACAAGTTAAAGTCGTTTTTAACAAGTTAAACTTATGTTTTGACAAGTCAAAGTTACGTTTTTACAAGTAAAATTATGTTTTGATAAGTTAAAGTACGTTATATCAAAGTTAAAGTTACGTTTTAACAAGTTAAAGTTATGTTTTGACACGTTAATGATCAATTTTGACAAGTTAAAGTACGTTTTTCACAAGTTAAAGTTACGTTTTGACAAGTTAAAGTTACATTTTTTCACGTTAAAGTACGTTTTTTACAAATTAGAGTTCGTTTTTTTCAAGTTAAAGTACGTTTTTTACAAGTTAAAGTAAATTTCTACAAGTGAAACTACATTTTTAAGAAGTTAAAGTACGTTTTTTACAAGTTAAACTTACTTTTTGACACGTTCAAGTTACGTTTTGACAAGTTAAAGTAGGTTTTTCACAAGTTAAAGTTACGTTTAGACAACTTAAATTACGTTCTTTACGAGTTAAATTACGTTTTTTACAAGTTAAATTATGTTTTTACTAAGTTAAACTTACGTTTTGACAAATCAAAGTTACGTTTTGACAAGTTAAGGTATGTTTTGACAAGTTAAAGAACGTTTTCTACAAGTTAAAGTTACGTTTTTTACAAGTTAAAGTATGTTTTTAACAAGTTGAAGTACGTTTTTTACAAGTTAAAGTACAATTTTTACAAGTTAAACCACAGTTTTGACAAGTTAAAGTTTCGTTTTAGCACATTAAAATTACATTTAGACAAGTTAAAGTACGTTTTTTACAAGTTCAAGTTACGTTTTGACAAGTTAAATTGCGTTTTTTACAAGTTAAAGTACGTTTTACAAGTTGAAGTACGTTTTTTACAAGTTAGAGTACACTTTTTATAACTTAAAGTTTTGTTTTAACATCTTAAAGTTACGTTTTGACACATTAAAATTACATTTTGTCAAGTTAAAGTACATTTTTTAAAAGTTAAAGTTACATTTTGACAAGTTTAATTACGTTTTTTACAAGTTAAAGTTACGTTTTTTCAACTTAAAGTTAAGTTTTGGCACATTAAAATTACATTTAGACAAGTTAAAGTACGGTTTTTACAAGGAAGTTTCGTTTAGACAACTTAAATTACATTTCTTACAAGTTAAACTTACGTTTTGACATGTCAATGTTATGTTTTGACAAGTAAAAGTATGTTTTGACAAGTTAAAGTACGTTATATACAACTTTAAGTTACGTTTTAACAAGTTAAAATTATGTTTTGACACGTTACAGTTAAATTTTGACAAGTTAAAGTACGTTTTTCACAAGTTAAAGTTACGTTTTGACAAGTTAAAGTTACATTTTTTCAAGTTAAAGTACGTTTTTTACAAATTAGAGTTCGTTTTTTTCAAATTAAAGTACGTTTTTTACAAGTTAAAGTAAATTTCTACAAGTTAAACTACATTTTTAAGAAGAAGTACGTTTTTTACAAGTTAAACTTACTTTTTGACACGTTGAAGTTACGTTTTGACAATTTAAAGTAGGTTTTTTACAAGTTAAAGTTACGTTTAGACAAGTTAAATTACGTTTTATACAAATTAAATTACGTTTTTTACAAGTTAAAGTATGTTTTTAACAAGTTAAACTTACGTTTTGACAAATCAAAGTTACGTTTTGACAAGTTAAGGTATGTTTTGACAAGTTAAAGAACGTTTTCTACAAGTTAAAGTTACGTTTTAACAAGTTAAAGATATGTTGTGACACGTTAAAGTTACATTTTGACAGGTTAAAGTACGTTTTTCAAAATTTAAAGTACGTTTTTTTGAAGTTAAAGTATGTTTTTTAACAAGACAAAAAGTTAGGTTTTGACAAGTTAAAGTTACATTTTGACACGTTAAAGTTACGTTTTGACAAGTTAAAGTATGTTTTTTACAAGTTAAATTACGTTTTCTATAACTTAAAGTTACGGTATAATAAGTTAAAGTTACGTTTTGATACGTTAAAGTTTCGTTTTGACAAGTTAAAGTACATTTTTTACAAGTTAAATTACGTGTTTTACATGATAATGTTTCGTTTTGACAAGTTAAATTATTTTTTACGAAGTTAAAGTACGTTTTTTAACATTTTGACACGGTAAAGTACGTTTCTTACAAGTTAGAGTACGTTTTATACAAGTAAAAGTACGTTTTTTTCGAAGTTAAAGTACATCTTTCACAAGCAAAAATTACATTTTGACACGTTCAAGTTACTTTTTAACAAGTTAAAGTTACGTTTTGACACGTTAAAGTTACATTTTGACAAGTTAAGTTACTTTTTTTATAAGTTAAAGTAATTTTTAACAAGTTAAATTACGTTTTCTATAAGGTAAAGTTACGTTTTAACAAGTTAAAGTTACGTTTTGACACGTTAAAGTTACATTTTGACAAGTTAAACTACGTTTTTTACAAGTTATAGTTACGTTTTGACAAGTTAAATTACGTTTTTTACAAGTCAAAGTACGTTTTTAACAGGTTAAAGTTACATTTTGACAAGTTAAAGTTACATTTAGACAAGTTAATGTACGTTTTTTTACAAGTAAAGCACATTTTTTACAAGTTAAAGTTACGTTTTTACAAGTTAAAGTTAAGTTTTGACAACTTAATGTTACGTTTCAACAGTGTAAACTTACATTTTGACAAGTTAAAGTTACATTTTGACAAGTTCAAGTTAAGTTTAGACAAATGAAATTACATTTGTTACAAGTTAAAGTCGTTTTTAACAAGTTAAACTTATGTTTTGACAAGTCAAAGTTACGTTTTTACAAGTAAAATTATGTTTTGATAAGTTAAAGTACGTTATATCAAAGTTAAAGTTACGTTTTAACAAGTTAAAGTTATGTTTTGACACGTTAAAGATCAATTTTGACAAGTTAAAGTACGTTTTTCACAAGTTAAAGTTACGTTTTGACAAGTTAAAGTTACATTTTTTCACGTTAAAGTACGTTTTTTACAAATTAGAGTTCGTTTTTTTCAAGTTAAAGTACGTTTTTTACAAGTTAAAGTAAATTTCTACAAGTGAAACTACATTTTTAAGAAGTTAAAGTACGTTTTTTACAAGTTAAACTTACTTTTTGACACGTTCAAGTTACGTTTTGACAAGTTAAAGTAGGTTTTTCACAAGTTAAAGTTACGTTTAGACAACTTAAATTACGTTCTTTACGAGTTAAATTACGTTTTTTACAAGTTAAATTATGTTTTTACTAAGTTAAACTTACGTTTTGACAAATCAAAGTTACGTTTTGACAAGTTAAGGTATGTTTTGACAAGTTAAAGTTACGTTTTGACAAGTTAAATTACGTTTTTTACAAGTCAAAGTACGTTTTTAACAAGTTAAAGTTACATTTTGACAAGTTAAAGTTACATTTAGACAAGTTAATGTACGTTTTTTTACAAGTAAAGTACATTTTTTACAAGTTAAAATTACGTTTTTACAAGTTAAAGTTAAGTTTTGACAACTTAATGTTACGTTTCAACAGTGTAAACTTATATTTTGACAAGTTAAAGTTACATTTTGACAAGTTAAAGTTACATTTTGACAAGTTCAAGTTAAGTTTAGACAAGTGAAATTACATTTGTTACAAGTTAAAGTCGTTTTTAACAAGTTAAACTTATGTTTTGACAAGTCAAAGTTACGTTTTTACAAGTAAAATTATGTTTTGATAAGTTAAAGTACGTTATATCAAAGTTAAAGTTACGTTTTAACAAGTTAAAGTTATGTTTTGACACGTTAATGATCAATTTTGACAAGTTAAAGTACGTTTTTCACAAGTTAAAGTTACGTTTTGACAAGTTAAAGTTACATTTTTTCACGTTAAAGTACGTTTTTTACAAATTAGAGTTCGTTTTTTTCAAGTTAAAGTACGTTTTTTACAAGTTAAAGTAAATTTCTACAAGTGAAACTACATTTTTAAGAAGTTAAAGTACGTTTTTTACAAGTTAAACTTACTTTTTGACACGTTCAAGTTACGTTTTGACAAGTTAAAGTAGGTTTTTCACAAGTTAAAGTTACGTTTAGACAACTTAAATTACGTTCTTTACGAGTTAAATTACGTTTTTTACAAGTTAAATTATGTTTTTACTAAGTTAAACTTACGTTTTGACAAATCAAAGTTACGTTTTGACAAGTTAAGGTATGTTTTGACAAGTTAAAGAACGTTTTCTACAAGTTAAAGTTACGTTTTTTACAAGTTAAAGTATGTTTTTAACAAGTTGAAGTACGTTTTTTACAAGTTAAAGTACAGTTTTTACAAGTTAAACCACATTTTTGACAAGTTAAAGTTTCGTTTTAGCACATTAAAATTACATTTAGACAAGTTAAAGTACGTTTTTTACAAGTTCAAGTTACGTTTTGACAAGTTAAATTGCGTTTTTTACAAGTTAAAGTACGTTTTACAAGTTGAAGTACGTTTTTTACAAGTTAAAGTACATTTTTTACAACTTAAAGTTTTGTTTTAACATCTTAAAGTTACGTTTTGACACATTAAAATTACATTTTGTCAAGTTAAAGTACATTTTTTAAAAGTTAAAGTTACATTTTGACAAGTTTAATTACGTTTTTTACAAGTTAAAGTTACGTTTTTTCAACTTAAAGTTAAGTTTTGGCACATTAAAATTACATTTAGACAAGTTAAAGTACGGTTTTTACAAGGAAGTTTCGTTTAGACAACTTAAATTACATTTCTTACAAGTTAAACTTACGTTTTGACATGTCAATGTTATGTTTTGACAAGTAAAAGTATGTTTTGACAAGTTAAAGTACGTTATATACAACTTTAAGTTACGTTTTAACAAGTTAAAATTATGTTTTGACACGTTACAGTTAAATTTTGACAAGTTAAAGTACGTTTTTCACAAGTTAAAGTTACGTTTTGACAAGTTAAAGTTACATTTTTTCAAGTTAAAGTACGTTTTTTACAAATTAGAGTTCGTTTTTTTCAAATTAAAGTACGTTTTTTACAAGTTAAAGTAAATTTCTACAAGTTAAACTACATTTTTAAGAAGAAGTACGTTTTTTACAAGTTAAACTTACTTTTTGACACGTTCAAGTTACGTTTTGACAATTTAAAGTAGGTTTTTTACAAGTTAAAGTTACGTTTAGACAAGTTAAATTACGTTTTATACAAATTAAATTACGTTTTTTACAAGTTAAAGTATGTTTTTAACAAGTTAAACTTACGTTTTGACAAATCAAAGTTACGTTTTGACAAGTTAAGGTATGTTTTGACAAGTTAAAGAACGTTTTCTACAAGTTAAAGTTACGTTTTAACAAGTTAAAGATATGTTGTGACACGTTAAAGTTACATTTTGACAGGTTAAAGTACGTTTTTCAAAATTTAAAGTACGTTTTTTTGAAGTTAAAGTATGTTTTTTAACAAGACAAAAAGTTAGGTTTTGACAAGTTAAAGTTACATTTTTGACACGTTAAAGTTACGTTTTGACAAGTTAAAGTATGTTTTTTACAAGTTAAATTACGTTTTCTATAACTTAAAGTTACGGTATAATAAGTTAAAGTTACGTTTTGATACGTTAAAGTTTCGTTTTGACAAGTTAAAGTACATTTTTTACAAGTTAAATTACGTGTTTTACATGATAATGTTTCGTTTTGACAAGTTAAATTATTTTTTACGAAGTTAAAGTACGTTTTTTAACATTTTGACACGGTAAAGTACGTTTCTTACAAGTTAGAGTACGTTTTATACAAGTAAAAGTACGTTTTTTCGAAGTTAAAGTACATCTTTCACAAGCAAAAATTACATTTTGACACGTTCAAGTTACTTTTTAACAAGTTAAAGTTACGTTTTGACACGTTAAAGTTACATTTTGACAAGTTAAGTTACTTTTTTTATAAGTTAAAGTAATTTTTAACAAGTTAAATTACGTTTTCTATAAGGTAAAGTTACGTTTTAACAAGTTAAAGTTACGTTTTGACACGTTAAAGTTACATTTTGACAAGTTAAACTACGTTTTTTACAAGTTATAGTTACGTTTTGACAAGTTAAATTACGTTTTTTACAAGTCAAAGTACGTTTTTAACAGGTTAAAGTTACATTTTGACAAGTTAAAGTTACATTTAGACAAGTTAATGTACGTTTTTTTACAAGTAAAGCACATTTTTTACAAGTTAAAGTTACGTTTTTACAAGTTAAAGTTAAGTTTTGACAACTTAATGTTACGTTTCAACAGTGTAAACTTACATTTTGACAAGTTAAAGTTACATTTTGACAAGTTCAAGTTAAGTTTAGACAAGTGAAATTACATTTGTTACAAGTTAAAGTCGTTTTTAACAAGTTAAACTTATGTTTTGACAAGTCAAAGTTACGTTTTTACAAGTAAAATTATGTTTTGATAAGTTAAAGTACGTTATATCAAAGTTAAAGTTACGTTTTAACAAGTTAAAGTTATGTTTTGACACGTTAAAGATCAATTTTGACAAGTTAAAGTACGTTTTTCACAAGTTAAAGTTACGTTTTGACAAGTTAAAGTTACATTTTTTCACGTTAAAGTACGTTTTTTACAAATTAGAGTTCGTTTTTTTCAAGTTAAAGTACGTTTTTTACAAGTTAAAGTAAATTTCTACAAGTGAAACTACATTTTTAAGAAGTTAAAGTACGTTTTTTACAAGTTAAACTTACTTTTTGACACGTTCAAGTTACGTTTTGACAAGTTAAAGTACGTTTTTCACAAGTTAAAGTTACGTTTAGACAACTTAAATTACGTTCTTTACGAGTTAAATTACGTTTTTTACAAGTTAAATTATGTTTTTACTAAGTTAAACTTACGTTTTGACAAATCAAAGTTACGTTTTGACAAGTTAAGGTATGTTTTGACAAGTTAAAGTTACGTTTTGACAAGTTAAATTACGTTTTTTACAAGTCAAAGTACGTTTTTAACAAGTTAAAGTTACATTTTGACAAGTTAAAGTTACATTTAGACAAGTTAATGTACGTTTTTTTACAAGTAAAGTACATTTTTTACAAGTTAAAATTACGTTTTTACAAGTTAAAGTTAAGTTTTGACAACTTAATGTTACGTTTCAACAGTGTAAACTTATATTTTGACAAGTTAAAGTTACATTTTGACAAGTTAAAGTTACATTTTGACAAGTTCAAGTTAAGTTTAGACAAGTGAAATTACATTTGTTACAAGTTAAAGTCGTTTTTAACAAGTTAAACTTATGTTTTGACAAGTCAAAGTTACGTTTTTACAAGTAAAATTATGTTTTGATAAGTTAAAGTACGTTATATCAAAGTTAAAGTTACGTTTTAACAAGTTAAAGTTATGTTTTGACACGTTAATGATCAATTTTGACAAGTTAAAGTACGTTTTTCACAAGTTAAAGTTACGTTTTGACAAGTTAAAGTTACATTTTTTCACGTTAAAGTACGTTTTTTACAAATTAGAGTTCGTTTTTTTCAAGTTAAAGTACGTTTTTTACAAGTTAAAGTAAATTTCTACAAGTGAAACTACATTTTTAAGAAGTTAAAGTACGTTTTTTACAAGTTAAACTTACTTTTTGACACGTTCAAGTTACGTTTTGACAAGTTAAAGTAGGTTTTTCACAAGTTAAAGTTACGTTTAGACAACTTAAATTACGTTCTTTACGAGTTAAATTACGTTTTTTACAAGTTAAATTATGTTTTTACTAAGTTAAACTTACGTTTTGACAAATCAAAGTTACGTTTTGACAAGTTAAGGTATGTTTTGACAAGTTAAAGAACGTTTTCTACAAGTTAAAGTTACGTTTTTTACAAGTTAAAGTATGTTTTTAACAAGTTGAAGTACGTTTTTTACAAGTTAAAGTAAAATTTTTACAAGTTAAACCACAGTTTTGACAAGTTAAAGTTTCGTTTTAGCACATTAAAATTACATTTAGACAAGTTAAAGTACGTTTTTTACAAGTTCAAGTTACGTTTTGACAAGTTAAATTGCGTTTTTTACAAGTTAAAGTACGTTTTACAAGTTGAAGTACGTTTTTTACAAGTTAAAGTACATTTTTTACAACTTAAAGTTTTGTTTTAACATCTTAAAGTTACGTTTTGACACATTAAAATTACATTTTGTCAAGTTAAAGTACATTTTTTAAAAGTTAAAGTTACATTTTGACAAGTTTAATTACATTTTTTACAAGTTAAAGTTACGTTTTTTAAACTTAAAGTTAAGTTTTGGCACATTAAAATTACATTTAGACAAGTTAAAGTACGGTTTTTACAAGGAAGTTTCGTTTAGACAACTTAAATTACATTTCTTACAAGTTAAACTTACGTTTTGACATGTCAATGTTATGTTTTGACAAGTAAAAGTATGTTTTGACAAGTTAAAGTACGTTATATACAACTTTAAGTTACGTTTTAACAAGTTAAAATTATGTTTTGACACGTTACAGTTAAATTTTGACAAGTTAAAGTACGTTTTTCACAAGTTAAAGTTACGTTTTGACAAGTTAAAGTTACATTTTTTCAAGTTAAAGTACGTTTTTTACAAATTAGAGTTCGTTTTTTTCAAATTAAAGTACGTTTTTTACAAGTTAAAGTAAATTTCTACAAGTTAAACTACATTTTTAAGAAGAAGTACGTTTTTTACAAGTTAAACTTACTTTCTGACACGTTCAAGTTACGTTTTGACAATTTAAAGTAGGTTTTTTACAAGTTAAAGTTACGTTTAGACAAGTTAAATTACGTTTTATACAAATTAAATTACGTTTTTTACAAGTTAAAGTATGTTTTTAACAAGTTAAACTTACGTTTTGACAAATCAAAGTTACGTTTTGACAAGTTAAGGTATGTTTTGACAAGTTAAAGAACGTTTTCTACAAGTTAAAGTTACGTTTTAACAAGTTAAAGATATGTTGTGACACGTTAAAGTTACATTTTGACAGGTTAAAGTACGTTTTTCAAAATTTAAAGTACGTTTTTTTGAAGTTAAAGTACGTTTTTTAACAAGACAAAAAGTTAGGTTTTGACAAGTTAAAGTTACATTTTGACACGTTAAAGTTACGTTTTGACAAGTTAAAGTATGTTTTTTACAAGTTAAATTACGTTTTCTATAACTTAAAGTTACGGTATAATAAGTTAAAGTTACGTTTTGATACGTTAAAGTTTCGTTTTGACAAGTTAAAGTACATTTTTTACAAGTTAAATTACGTGTTTTACATGATAATGTTTCGTTTTGACAAGTTAAATTATTTTTTACGAAGTTAAAGTACGTTTTTTAACATTTTGACACGGTAAAGTACGTTTCTTACAAGTTAGAGTACGTTTTATACAAGTTAAAGTACGTTTTTTCGAAGTTAAAGTACATCTTTCACAAGCAAAAATTACATTTTGACACGTTCAAGTTACTTTTTAACAAGTTAAAGTTACGTTTTGACACGTTAAAGTTACATTTTGACAAATTAAATTACGTTTTTTACAAATTAAATAACTTTTTTACAAGATAATGTTTCGTTTTGACAAGTTAAATTACTTTTTTTACAAGTTAAAGTACTTTTTTAACAAGTTAATTTACGTTTTCTATAAGGTAAAGTGACGTTTTAACAAGTTAAAGTTACGTTTTGACAAGTTAAAGTTACATTTTGACAAGTTAAACTACGTTTTTGACAAGTTAAATTACGTTTTTACAAGTTAAAGTTACATTTAGACAAGTTAATGTACGTTTTTTACAAGTAAAGTACATGTTTTACAAGTTAAAGTTACGTTTTTACAAGTTAAAGTTAAGTTTTGACAAGTTAATGTTACGTTTCTTTACTGTAAACTTACATTTTGACAAGTTAGATTTACATTTTGACAAGTTCTAGTTAAGTTTATTCGAGTTAAATTAAGTTTTTTACAAGTTAAACCTATGTTTTGACAAGTCAAAGGTATGTTTTGACAATTAAAATTATGTTTTGATAAGTTAAAGTACGTTATATCAAAGTTGAAGTTACGTTTTAACAAGTTAAAGTTATGTTTTGACACGTTAAAGATAAATTTTGACAAGTTAAAGTACGTTTTTCACAAGTTAAAGCTACGTTTTGTCAAGTTAAATTACGTTTTTTACAAGTTAAAGTACAATTTTTTACAAGATAAAGTTACATTTTGACATGGTTAAAGTTATATTTTGACATGTTAAACTACGTTTTTTACAAGTTAGAGTATTTTTTTTACAAGATAATGTTTCGTTTTGATATATTAAATTACATTTTTTTACAAATTTAAGTACGTTTTTTACAAGTTAAATTTACGTTTTGACAAATCAAAGTTACGTTTTGACAAGTTAAGGTATGTTTTGACAAGTTAAAGTACGTTTTCTACAAGTTAAATTTACGTTTTAATAAGTGAAAGTTATGTTTTGACACCTTAAAGTTACATTTTGACAAGTTAAAGTACGTTTTTCACAAGTTAAATTTACGTTTTTGACAAGTTAAATTACATTTTTAAGAAGTTAAAGTTCGTTTTTTAACAAGATAAAGTTAGGTTTTGACAAGTTAAAGTTACATTTTGACACGTAAAAGTACGTTTCTCACAAGTTAGAGTATGTTTTTTACAAGTTAAAGAACGTTTTTTAAAAGTTCAAGTATATTTTTTACAAGTTAAACTACATTTGTAAGAAGTTAAAGTACGTCTTTTACAAGTTAAACTTACTTTTTGACAAGTTCAAGTTACGTTTTGACAAGTTAAAGTACGTTTTTTACAAGTTGAAGTTACATTTTGACAAGTTAAATTACGTTTCTTACAAGTTAAAATACGTTTTTTACAAGTTAAAGTACGTTTTTTACAAGATAATAATTCATTTTGACAAGTTAAATTACTTTTTTTACAAATTAAAGTACGTTTTTAACAAGTTAAACTTATGTTTTGACAAGTTAAAGTTACGATTGTAAAAGTTTAAATACATCTTTTACAAGTTAAATTACGTTTTCTACAAGTTAAAATTACGTTTTGACACGTTAAAGTTACATTTTGACAAGTTAAAGTACGTTTTTTAAAAGTTAAAGTTACGTTTTGAAAAGTTAAATTACATTTTTTACAAGTCAAAGTACGTTTTTTACAATATAAAATTTCGTTGTGACAATTTAAATTATGTTTTTCACAATTTCAAGTACGTTTTTAACAAGTTAAACTTACTTTTTGACAAGTTAAAGTTAGGTTTTGACAATTTACAGTATGTTTTTTACATGTTAAATTACGTTTTCTATAAGTTAAAGATACGTTTTAACAAGTTAATGTTACGTTTTGACAAGTTAAAGTACATTTTTTACAAGTTAAAGTTACGTTCAGACAAGTTAATTACGTTTTTTACAAGTTAAACTATGTTTTTTACAAGCTAATGTTTCGTTTTTACATGTTAAATTACTTTTTTTACAAGTTAAAGTACGTTTTTAACAAGTTAAACTTACGTTTTGACAAATCAAAGTTACGTTTTGACAAGATAAGGTATTTTTTGACAAATTAAAGTACGTGATCTACAAATTAAATTTACGTTTTAACAAGTTAAAGTTATGTTTTGACACGTTAAAGTTACATTTTGACAAGTTAAAGTACGTTTTTCACAAGTTAAAGTTACGTTTTGAGAAGTTAAATTATGTTCTTTAGAAGTTAAAGTACATTTTTTAACAACATAAAGTTATGTTTTGACAAGTCAACGTTACATTTTGACACGTTAAAGTACGTTTCTTACAAGTTAGAGTACGTTTTTTACAAGTTAAATCACATTTTTTACAAGTTAAAGTATATTTTTTACAAGTTAAACTACATATGGTTGAAGTTAAAGTAGGTCTTTTACAATTTAAACTTAGTTTTTGACACGTTCAAGTTACGTTTTGACAAGTTAAAGTACATTTTTTACAAGTTAAAGTTACGTGTTGACAAGTTAAATTACGTTTTCTATAAGTTAAAATTACGTTTTAAAAAGTTAGAGTTACGTTTTGACACGTTACTGTTACGTGTTGACAAGTAAAGTACGTTTTTAACAAGTTATCGTTACGTTTTGACAAGTTAAATTACGTTTTAATAAGTTAAAGTACGGTTTGAACAAGTTAAAATTACATTTTGAAAAGTTAATGTTACGTTTCGACAACGTAAAGTTACTTTTTGACAAGTTAAACTACATTTTTTACAAGTTAAATTACATTTATTACAAGTTAGAGTACGTTTTTTACAAGTTAAAGTAACGTTTTGACAAGTGAAATTATGTTAACAAGTTGAAGTACGTTTTTAACACGTTAAAGTTACGTTTTGACAAGTTAAAGTTACATTTTAACATGTTAAAGTAAGCTTTTTACAAGTTAAAGTACGTTTTTTACCAGTTAAAGTTACGTTTTGACAAGTTAAATTAAGTTTTTTACAAGTTAAAGTATATTTTTTTACAAGATCAAGTTACGTTTTGACAAGTTAAAGTAACATTTTGACCATTAAAGTACATTTTTTACAAGATAGGGTACGTTTTTTACAAGTTAAAGTACGTTTTTTAAAATGTTAATATACGTCTTTTACAAGTTAAACTTACGTTTTGACAAGTTAAAATATGTTTAGTACAAGTTCAAGTTACGTTTAGAAAAGTTAAATTACGTTTTTTACAAGTTAAAGTACTTTTTTTACAAGATAATCATTTTGACAAGTTAAATTACATTTTTTACAAGTTAAATTACGTTTTCTTTAAATTTAAGTTACGTTTTAACAAGTTAAAGTTACGTTTTGACACGTTAAAGTTATGTTTTGACAAGTTAAAGTTTCTTTTTTACACGTTGAAGTTATGTTTTGACAAGTTAAATTACGTTTTAACAAGTTAAGGTAAGTTTTTTACAGGTTGAAGTTACATTTTGACAAGTTAAATTACGTTTCTTACAAGTTAAAGTACGTTTTTTACAAGTTAAAGTACGTTTTTTACAAGATAATTTTTCGTTTTGACAAGTTAATTAACTTTTTTTACAAGTTAAAGTACGTTTTTAACAAGTTAAACTTACGTTTTGACAAGTTAAAGTTACGATTTGAAAAGTTGAAATACGTTTTATATAAGTTAAATTACGTTTTCTACCAGTTAAAATTACGTTTTGACACGTTAAAGTTACATTTTGACAACTTAAAGTACGTTGTTTAAAAGTAAAAGTTACGTTTTGACAAGTTAAATTACATTTTTTACAAGTCAAAGTACGTTTTTTACAATATAAAATTTCGTTGTGACAATTTAAATTACGTTTTTCACAAGTTAAAGTACGTTTTTAACAGGTTAAACTTACTTTTTGACAAGTTAAAATTAGTTTTTGACAAGTTACTGTATGTTTTTTACAAGTTAAATTACGTTTTCTATAAGTTAAAGATACGTTTTAACAAGTTAATGTTATGTTTTGACAAGTTAAAGTACGTTTGTTACAAGTTAAAGTTACGTTCAGACAAGTTAATTACATTTTTCACAAGTTAAAGTGTGTTTTTTAAAAGATAATGTTTCGTTTTGACATGTTAAATTACTTTTTTTACAAGTTAAACTTACGTTTTGACAAATCAAAGTTACATTTTGACAAGTTAAGGTATTTTTTGACAAATTAAAGTACGTTTCCTACAAATTAAATTTACGTTTTAACAAGTTAAAGTTATGTTTTGACACCTTAAAGTTACATTTTGACAAGTTAAAGTATGTTTTTCACAAGTTAAAGTTACGTTTTGACAAGTTCAATTATGTGTTTTAGAAGTTAAAGTACGTTTTTTAACAAGATAAAGTTAGGTTTTGACAAGTTAAAGTTACATTTTGACACGTTAAAGTACGTTTCTTACTAGTTAGAGTACGTTTTTTACTAGTTAAAGCTAATTTTTTACAAGTTAAAGTATATTTTTTACAAGTTAAACTACATTTGTTTGAAGTTAAAGTAGGTCTTTTACAAGTTAAACTTACTTTTTGACGCGTTCAAGTTACGTTTTGACAAGTTAAAGTACATATTTTACAAGTTAAAGTTACGTTTTGACAAGTTAAATTAAGTTTTCTATAAGTTAAAGTTACGTTTTGACGCGTTATAGTTACGTTATGACAAGTTAAAGTTACATTTTGACAAGTTTAATTACGTTTTTCACAATTTTAAGTACCTTTTTTGCAAGTTAAACTTACGTTTTGACAAGTTCAAGTTATGTTTTGACAAGTTAAAGTACGTTTTTTACAAGTTAAATTACGTTTGCTATAAGTTAAAGTTACGTTTTAAAAAATTAGAGTTACGTTTTGACACGTTACTGTTACGTGTTGACAAGAAAAGTACGTTTTTAACAAGTTATCGTTACGTTTTGACAAGTTAAATTACGTTTTAATAAGTTAAAGTACGGTTTGAACAAGTTAAAATTACATTTTGAAAAGTTAATTTTACGTTTCGACAACGTAAAGTTACTTTTTGACAAGTTAAACTACATTTTTTACAAGTTAAATTACATTTTTTTACAAGTTAGAGTACGTTTTTTACAAGTTAAAGTAATGTTTTGACAAGTTAAATTATGTTAACAAGTTGAAGTACGTTTTTAACACGTTAAAGTTACATTTTGACAAGTTAAACTTACATTTTAACATGTTAAAGTAAGTTTTTTACAAGTTAAAGTACGTTTTTTACCAGTTAAAGTTACGTTTTGACAAGTTAAATTAAGTTTTTTACAAGTTAAAGTTTATTTTTTTACAAGATCAAGTTACGTTTTGACAAGTTAAAGTAACATTTTGACACGTTAAAGTACATTTTTTAAAAGATAGTGTACGTTTTTTACAAGTTAAAGTACGTTTTTTACAAGTTAAACTACATTTTTAAAATGTTAAAGTACGTCTTTTACAAGTTAAACTTACGTTTTGACAAGTTAAAATATGTTTAGTACAAGTTCAAGTTACGTTTAGAAAAGTTAAATTACGTTTTTTACAAGTTAAAGTACGTTTTTTACAAGATAATCATTTTGACAAGTTAAATTACGTTTTTTACAAGTTAAATTACGTTTTTTTTTAATTTAAGTTACGTTTTAACAAGTTAAAGTTACGTTTTGACACGTTAAAGTTATGTTTTGACAAGTTAAAGTTACTTTTTGACACGTTGAAGTTACGTTTTGACAAGTTAAATTACGTTTTAACAAGTTAAAGTACATTTTAACAAGTTAAAGTTACATTTTTAAAAGTTAAAGTTGCATTTTGACAAGTAAATGTACTTTTTGTACATGTCAAAGTACATTTTTTCCAAGTTAAAGTAACGTTTTGACAAGTTAATATTACGTTTCGACAACGTAAAGTTACTTTTTGGTAAGTTAAACTACATTTTTTTCAAGTTAAATTACATTTTTTACAAGTTTGAGTACGTTATTTACAAGTTAAAGTAACGTTTTTGACAAGTTAAATTATGTTAACAAGTTGAAGTACGTTTTTAACAAGTTAAAGTTACGTTTTGACAAGTTCAAGTTACATTTTAACATGTTAAAGTAAGTTTTTTACAAGTTAAAGTACCTTTTTCACCAGTTAAAGTTACCTTTTCACAAGTTAAATTAATTTTTTTACAAGTTAAAGTATGATTTTTTACAAGATCGAGTTACGTCTTGACAAGTTAAAGTTATATTTTGACACGTTAAAGTACGTTTTTTACAAGATAGTGTATGTTTTTTACGAGTTAAAGTACATTTTTTACAAGTTAAACTACATTTTTTACAAGTTAAAGTACGTGTTTTACAAGTTAAACTTAGGTTTTGACAAGTTAAAATATGGTTATTACTAGCTCAAGTTACGTTTAGAAAAGTTAAATACCTTTTTTACAAGTTAAAGTACGTGTTTTACAAGATAATTATTTTGACAAGTTAAATTACTTTTCTTACAAGTTAAATTACGTTTGCTTTATGTTTAAGTTACGTTTTAACAAGTTAAAGTTACATTTTGACACGTTAAAGTTATGTTTTGACAAGTTAAAGTTACGTTTTGACACGTTAAAATTACGTTTTGACAAGTTAAATTACGTTTTAACAAGTTAAAGTACGTTTTTAACAAGTTAAAGTTACTTTTTGAAAAGTTAAATTTACATTTTGACAAGTAAATCTACGTTTTTTACATGTCAAAGTAAATTTTTTCAAAGTTAAAGTTACGCTTTGACAAGTTAATGTTACGTTTCGACAATGTAAAGTTTCTTTTTGACAAGTTATACTACACTTTTTACAAGTTAAATTACATTTTTAACAAGTTAGAGTACGTTTTTTAGAAGTTAAAGTAACGTTTTGACAAGTTAAATTATGTTTACAAGTTGAAGTACGTTTTTACAAGTTAAATTATGTTTTATTTAAATTTAAGTTATGTTTTAACAAGTTAAAGTTACGTTTTTACAAGTTAAAGTACGTGTTTTACAAGTTAAACTTAGGTTTTGACAAGTTAAAATATGGTTATTACAAGCTCAAGTTACGTTTTGAAAAGTTAAATTACGTTTTTTACAAGTTAAAGTACATTTTTTAACAAGATAATCATTTTGACAAGTTAAATTACATTTTTTACAAGTTAAATTATGTTTTATTTAAATTTAAGTTATGTTTTAACAAGTTAAAGTTACGTTTTGACACGTTAAAGTTATGTTTTGACAAGTTAAAGTTACGTTTTGACACGTTAAAGTTACGTTTTGACAAGTTAAATTACGTTTTAACAAGTTAAAGTACGTTTTTAACAATTTAAAGTTACATTTAAAAAAGTTAAAGTTACATTTTGACAAGTAAATGTACTTTTTGTACATGTCAAAGTACATTTTTTCCAAGTTAAAGTTACGTTTTGACAAGTTAATGTTACGTTTCGATAACGTAAAGTTAATTTTTTGACAAGTTAAACTACATTTTTTACAAGTGAAATTACATTTTTCACAAGTTAGAGTACGTTTTTTACAAGTTAAAGTAACGTTTTGACAATTTAAATTATGTTAACAAGTTGAAGTACGTTTTTAACACTTTAAAGTTACGTTTTGACAAGTTAAAGTTATATTTTAACATGTTAAAGTAAGTTTTTTACAAGTTAAAGTATGTTTTTTACCAGTTAAAGTTACGTTTTGACAAGTTAAATTAAGTTTTTTACAAGTTAAAGTTTATTTTTTTACAAGATCAAGTTACGTTTTGACAAGTTAAAAAAACATTTTGACACGTTAATGTACATTTTTTACAAGATAGTGTACGTTTTTTACAAGTTAAAGTACGTTTTTTACAAGTTAACTTACATTTTTAAGAAGTTAAAGTACGTCTTTTACAAGTTAAACTTACGTTTTGACAAGTTAAATATTTTTATTACAAGTTCAATTTACGTTTAGAAAAGTTAAATTACGTTTTTTACAAGTTAAAGTACGTTTTTTTACAAGATAATCATTTTGACAAGTTAAATTACATTTTTTACAAGTTAAATTATGTTTTATTTAAATTTAAGTTATGTTTTAACAAGTTAAAGTTACGTTTTGACACGTTAAAGTTATGTTGACAAGTTAAAGTTACGTTTTGACACGTTAAAGTTACGTTTTGACAAGTTAAATTACGTTTTAACAAGTTAAAGTACGTTTTTAACAATTTAAAGTTACATTTAAAAAAGTTAAAGTTACATTTTGACAAGTAAATGTACTTTTTGTACATGTCAAAGTACATTTTTTCCAAGTTAAAGTTACGTTTTGACAAGTAAATGTTACGTTTCGACAACGTAAATTTACTTTTTGACAAGATAAACTACATTTTTTACAAGTTAAATTACATTTTTTACAAGTTTGTGTATGTTTTTTACAACTTAAAGTAACGTTTTGACAAGTTAAATTTTGTTTACAAGTGGAAGTACGTTTTTAACAAGTTAAAGTTACGTTTTGACAAGTTAAAGTTACATTTTAACATGTTAAAGTAAGTTTTTTAGAAGTTAAAGTACCTTTTTTACCAGTTAAAGTTACGTTTTCACAAGTTAAATTAAGTTTTTTACAAGTTAAAGTACGTTTTTTACAAGTTAAACTACATTTTTTAGAAGTTAAAGTACGTCTTTTACAAGTTAACTTAGGTTTTGACAAGTTAAAATATGGTTATTACAAGCTCAAGTTACGTTTAGAAAAGTTAAATTACGTTTTTTAGAAGTTAAAGTACTTGTTTTACAATATAATCCTTTTGACAAGTTAAATTATGTTTCTTACAAGTTAAATTACGTTTTCTTTTTGTTTAAGTTACGTTTTAACAAGTTAAAGTTACGTTTTGGTACGTTAAAGTTATGTTTTTCCAAGTTAAAGTTACGTTTTGACAAGTTAATGTTACATTTCGACAACGTAAAGTTACTTTTTGACAAGTTAAACTACATTTTTTACAAGTTAAATTAACGTTTTGACAAATTAAATTATGTTTATAAGTTGAAGTACGTTTTTAACAAGTTAAATTTATGTTTTGACAAGTTAAAGTTACATTTTAACATGTTAAAGTAAGTTTTTTACAAGTTAAAGTTACGTTTCGACAAGTTAAATTATTTTTTTTACAAGTTAAAGTAAATTTTTTTACAAGATAAAGTTACGTTTTGACAAGTTAAAGTTACATTTTAACACGTTAAAGTACGTTTTTTACATGATAGTGTATGTTTTTTACAAGTTAAAGTACATTTTTTTACAAGTTAAACTAAGTTTTTTAGAAGTTAAAGTACGTCTTTTACAAGTTAAACTTACGTTTTGAAAAGTTAAAATATGTTTATTACAAGTTCAAGTTACGTTTAGAAAAGTTAAATTACGTTTTTTACAAGTTAAAGTATGTTTTTTATAAGATAAGCATTTTGACTAGTTAATTTACGTTTTCTTTAAGTTTAAGTTACGTTTTAACAATTTAAAGTTACGGTTTGACACGTTAAAGTTATGTTTTGACAAGTTAAAGTTACGTTTTGACACGTTAAAGTTACGTTTCGACAAGTTAAATTACCTTTTAACAAGTTAAAGTACGTTTTTAACAAGTTAAAGTTACGTTTTGACAAGTTAATGTTACGTTTCGACAACGTAAAGTTACATTTTGACAAGTTAAATTATATTTACAAGTTAAAGTTACGTTTAGACACATTAAAGTACGTTTTTTACAAGTTAGAGTACGTTTTTTACAACTTAAAGTACGTTTTTTACAAGTTAAAGAACATTTTTTACAAGTTAAACTACAGTTTTTAGAAGTTAAAGTACATTTTTTACAACATAATGTTTCATTTTAACAAGTTAAATTAGTTTTTTTACAAGTTAAATTAAGTTTTCTACAAGTTAACCTAACGTTTTGACAAGTTAAAGTCACGTTTTGACAAGTTAAAGTAAGTTTTTACAAGGTAAATTACGTTTTCTACAAGTTAAAGTTACGTTTTAACAAGTTAATGTTACATTTTGACACGTTAAAGTTACGTTTTGACAAGTTAAAGTACGTTTTTTACAAAATAAAATTTCGTTGTGACAAGGTAAACTACGTTTGTCCCAAGTTAAAGTACGTTTTTAACAAGTTAAACCTACGTTTTGACAAGTTAAAGTACGTTTTTTACAAGTTAAATTACCTTTACTATAGGTTAAAGTTACGTTATAACAAGTTAAAGTTACGTTTTGACACGTTAAAGTTACGTTTTGACAAGTTAAATTAGGTTTTTTACAAGTTATAGTTACGTTTTGACAAGATAAATTACACTTTTACAAGTTAACGTACGTTTTTAATAAGTTAAAGTTACATTTTGAAAATATAAAGTTACATTTTGACAAGTTAATGTATGTTTTTTACAAGTTATAGTAATATTTTGAAAACTTAAATTACATTTTTTACATGTTAAAGTACATGTTTTACAAGTTAAAGTTACGTTTTAACAAGGCAAATTACGTTTTTTACAAGTTAAATTACGTTTTCTTTAAGTTTAAGTTACGTTTTAACAAGTTAAAGTAACGTTTTGACACGTTAAATTTATGTTTTGACAAGTTAAAATTACATTTTGACACGTTAAATTTACGTTTTGACAAGTTAAATTACATTTTAACAAGTTAAAATATGTTTTTAACAAGTTAAAGTTACATTTTGAAACGTTAAAGTTACATTTTGACAAGTAAATATACAATTTTAACATGTCAAAGTACATTTTTTCCAAGTTAAAGTTACGTTTTGACAAGTTAATGTTACGCTTCGACAACGTAAAGTTACTTTTTGACAAGTTGAACTACATTTTTTTCAAGTTAAATTACATTTTTTACAACTTAGAGTACGTTTTTTTTACAAGTTAAGGTAACGTTTTCACAAGTTAAATTAGGTTTACAAGTTGAAGTACGTTTTTAACAATTTAAAGTTACGTTTTGACTAGTTAAAGTTACATTTTAACATGTTAAAGTATGTTTTTTACAAGTTTAAGTAAGTTTTTTACTAGTTAAAGTTACGTTTTGACAAGTTAAATTAAGTTTTTTACAAGTTAAAGTATATTTTTTTACAAGATAAAGTTACGTTTTGACAAGTTAAAGTAACATTTTGACACGTTAAAGTACATTTTTTACAAGATAGTGTATGTTTTTTACAAGTTAAACTACGTTTTTTAAAGTTAAACTACGTATTTTAGAAGTTAAAGTACGTCTTTTACAAGTTAAACTTACGTTTTTACAAGTTAAAATATGTTTATTACAAGTTGAAGTTACGTTTAGAAAAGTTAAATTACGGTTTTTACAAGTTAAAGTACGTTTTTTACAATATAATCATTTTTACAAGTTCAATTACCTTTTCTTTAACTTTAAGTTACGTTTTAACAAGTTAAAGTTACGTTTTGACACGTTAAAGTTATGTTTTGACAAGTTAAAATTACATTTTGACACGTTAAAGTTACGTTTTGACAAGTTAAATTACGTTTTAACAAGTTAAAGTACGTTTTTAACAAGTTAAAGTTACGTTTAGACAAGTTAATGTTACGTTTCGACAACGTAAAAATACATTTTTACAAGTTAAATTATGTTTACAAGTTAAAGTACGTTTTTAACAAGTTAAAGTTACGTTTTGAGAAGTTAATGTAACATTTTGACAATAGAAAGTGAGTTTTCTACAAGTTAAAGTACGTTTTTTACAATTTAAAGTTACGATTTGACAAGAAAAATTATATTTTTTACGAGTTAAAGTACGTTTTTTTACTAGATAAGATTACGCTATGACAAGTTACAGTTACATTTTGACACGTTAAAGCGTGTTTTTTACAAGATAGAGTACGCTTTTTACAAGTTAAAGTACGGTTTTTATAGGTTAAACTACATATTTTAAATGTTATAGTATTCCTTTAACAAGGTAAACTTACTTTTGACACGTTCAAGTACGTTTTGACTAGTTAAAGTACGTTTTTTACAAGTTCAAGTTACGTTTAGACAAGTTAAATTACGTTTTTTACAAGTTAAAGTACGTTTTATACAAGATAATCATTTTAACAATTTCAATTACGTTTTTTACAAGTTAAATTACGTTTTCTATAAGTTAAAGTTACGATCTAACAAGTTCAAAATACGTTTTGACACGTTAAAGTTGCGTTTAAAAAGTTAAAGTGCGTTTTTTACAATTTATAGTTACATTTTGACAACTTAAATTACGTTTTTACAAGTTAAACTACGTTTTTAACAACTTAAAGTTACATTTTGACTAGTTAATGTATGTTTTTTACAAGTTAAATTACATTTTTTACAAGTTAAAGTTACTTTTTGACAAGTTAAAGTTACGTTTGGACAAGGTAATGTTATGTTTCAGCAACGTAATGTTACATTTTGACAAGTTAAACTACATTTTTAACAAGTTAAAGTAACGTTTTGACATGTTAAAGTAACATCTTTTACAAGTTAAAGTGACGTCTTTTACAAGTTAAAGTAACGTTTTGACAAGTTAATTATTTTTACAAGTTAAAGTACGTTTTTAACAGGTTAAAGTTACATTTTCACAAGTTAAACTTACATTTTGACAATTTAAAGTAAGTTGTTTATAAGTAAAAGTTACGCTTTGACAAGTAAAATTATGTTTTTTGCAAGTTAAAGTACGTTTTTTTACTAGATAAAGTTACATTTTGAAATGTTAAAGTTACATTTAGACACATTAAAGTACGTTTTTTACAAGTTAGAGTACGTTTTTTACAAGTTAAAGTACGTTTTTTACAAGTTAAAGTACATTTTTTACAATTTAAACTACAGTTTTTAGAAGTTAAAGTACGTTTTTACCAAGATAATGTTTCATTTTGACAAGCTCATTTACTTTTTTTTACAAGTTAAATTACATTTTCTACAAGTTAAAGTTACGTTTTAACAAGTTAAAGTTACATTTTGAAACGTTAAAGTTACGTTTTGACAAGTTAAAGTACGTTTTTTACAAAATAAAATTTCGTTGTAACAAGTTAAACTACGTTTGTCCCAAGTTAAAGTACGTTTTTAACAAGTTAAACTTACGTTTTGACAAGTTAAAGTACGTTTTTTACAAGTTAAATTACGTTTTCTATAAGTTAAAGTTACGTTATAACAAGTTAAAGTTACGTTTTGACACGTTAAAGTTACGTTTTGACAAGTTAAATTATCTTTTTTACAAGTTATAGTTACGTTTTGACAAGTTAAATTACGTGTTTCCGAGTTAACGTACGTTTTTAACAAGTTAAAGTTAAATTTTGACAATATAAAGTTACATTTTGACAAGTTAATGTATGTTTTTTACAAGTTATAGTAATATTTTGACAAGTTAAATTACATTTTTTACATGTTGAAGTACATGTTTTACAAGTTAAAGTTACGTTTTAACAAGTTAAATTACATTTTTTACAAGTTAAATTACATTTTTTAGAAGTTGAAGTACATTGTTTTACGAAATAAAGTTACGTTTGAACAAGTTAAAGTTACATTTTGATACGTTAAAGTACGTTTTTACAAGTTAGAGTACGTTTTTTACAAGTTAAATTACGTTTTTTCAAGTTAAAGTATGTTTTTAACAAGTTAAAGTTACATTTTGACAAGGTAAAGTTACATTTTGACTAGTTAATGTACGTTTCTTACAAGTAAAGTACATTTTTTACAAGTTAAAGTTACGTTTTGACAAGTTAAAGTTAAGTTTTGACAAGTTAAAGTTAAGTTTTGAAAAGTTACTGATACGTTTCGACATTGTAAATTTACATTTTGACAAGTTAAAGTTACATTTTGACAAGTTAAAGTTATATTTTGACAAGTTCAAGTTACGTTTAGACAAGTTAAATTACGTTTTTTACAGGTTAAAGTACGTTTTTAACAAGTTAAACTTACGATTTTACAAGTCAAAGTTACGTTTTGACAAGTAAAATTATGTTTTGACAAGTTAAAGTACGTTATATCAAAGTTAAAATTACGTTTTAACAAGTTAAAGTTATGTTTTGACACGTTAAGTATAAATTTTGACAAGTTAAAGTACGTTTTTCACAAGTTAAAGTTACGTTTTGACAAGTTAAATTACGTTTTTCACAAGTTAATGTACGTTTTTTTTACAAGATAAAGTTACATTTTGACACGTTAAACTACGTTTTTTGCAAGTTAGAATACATTTTTTACAAGTTAAAGTTCGGTTTTATAAGTTAAAGTACATTTCTTACAAGTTAAACTACATTTTTTAGAAGTTAAAGTACGTCGTTTAGAAGTTAAACTTACTTTTTGAATCGTTCGAGTTACGTTTTGACAAGTTAAAGTACGTTTTTTACAAGTTAAAAGTACGTTTAGACAAATTAAATTACGTTTTTTACAATTTAAAGTATGTTTTATACAAGATAATGTTTCGTTTTGACAAGTTTTATTACTATTATTACATGTTAAAGTACGTTCGTAACAAGTTAAACTTATGTTTTGACAAATCAAAGTTACGTTTTGACAAGTTAAGGTATGTTTTGACAAATTAAAGTACGTTTTCTACAAGTTAAAGTACGTTTTTAACAAGTTATCGTTACATTTTGACAAGTTAAATAACGTTTAAACAAGTTAAAGTACGTTTTTAACAAGTTAAAGTTACATTTTCAAAAGTTAAAGTTACATTTTGACAAGTAAATGTGCGTTTTTTACATGTCAAAGTACATTTTTTCAAAGTTAAAGTTATGTTTTGACAAGATAATGTTACGTTTTGACAATGTAAAGTTACTTTTTGACAAGTTAAACAACATTTTTTACAAGTTAAATTACATTTTTTACAAGTTAGAGTACGTTTTTTACAACTTAAAGTAATGTTTTGACAAGTTAAATTATGTTTACATGTTGAAGTACGTTTTTAACAAGTTAAAGTTACGTTTTGACAAGTTAAAGTTACATTTTAACATGTTAAAGTATGTTTTCTACAAGTTAAAGTACGTTTTTTACCAGTTAAAGTTACGTTTTGACAAGTGAAATTAAGTTTTTTACAAGTTAAAGTACATTGTTTAGAAGTTAAACTACATTTTTTAGAAGTTAAAATATTTTTATTACAAGATCAAGTTACGTTTAGAAAAGTTAAATTACATTTTTTACAAGTTAAAGTACGTTTTTTACAAGATAATCATTTTGACAAGTTATATTACGTTTTTTACAAGGTAAATTACGTTTTCTTTAAGTTTAAGTTTTGTTTTAACAAGTTAAAATTACGTTTTGACACGTTAAAGTTATGTGTTGACAAGTTAAAGTTACGTTTTTACACGTTAAAGATACGTTTTGACAAATTAAAGTACGTTTTTTACAAGTTCAAGTTATGTTTAGACAAATTAAATTAGGTTTTTACAAGTTAAAGTACATTTTTTACAAGATAATCATTTTGACAAGTTATATTACCTTTTTACAAGTTAAATTACGTTTTCTATAAGTTAAAGTTACGTTTTAACTAGTTAAAGTTACGTTTTGACATGTTAAAGTTACGTTTTGTCTAGTTAAAGTACGTTTTTTACAAGTTATATTTACGTTTTGACAATTTAAATTACGTTTTTACAATTTAAAGTACGTTTTTAACAAGTTAAAGTTACATTTTTACAAGTTAAAGTTACATTTTGATAAGTTAAAGTACATCTTTTACAAGTTATAGTTACATTTTAACAACTTAAAGTTACGTTTTGACAAGTTAATGTTACGTTTCGACAACAAAAAGTTACATTTTGTAAAGTTTTAGTAATATTTTGACAAGTTAAATTACATTTTTTACATGTTAAAGTACGTGTTTTACAAGTTATAGTTACGTTTTAACAAGTTAAATTACGTTTTTTACAAGTTAAATTACGTTTTTTAGAAGTTGAAGTACGTTTTTTTACAAAATAAAGTTATGTTTTGACAATTTAAAGTTACATTTTGACACGTTAAAGTACGTTTTTATAAGTTAGAGTACGTTTTTTACAGGTTCAAGTACGTTTTTAACATGCTAAAGTACATTTTTTACAAGTTAAACTACATTTTTTAAAAGTTAAAGTACGTATTTTACAAGTTGAAGTTACGTTTTTATAAGTTAAATTACATTTTTTCCAAGTTAAAGTACGTTTTTTTACAAGATCATGTTTCTTTTTGACAGCTTGAATTACCTTTTTTTACAAGTTAAAGTACGTTTTTAACAACTTAAACTTACGTTTTGACAAGTTAAAGTCACTCTTTGACAAGTTAATGTACTTTTTTTACAAGTTAAATTACGTTTTCAACAAGTTAAATTTACGTTTTAACAAGTTAAAGTTACGTTTTGACTCGTTTAAGTTATGTTTTGCCAAGTTAAATTACATTTTTTACAAGTTAAACTACATTGTTTAGAAGTTAAACTACATTTTTTAGAAGTTAAAATATTTTTATTACAAGATCAAGTTACGTTTAGAAAAGTTAAACTACATTTTTTACAAGATAATCATTTTGACAAGTTATATTACGTTTTTTACAAGGTAAATTACGTTTTCTTTAAGTTTAAGTTTTGTTTTAACAAGTTAAAATTACATTTTGACACGTTAAAGTTATGTGTTGACAAGTTAAAGTTACGTTTTTACACGTTAAAGTTACATTTTGACAAATTAAAGTACGTTTTTTACAAGTTCAAGTTATGTTTAGACAAATTAAATTAGGTTTTTACAAGTTAAAGTACATTTTTTACAAGATAATCATTTTGACAAGTTATATTACCTTTTTACAAGTTAAATTACGTTTTCTATAAGTTAAAGTTACGTTTTAACTAGTTAAAGTTACGTTTTGACATGTTAAAGTTACGTTTTGTCTAGTTAAAGTACGTTTTTTACAAGTTATATTTACGTTTTGACAATTTAAATTACGTTTTTACAAGTTAAAGTACGTTTTTAACAAGTTAAAGTTACATTTTTACAAGTTAAAGTTACATTTTGATAAGTTAAAGTACATCTTTTACAAGTTAAAGTTACATTTTGACAACTTAAAGTTACGTTTTGACAAGTTAATGTTACGTTTCGACAACAAAAAGTTACATTTTGTAAAGTTTTAGTAATATTTTGACAAGTTAAATTACATTTTTTACATGTTAAAGTACGTGTTTTACAAGTTATAGTTACGTTTTAACAAGTTAAATTACGTTTTTTACAAGTTAAATTACGTTTTTTAGAAGTTGAAGTACGTTTTTTTACAAAATAAAGTTACGTTTTGATAATTTAAAGTTACATTTTGACACGTTAAATTACGTTTTTATAAGTTAGAGTACGTTTTTTACAGGTTCAAGTACGTTTTTAATATGCTAAAGTACATTTTTTACAAGTTAAACTACATTTTTTAAAAGTTAAAGTACGTATTTTACAAGTTGAAGTTACGTTTTTATAAGTTAAATTACATTTTTTCCAAGTTAAAGTACGTTTTCTTACAAGATCATGTTTCTTTTTGACAGCTTGAATTACTTTTTTTTACAAGTTAAAGTACGTTTTTAACAAGTTAAACTTACGTTTTGACAAGTTAAAGTCACTCTTTGACAAGTTAATGTACTTTTTTTACAAGTTAAATTACGTTTTCAACAAGTTAAATTTTACGTTTTAACAAGTTAAAGTTACGTTTTGACTCGTTAAAGTTATGTTTTGCCAAGTTAAATTACATTTTTTACAAGTTAAAATATGTTTTATACAAGATAAAGGTTAGTTGTAACAAGTTAAACTATGTTTTTCCAAGTTATCGTATGTTTTTAACAAATTAAACTTATGATTTGACAAGTTAAAGTACGTTTTTTATAAGTTAAATTACGTTTTTTTATAAGTTAAAGTTACGATTTAACAAGTTAAAGTTACGTTTTGACACGTTAAACTTACGTTTTGACAAGTTAAAGTATGTTTTTTACAAGTTATAGTTACGTTTTTACAAAATAAATTACGTTTTTAACAAGTTTAAGTACGTTTTTAACAAGTTAAAGTTACATTTTGACAAGTTAAAGTTAAATTTTGACAAGTTAATGTACGGTTTTTACAAGTTATAGTTATTTTTTGCTAAGTTAAATTACATTTTTTACAAGTTACACTACAGTTTTTAGAAGTTAAAGTACGTTTTTTACAAGATAATGTTTCATTTTAACAAGTTAAATTAGTTTTTTTTACAAGTTAAATTACGTTTTCTACAAGTTAAACTAACGTTTGAACAAGTTAAAGTCGCGTTTTGACAAGTTAAAGTACGTTTTTACAAGGTAAATTACGTTTTCTACAAGTTAAAGTTACATTTTAAAAAGTTAAAGTTACGTTTTGACACATTAAAGTTATGTTTTGACAAGTTAAAGTACGTTTTTTACAAGTTTTAGTTACGTTTTTTACAAGATAAATTACGTTTTTACAAGTTAAAGTACGTTTTTAACAAGATAAAGTTACATTTTGACAAGTTAAAGTTACATTTTGACAATTTAATGTACGTTTTTTACAACTGATAGTTATGTTTTGACAAGTTAAATTACGTTTTTCACAAGTTAAAGTACAATTTTTACAAGTTAAAGTTACGTTTTAATGAATTAAGTTACGTTTTGAGAAGTTAAATTTACATTTTGACAAGTTAAAGTAAGTTTTTTACAAGTTAAAGTACGTTTTTACAAGTTAAAGTTGCGTTTAGACAAGTTAAAGTTTCGTTTTTACAAGTTAATGTTACGTTTTGACAACTTAAAGTAACATTTTGATAATTTAGACTACATTTTTTACAAGTTAACGTACTTTTTTTATTAGATAAAGTTACGTTTTGATAAGTTAAAAGGATGTGTTGACAAGTTATATTACGTTTTTTACAAGTTAAATTACGTTTTCTACCAGTTAAAGTTATGTTTTTAAAAGTTAAAGTACGTTTTTTACAAGATAAAGTTTCGTTGTGACAAGATAAATTACGTTTTTCACAAGTTAAAGTACGTTTTTAACAAGTTAAGGTACATTTTTTACAACTTCAATTACAGATTTTAGAAGTTATAGTATGTGTTTTACAAGTTAAACTTACTTTTTGACACGTTCAAGTACGTTTGATTAGTTAAAGTACGTTTTTTACAAGTTCAAGTTACGTTTAGACAAGTTAAATTACTTTTTTTTCAAGTTAAAGTTCGTTTTATACAAGATAATAATTTTTACAAGTTAAATTACGTTTTCTATAAGTTAAAGTTACGATTTAACAAGTTAAAGTTACGTTTTGACCCGTTAAAGTTACGTTTTAACAAGTTAAAGTGCGTTTTTTACAAGTTATAGGTACGTTTTGACGAGTTAAATTACGTTTTTACAAGTTAAACTACGTTTTTAACAAGTTAAAGTTACATTTTGACAAGTTAATGTACGTTTTTTACAAGTTAAAGTTACGTTTTGACAAGTTAAAGTTACGTTTTAACAAGTTAATGTTACGTTTCGGCAACGTAATGTTACATTTTGACAAAATAAACTACATTTTTAACAAGTTAAAGTACGTTCTTTACAAGTTAAAGTATGTTTTTTACAAGATAATGTTTCGGTTTGACAAATTAAATTACTTTTTTTTACAAGTTAAAGTACGTTTTTAACAAGTTAAACTTATGTTTTGACAAGTTAAAGTTACGTTTTGAAAAGTTAAAGTATGATTTTCACCGAGGCTCTTTCAGTCACAAGGATTAATAACAACCGTTAATATGTGAGGATCTGACTAATGTGTTAATATCCTTAAGTTTATGTGTATGGGAGCTCGGTCTTTCTCGTTTATTAAATTGGAAGCTTGTCAAAGAAATACAGACGATGATGAACAGTAATGACAAATATCTCTTTCTCCGGTTTCTCTTCGATCCCCACTATGGGATTTTTACATTGATATTTATATTCCCCTCCTTTAGTCTGTCTGGTTCTCTGGGGTCTGTCCCTCCATTAGGGTTTCCTCTTTCGGCCCGGCCTCTCTCTGACCGGTCCCGTGATTTCTTCCTGACCTTTACCTACTAATTCCCGTGATTGCCGCTCTTTCGACTGACTCTCTGACGCCAAGTCTTCTCGAGCACGCTTCCGCTTTCCCGCCATTTTCACAGCGATAACACCTCTCTGAGGCAATACCCCTTCGCGGGTGGAAATAGGAGAGATTCATCGAGGGGATCTCCTCGCAGGAAATACCCCTTCGCGAAGGATCTTCCTCGCGAAAGATCTATCTTCCTCGCTCGGGGCTAAATTCTCCTCGCGGAGGTGAATCTTTCTTCTCGCGTTGCTGTCGCCAGCTGCGGGCCCCGCTTGCTTTTAACCATTTTGTCGTTTGAGAGCCGAAACGACATGTGTTTGTGTTAAGAGGGATTTGACGAAATCCCACCTTAACAGTTAGTCCCCCATTTATCAAGTGTGGGCACTTGGTAAAATAATATAAAAAAAAATATTTTTGATGGGCCCCTTTCATTGGGCCGAGCCCTCTGTTGATTGGAGCCCGCTGGCGATTCTTCTATCCTCGCCCCCTTTTTAGGCGCGTGGTCTTGGTTTCCGTGAACCTCCTTGCGGGCAAAGTACTCGAGTGCCTGTCTCCGCATAGGACTGCTCCTCTCACCGCCTCTGTCCGTACAACAGTTCCCCAGGACGTCTTTTCGCTCAGCGTCCCTTCGCATTCCATCCGTCGATTCGCCTGCGTCGTTTTGGATTTCCACCGTTGGATCTGCCCGTTTCCCTCCTATAAATTGTGGGTGTTAGTGGGGAGTGGGATTTCAAACGTTGCGTCATTTCGTTCTACTGTACTCCCAAATTGTTATCCCGCCTAATCCTTATTATTCGAATTTTATTCCGCCGTTACTGATATGATAATAGGACCAACAAAACAAAGATATTTCAAAGATTCAATGCCGAATTTAGTTTAATACTTTAATGAAGAATTTCATGGTTTAGGAGAAGATGAATGGAAGAAATATAAGGAATTGGTTTATTCTGCTTTTACACACATCAAATTCACGTGTTTAGAGTCAAAATGTCAATTAGAATGCTACTATGAATCAAGAAAACGTGAAGAAGAAGATCTGATTACAAGTGGGCATGACTCTTAGGTTTCCATATTACTTTCAGCTTTATTTAATGGAGTTAAGTGGGCTGAATTGTAAAAGGTGTCATTATTTGTTCTTTTAATTATTTAAGTGTCTTTAATGGGTTTTTAAGTGTGTTTAATTAACTTAATGGTTCCTTTATGAGCCCTTTGGTTTTCCTAGCATGAAGGGTTGTTTCATGCCTATAAATACTCTTTCATTTTAATAGAAAAGGAGATCCAGATTTGAAAAACGAAATATGAGAGTCTTCTCTTGAGTTCTATATGAACTTTTATCGAACTTATCAAGACTAGTCTTGTGGCGTTCAAACTGACTTATCAATCGGTCTTCCACATCCGATCGTGGCGTCATTCAATCCCCAGCTTATCAAACGAGCTTCCACCATCGTTTGTGGCGTCTTCATTATTCCAAGGTTCGCGTCTCTCTAGGCGTTGGGTCGCGGAGTCACCAATCTTGTGGAGAACGACCCGTTTCCGCTGAAAATTGTGTTCCTCGTGTTTAGGATCACATCAGTTACCCTCTTGCTTTCTCAATGGCCTTGACCCCAACTTCACCGAATCTTGGCCGCGTCCTCATACGTGGCCCCGACCACTCCGCCATGACCCCGGAGCGGCTCCGCGCTATCCAGGAGAGGTGTTGCGACGGGGACGTCTGTCAGGTCCGCCTTCCGTACCCCAGCGAGCGGCCGGAAGACCCCTTGGACGAGGGATGGGTCGCCGTCTACGAAGGCTTCTTCCTCGACGCGGGGCTCCGCTTCCCAATCCCATACCTTCTCCTCTCCTTCATTCATGCATTCCACATCCCCATCGGCCAGATGCATCTCAGCGCCATTCGTCTCATCCTGTGCACCATGGGAATCGCTGCCGAGAGGGGGGTTTTCTTGGCCCTGGAGGATCTGATGCGCCTGTACATACCATTTTGGATTGCCAGACACCTAGGGCGTTTCACGCTCATCCCCTTTGATCGGGACTTGATTGTCCTCAACGCTCCTTTCGACGCGCCGGGATGGCAGAGTTGCTATTTCTTTGTCAGGGTCGACAGCAGCTCCTTCGGCTACCACCACGAGTCATTACCCACGCGATGGGTAGAGATTGACCAATCTCCCCCGGTTTACTCGCCCAGCTCGGGTGACCCTCACGAGACCATTTTCAGGGAATTCGTCGGGCCCTCCTTACGAGCACGCGTCGCGACTGGGGACGGTTTTTCCGAGACCCTCGGCAGCTGTTGGAACTCGGAATATATCGGGAAGAGTTCATTAGCGGCCCGCCTATCTCCGAATGCTTCCTGGTTGGGTTTCGCGGACTGGGGCTCGCGATTGGTGGCCCTTTCCCCGACGCGACCATGGCATGGGCGAGCTCGGTACCACGAGCCAAAGAGGAAGATCCTGAAGACGAGGAGAGCTCGCCCGAGCGACCCCTCCTACTGAGGCATAACCGTGCTCCTCGCTCGCTGAGGGGTCTCCCGGAGGCCTCGTCTCGTGCCGAGATTGCTGCGGGGAAACGACCCGTCGGAGGTGGTGCTAGCGACCGTAACACGAAGAGGGCTAGGAGCAAAAGCACACCCGGCACAGCGCTGCGTACCGTGGGGGTTCGCATTGCTTCACAGTAATGTGCTCCTCCGGACGCTTTTCGAGGATCTCCTCAACCGGAGCTTCCCCAGCGACGGCCGGGTCGCCCATGCCCCTCCTCTCCTCCTCCTTCAGCCTCCGTTTCTTCTCACTCTTCGCTTCCTCTTCCTTCTCACTTCTCATCCTCCGCTTCTTCTCACTCCTCCGCTTCTTCTCACTCCTCCGTCTCTTCTCACTCCTCACCTTCCGTTTCTTCTCACTCCTCGCCTTCTCTTCCTTCTCACTTCTCACCCTCTCTTCCTGCTCTTATGTCCTTTGCTTCCGCTCCTCTCCAGCCTTCACCTCCTCCTTCTCCCTGCCGCCATCCCCCGGCCGGTCCTAGTCCGCCTCCCCTCGTCACTCCCTGTGAGCCTAGCTGGGACTCGCCCATCGAGGTCTGGAGGGAGTACTCCCTGCGCACGTACCGGGACCTGTCCAAGGGGACCTCCGGCTTCTCCGCTGCTCGTCACTCTGTCGAAGAGGTCGAGGGATACTCCGAGGCGGTGGCCTTTTTGCTCGAAGGGGTTGCCCGAGTGAACGATGTCGTCCTTCGCGAGGCCGACAGGTCCTTGATGGCGGAGGAGTCCATTGACGCCTCCCATCAGACATCAGCGCTCCAGGAGCAGCTCGATCTCTCCCTTCACAGCGAGCGCCTATCTCGGGGGCGGATCGCGAGGCTAGAGTCAGCCTTGGCCGAGGAGAGGCGGGATCGCGCTCCCGCCAAGGTTGACTTGGCGTAGTTCAAAGCTCGATCGGGGCGGCAGATCGAGGAGTGCGAGCGGCGACTCTCCGCTCGCGGGGCTCTTCTGGAGGAGGAACGGAGGCGCCATCAGGAAGCTTCGGAGCTTTCTCGCCACCAGGATGAGCTCCTCGCACAAATCGGCGAGGCCGTGGGCGCCCCTGTTGTCGTGAAGGAGGGTCTGCCCTCCCAGGTTCGTGGCGTTTTGCGGACACTCGCTGATGAGCTGGAGGCGGCTCGTGCCGAGGCGGAGAAGGAGCATCGAGCTCGGCTGCGCCTTTTCGAGAAGGCCAAGGGTAAGCTCGAGCGAGCCTCTGCTCGTTTCCGGGCTCTTGGGGATTCCGTCGAGGCCAACCGCATGGCGGCCTCCTACCAGGCTCACCAAAGTGTGGTCAATGCGCTCCCTCCCGGGGAGCCGGTCGCGCTTCTCTGTGCCAAAGTCCCGGAGTGGGAGCAGGACCGAATTCGGGAGGAGGCCCTCGTTTCGGCGTTTGAGGAAAAAGCCGCGGCCGACCCCAATTCTCCCCCTCTGTCTCCTGGCAGCCTTCCGTCGGCCGCGCCTCCCGCTCGTCTCCCCTCGCCGTCGGGAGTCCTTCGGCTGCTCCCGGGTTGCTAAGCGAGCGAGAGGCCCCCGAGGCCTGATCTCGTCTTGGCGACTTAGGCCTTTTGTAGCTTGTAACTTTTGCTCTTCTTCTTCTCGCTGTAGGGCTTTTGTCGACTTTTGTAGGGTTTTGCTCGATTGCAGTGCTTGTAGTTTTGCCACATCTACTTGTAACTTATTGAGATTCAATAAAACATCCTTTCCCCTCTTTGAGTTTTGGTCTCTTACTTTCCTCTGCATTCGATCATGGCTAATTACCTGCTCGCCCCTTCGTGTTGCATTACTTTGTCATACCTGTTTGACACTCCCCGAGGTTGTCTGTTTCGACGATCCTTGCAATTGATGCGAGCAACTTTGATGTTAATGGGGACGGCCAGCCCCCCTTTTTTTTGTCAAGTGGAAACACTTGATAAAAGAAAAAGAAATCCGTGCCCAATAAGCTGCTCGAGGTTGTCTGCTTCGACGACCCTTGCCATTGATGCGAGCAACTTTGATGCTGATGAAGTTGTGGGGACGGCCAGCCCCCCCTTTGTTTTATCAAGTGGAAACACTTGATAAAAGAAAAAGAAATTCGTGCCCAATAAGCTGCTCGAGGTTGTCTGCTTCGACGACCCTTGCCATTGATGCGAGCAACTTTGATGCTGATGAAGTTGTGGGGACGGCCAACCCCCCTTTGTTTTATCAAGTGGAAACACTTGATAAAAGAAAAAGAAATTCGTGCCCGATAAGCTGCTCGAGGTGGGGTCTTTCTTGCACGTGACGTCTGCACTAACCTGTTTACTTGTTATTTTTGGGCGCGTCTCCTCGGTTTCCGCAATTTTCTCTCTCCTTTTTAAAATTGGTGCATGCACTTGAGTGTTGATGACTTTTCAGAGCCTATCACTTCGAACGGCTCTTGGGTTCCTTCTTCTTTTTGGTGATCCACGTGTCCTTTCGCAAGACGTGGGGTCGAGACGCGTCGATTCACATAGCCTCGCCTCTTCCCACTATAAAGTCGGAAACCCTACTTCGAGGTATAGTTTTACTTCCTCTAAAAACCAGATTCCTCTGAAAATTCAGATTCCTCTTCTTCGTCTTCTCTTTTGCTTAACTTCCGTCGCTCTATAAACTTTGATTGATTATGTCTCGTACCTACGGCGTCGGTCCCATCTTTACAACGCGATCTCCTCCCTCTGCGATGACGGAGGAGACCCTGGAGCATTTTCGAGAGGAATTTGTCTTGGAGCCGAAGGTCGCTCTTCGCCGTCCTCGCCACGGTGAGCGTGCCGACGCCCCGGGGGACAAGTGCATTGCCCTGTAACTCGATTTTCTTTCGGAAGACGGGGCTCTGTTTTCCCATCCCGTCGCTCATCGTGGCCTTCTTCTGCGCCTTCCTGGTCCCCATCACTCAGGTGGGTCCGAACTCGATTCGTCTCCTCGTTTGTACCATAGTTGTGGCATTGGAGGCGAATGTTGACCTTACCTTGGAGGACCTCATGCGGCTGTTCAAATTCTCCAAGAACCCCAAGAACCCTGGTCGCTATTCTCTCTCCCACCGGGTTCCTGGTCATGTTATCGACAGCACTCCTTCGAACGAGTCTGGGTGGGAGGACAAGTTCTTCTTCGTGTCAGTGGATGAGCATAGCTTCGGGTGCTTCCACAAGTACTTGCCCAGGGAGTGGCTTGTCGACCAGACCCCTCTTAGGTATGTTCCCAGTACCGATGACTAAGCCGCTCGTCGCTTTGAGGCGACCCACAGGAGGCTTCTTGCCGTACCCAACCGCGATTGGTCCTCGGACTTCTCCAACGTTAGGATCAAGAAATCTGGGATTTTCTCTTGGCCTTATCCCTCCGAGATGAATCTCCGGGATCTTCTTCCGTCTTCTGGGTTCGGCGGCCTTCCGTCATCCGGGGTCTCGTCGCGGGCCGCTCGAGGTGGGACGCAAGACCAGAGAAAAAGGAAGGTGTCCCGAGGAGTCTCGGCCGTCGACGGGAGTGATCTGTCGCGGAGAGGGAACGCCTCCTCGGATGGGTCCCCCGCGAAGAGGCCTCGCGGCGATGGGGGTTATGCCGGTGTTTCCCTTAAACCAAAGGGTATCGGTGGGCGTGTTTCCGATGGGCCGGGGGGCAACCGTTCCCCTAAGAGGGCTAGGGTATCCCCTCCGTCTTGCAGAACTCGGGAGGCGTCGAACCCTCAGGGAGGTGCTTCCTTGAGCCGGGTGCCGACGCCGATTCCAAAGGGTCCTGCCCCGGAACAGGCATCGGAGGGGAGTGCCCTCGAGACCGAGGCGCCGGCAGTCGCGGATTCTCCGGTGTTGCCAGATGCCGCCCGCGCCGGGACCTCAGTTGTCGTGGGCCAGCCCGTGCAGGGGGCGGAGGAAAGTGTCCTCGAGCCCGAGGACCTGGCCGTCACGGATCTTCCTGCGCTATCGGGGGCTGCTCCTGCCGACGAGCTTTCCTCGCCTTCCGAAGGAGGGACGTACTTGTCTCCTCTTCGGTTTACTGATGGTCCGCCCTGCACTTCTGTTGCGGATGCTCCCGACGAGGCTTGGGAAACGTACTCTGTGTTTATGTGCCAAAGATTAACGCGCCGTGCGCCTGGGGCGCCTAGGCCCGCTTTGGTCCTCAGCCAGTACGAGCAGTACCTCCACGCCACGGGACATCTATTTCAGAGCGTCGCCTACCTGAATGATTTGATCCTCCTTGAGCGCGATTAGCGAATGTTGGCCGCGGAGGAGTCGGTGGGTGAGAAGCAGAAATCCCAAGAGGTTAGGAAGCAGCTAGACGCGTCTATGGCCCAGGACCGTCAGAACAGCGAGCGAATTGAGCAGCTCGAGTCCGAGTTGGCGGATGAGGCTGCCCAGAAGAAGGCCTTCCAAGCTCAGCTCGCTGAACTCAAAGTCAAGACGGATCGCCAGATCGAGGATCTCGGCGCGAGCTTGGCTGCTCGCGAGGAGACTTTGGCCGACGAGAAGAAGAGACATCTGGATACAGTGGGTGTGTTGAAGGAGAACGACGAGCATTTCGCCCAGGTGTGCGAGATCCTGGGGGCAGCTGGCTCGGAAAGGGTGTCGTTGCCGGCGGTGGCCAAGTCCGTTGTGGAAGGGCTCCGTGGTGACCTCGCGGCGGCCCGAGCCTTGTCGGTGGAAGAGCGGAATGCCCGATTGCGCCTCTTCGAGAGAGCACGTACAAAGCTCGACAAAGCATCGGCTAGACTTCAGGCCTTAGACTCGGCAATCGACTCCCATCGCCTCGCCGCGTCGCACCGGGCCAACATTGCGATGATCAAAGCTCTTCCCGTTGGGGCCTCGGCCGAGCTGCTCCGATGCCAGCTTCCGGAATGGCGACAGCTCCAGGAAGAGAAGCAGACGCAGGCCGACGAGTTCGAGAGGGAGGCCGAAGCCGACCCCGAGTCCCCTCCTCTTTCGCCATGCAATCCCGCGTCGGCAGAGGGCGCTCAGCTTGCGTCTCCGGAAGTGTAGACTCTTTCGTATACAACCCATTCTCTTTCACGGGCCAAAAGATATAAACTTCTTGTCTGTAATAATAATTTATTTTCCTCCTTCGCTTGCTTGTTGATATTTCATGACTACTTATTAATCTGTTGTCCGGGGACCGTGTTTGACATTTCTATATTTTGGATGGAGTCAATAGAATGATATTTTCGGTGAAATACAGATACTTACATGGGGCTGTATGGACGTGGTGGGATGTCCCCGTTCCTCTCTTCCCTCCTGGAGGGGCTTTAGCTGTTCCTGTTAACACATTTTTTTTTATTTTTCTCGCTTGGGAGTCTTTTAATCGTGCTCGCTAGGAGACTTTTGGGCACTCTCGCCTCTTTATTTTGGGCACTCTCGCCTCTTTTATGCTCGCTGTGGAGTCTTTTAATTGCTCGCTGGGAGGCTTTATTTGCTCACTGGGAGGCTTTGATTGCTCACTGGGAAGCTTTGATTGGCAATGTATGCCTTAAGTAACTTTTTTGGGCACTCTCGCCTCTTTATTTTGGGCACTCTCGGCTCTTTTATGCTCACTGTGGAGTCTTTTAATTGCTCGCTGGGAGGCTTTATTAGCTCACTGGGAGGCTTTGATTGCTCATTGGGAGGCTTTGATTGCTCACTGGGAGGCTTTGATTGGCGATGTATGCCTTAAGTAACTTTTGGGCACTCTCGCCTTTTTATTTTGGGCACTCTCGCCTCTTTTATGCTCGCTGTGGAGTCTTTTAATTGTTGCTGGGAGGCTTTATTTGCTCATTGGGAGGCTTTGATTGCTCACTGGGAGGCTTTGATTGGCGATGTATGCCTTAAGTATCTTTTGGGCACTCTCGCCTCTTTATTTTGGGCACTCTCGCCTCTTTTATGCTCGCTGTGGAGTCTTTTAATTGCTCGCTGGGAGGCTTTATTTGCTCACTGGGACGCTTTGATTGCTCACTGTGAGGGTTTGATTGGCGATATATGCCTTAAGTAACTTTTGGGCACTCTCGCCTCTTTATTTTGGGCACTCTCGCCTCTTTTATGCTCTGGTCGTATGTTTCAAACCCTTCGAATCGTGTATATATATGATTTTCCGAAGCCATAACAGTGTTCCCGAATAAAAGGTCGGGGTCCCTCTAAAAGAAAATTGACAGAAATGTTAGAATGCTTACAGGGATTTAAGATAAGGCCAGGGAAGCAGAAGATGGTCTCTGCTTCAGTAGAATTTCTTCAGGTGCTTCACATTCCAGCTCCTCATTACCTTGGCGCCTTCGGTGTTCTCAAGCTTGTAAACCCCTGGTCGGACGACGCCAGTGACCACGTATGGCCCTTCCCAACTCTGCCCCAGCTTCCCGGCGTTGGCCTCGGCCGTGTTTTGGAAGACTCGTCGAAGAACCATTTCCCCGACCCCAAAGCTTCTAGGGCCCACCTGCTTGTTGTAGTAGCGAGCGACGGCGTTCTGGTAGTTAGCGACGTGGACACTTGCCTGTTCGCGTCGTTCGTCTACATGATCGAGCTGGTCGAGCAGGCCTTGTCCGTTAGCTTCTTCGTTCCCTGGGGCCAGCAATCGGCGAAGACTCAGAATTCCCATCTCCGCTGGTATGACGGCTTCTACACCATACGACAAAGAGAACGGAGTTTGGCCGGTGGCCGAGTGCGGAGTTGTCCGGTAAGCCCAGAGGACGCCAGGGAGCTCGTCCGCCCAGAGTCCCTTCTTGGCGTCGAGCCTCTTCTTGATGTTGTCGGTGATCGTCCGATTGACCGCTTCAGCATTCCCGTTGCCCTGGGGGTATCTTGGTGTCGATGTGTGCAGCTTCACACCCCATTGTGCGCAATAATTCCTGAACCTCTTCGAGATGAACTGCAAACCGTTGTCAGCGATGATCTCCCTCGGCAGTCCGAAGCGCGTGAAGATGTTTTTCCACACGAAGCCTTCCACGTCGGAGTCCTTGATGTTGGCGTATGCTTCCGCCTCCGCCCACTTGGTGAAGAAATCCGTGACTACCAACATGAACCTCCTCTGCCGCGTGCTTATGGGCATCGGGCCGACGATGTCCATAGACCACTTCATAAAAGAATACGGGACGGTCACCGAGGACAGCTCCTCGGCTGGGCAATTTATAGCCGGAGCGTGTCGCTGGCACTTCTCGCATCTCTTGGCATGATCGGCGCAATCCGCCACCATCGTGTTCCAAAAGAAGCCCTGGCGCTTGGTCTTTCTTAGCAGGGACCTTCCCCCGGCATGGTTCCCGCATTCTCCGCTGTTGATTTCTCACATCACGTAGTCGGCCTCCTTCTTGCCGAGGCACCTCAGGTAGGGTCCGGTGAAGCTTTTCAAGTAGAGCTTATGCCTGATGATGGCGTACCTCGCACTCTTGGCCTTGTTTTTTCTCGCCTCCTGGCGATCATCTGGCACGGTTCCCTCCTGGATATATTTCTTGATGGGCGTCCGCCAGTCCTCCTCATCGTCGTCCTCCACCACTCCTCGCTCGTCATCTTCCGGCTCTTCGTCCACGAGCTCGTGGATGCTGAGCTTTTCGGGAGACTTGTCTTGCTCCTCGCCTCCGCCTCGGGGTTTCTTCTTCGTTGGGCCCTCTTCCCTTCTTATACTTGGCCTCTCGACTGTTTCCACCGTGATGGATCGGAGCTCGCCTACTCATGTCGTCGAGCCCAATCCTGCTAACGCATCGGCGTGGGTGTTGTCTCCTCTCGTCACCTGTGTCAGGCTGAAGTAGTCGAATTTCTTGGAGAGTGAATCCACGAGTGCCGCGTAAGCCTCCATCCTCTCGTCGCTTCTCTCATACTCACCGCTGACTTGCTTGACGACTAGTTGGGAGTCTGAAAAGACGCTGACGTTCTTTACGCCGATCGCGAGGGCGGATTTCAAGCCTAAGAGGAGGGCCTCGTACTCGGCCTCGTTGTTCGTAGCCCGATAGGCTAGGCGGCACGCCTTCTCGATGACTTCTCCCATGGGCGAGGTGAGTCTGACTCCGGCGCCCGCTCCTTGCGCGGTGGCAGATCCGTCCACGTGTAGCTTCCAAGTTCCATCTTCGTCGCTCAAGTCGAGGGGTTCCCTCGGAAGCTCGATCAGGAAATCCGCGAGGACTTGAGATTTAAGACTCGTCCGGAGTCTGTACTCGATGTCATATGCTCCGAGCTTAATCGACCACTTCGTGATCCGCCCCGACTAGTTTGGACTATGGATGATGGCACGTAACGGTCTGTCGGTCATGACAACGACGAGATGCCCCTGGAAGTGGAACCTGAGTCTCTCCGAGGCGTCGTAGACTACCAGGGCTAGCTATTCCACCAGCGGGTACCTTGTCTCAGCGTCGAGGAGCTTCCGACTGATGTAGGCCACCGGCTTCTGCTCTCCCTCTTCTTCTCGTACGAGTACCTGGCTGATTGCCTGGTCTGAGACGGCGACGTACAGGTATAGGGTCTCTCCCGGGATCGGCTTCGTCATCACCGGGGGCGCCGAGAGATACGCCTTCAGAGCTTGGAAAGCTTCCTCGCATTTGTCGGCCCACTCGAACTTCTTGTTCTTCTATAGCAACTCATAGAAGACGAGTGTTCTGTCGGCCTTCCTCGAGATGAAGCGGCCCAGGACGGCGATTCTCCCTGTCAGCCTCTGTACTTCTCGCCGATTGCGTGGAGATGGCATACTCTTGATTGCCTCGATCTGCTCGGGGTCCGCCTCGATTCCTCGCGGAGTAACCATGTGACCCAGGAATTTCCCGGAGGAGATGCCGAAGGTGCACTTGGAGGGATTCAGCCTCATCTGATGCCGGTTCAAGATCTCAAAGCACTCCGCCAGGTGTTCGATGTGCCTCTCCGCCTTCATCGTCTTGACGACCATGTCATCGATATACACCTCCATGCTCCTTCCAATCTGCTCGTGGAACATCTTGGTCACCAGCCTTTGGTAGGTCGCGCCGGCGTTCTTCAAACCGAACGGCCTCACCTTGTAGCAATAAGTTCCCCGCTCGCAGATGAAGGCGGTCTTCTCCTCGTTGTCTGGATGCATCCTTATCTGATGGTATCCCGAGTATGCGTCCATGAAGCTGAGGAGCTTGTATCCTTGAGTGGCCTCGACGAGGCGGTCGATATGCGGCATGGGGAAACTATCCTTCGGGCAGGCCTTATTGAGGTTGGTGAAGTCCACACAGACTCGCCACTTCCCATTCTTCTTCTTGACGACAACCGTGTTAGCCAACCACTCGAGGTATTTCACCTCCCTGATGGTGCCCATAGAGAGTAGTTTATCGACCTCCTCGTTGATTACCTTATTCCTGTCTGGCGCCATCTTCCTTCTCTTCTGGATGTCGGGACGGTGGCCCGGGTCGGTGTTGAGACGGTGGGTGATCACAGACGGGTCCACCCCCGGCATGTCCTCATTGGTCCATGCGAAGCTCTTCCGATTCTCCCTCAAAAAGGTTATCAATCTGACCCTGACTTCGGGGTCGAGCTCCGCCCCTATGCTGGTCGTCCTAGTCGGGTCGGACTCGTCGATGCAGACTTGCTCGACCGCTTTGACCTGCGGTCCTGGATTTTTTCTCTCGTGTCCCTGCGAGCCGTTCCCCGGTACCTTGCTTGCCTTGCTCGGGAGGGGAGAGGCTAGCTGCTATAAATCGGCAGCCTCCTCCTTGCTTACTTTTGCCGGTGTCTTCTCCCCATGCACCTGTCGGTGGTGCATCATGTAGCAGACACGGTAAGCGTTCCTGTCGCCCCGTATTTCTTCTATCATCCCGGCTTCTCCGGGTACTTGATGCACTGGTTGTAGGTGGAGGGTACGGCCCCCATCGAGTGGATCCAAGGTCTCCCCATGATCACGTTGAGGTGCGAAGGCACGTCCAGGACCATGAACTCGACCATCCTCTGCACCCCTTTTGCACGGACCGGGAGGTGGACCGTGCCCAGGGAGATGACCACGTCCCCGTTGAATCCCGAGACCTTCCGCCGCCGTCCCCCGATCTCTAGGCCCTCGATTTTCATCATTTCGAGGCAGTCATAGAAAATGACGTCGACGGCGCTTCCGTTGTCGACGAGGACTCGGCACACATCGGCGTTGCTGATTTCGAGCACAAGGACCAGGGCGTCGTCGTGCATCTCTGCACATTCCCCGGCTTCGACGAACTCAATCTTTGCCTGGGAGCCGGTCGCCATTGGATCTCCGCGGTTATGCTCTTTCCCCCGACGCTGGAAAGCCTTAATGCTGTTTACGGAATCGCCGCACAATCGCGACCCGCCCATGATCACCTCGATCCTGGCTCTCGTCGCCGGTCTATCTTCTGCGACCCGATCCGCCACCTGCCTTCCCGCGGTCAGGTCCCTCCTCGCTCCTTCAGGAGCGCTTTCGGCGCCTCGCGCCTGAGCACCTTGCGGCCTTCGCCACGTTCGATTTATCATTCCTCCATGGCTCGCGGTGGCTCGGGGCTAGGTCATGCAACTTTCCTTGCGCATATCTCCTCTGGAGTTCGCGATTCAACATGGCGCACTCCTCGGTGGCGTGGCCGCTCATGTTGTGGAAATCGCAAAACTTGCTCGCGTCTTTCGGCCAGGGTTTCCTCTCGAAACCTCCTCGCCCTCCCGAGGGTCCTCTTCCTCCTTCGACGTGGCCTCCTCGCCCGCCAGAGAATCCTCCTCGGGCCGATACGAAGCCTCCTCGCTGGCCCCCTCTCGGCTCGCCCGAGAAATCTCCTCGCGGCTGACCCCTTTCAGCGGAGTCTCTCCTTTCTTCTACTTGATAGACCCCTTTTCTTGGGGCCTCACGACCTCTTCGCTCTCCGAGCACTCCCCAGCCGTCCCTACGCGTTGTCGTTGCCCGGGCCTCGGCCTCGTCTCGGTGTTCCCTCCTCTCAGGGTGCTTCCCTCTTCCGCCTCCTTCATGGATCTTCCTCAGCGCTGCTTCCTCCTCCTCGATTTCCATGAAAATCGAGGCCCGGTGGAGGGCGTCTTCGATCGTTGAGGGGCGCATCTTTGCCAACTCTGGTCGAAAGGGGGAGGTGTAGAACAGGCCGTTCTTCAAAGCCTGAATCGCGATCAAACCATCCAGGTTTGATATTCTGACCATGACAGCCTTGAACCTTTCGATGTAGTGGCGGAGCGTCTCCCCTTTTTCCTGGGCGAGGTTCCACAACGTGGTTATCGTCGCGTTGCTCTGCACGTACATCGAGTAGTGGCGTAGGAACGCTGCGCAGAGATCGTCGGAGTCGTCGATGAATTCCGAGGGTAGCTTGGCGAACCAATCGCTAGCCGGTCCTTGCAGGCTCTCAACGAACAGGCGGCAGAGGATGACCTCCACCTTCTCCTTCTCCCCGGTGATACGCTCCATCACGATTCGGAATGACTTCACGTGGGTGTTCGGGTCTGAGGTTCCTTTGTACGGGGTGATTTTGACCTTCGGAAGTTCTCCCAGCTCCACGCCCCAGATTTTGGACGAGAAAGGAGTGGCTCTCGCCTCCCTGACCATCCGGTCGATCTCCGGTACCGAACTCGTCGCCTGGTGCACCCTAGACGTGACTTGTCCCATCCTAGACTCGATCCCAGAGGATAGCTCCTTCACCATCTTCCTTACCTCGTCCGCCATGAGGGGGGTCACGACGGGACAGGCATTTACGGCCGCCGCTGGGTCTTCTTCCTCTGCTGTAGACAGCGTGAGCACGGTGGTCTGAAAGAGATTTCTGTGGACCGGGGCTCCGGGCGCCGTCCATCCTCCCATCCCTCCGTTAGTCATGAACTGATCCAGGCGGGCCGCGAGTTCCCTGTTCAGCTCGGCTTGCTCCTCGGCCCTTCTGTTCGCCTCTTGCGCCATTGCCAAGGCTTCGGCCAGCTGCTGTCGGAGCACTCTTGCCTCCGCCGTCTCCTCTTGGCTCCCTCCTGCGGTCCTATCATTGTTCGCCATGTCTTCAGTCTTCGTGACCTTCATGGCTGTGAGATAGAAGCGTAGTGGGCGCCAAACTGTAGCGGTCGATTTTCACCGAGGCTCTTTATGTCACAAGGATTAATAACAACCGTTAATATGTGAGGATCTGACTAATGTGTTAATCTCCTTGAGTTTATGTGTATGGGAGCTCGGTCTTTCTCGTTTATTAGCTTGGAAGCTTGTCAAAGAAATACATACGATGATGAACAGTAATAACAAATATCTCTTTCTCCGGTTTCTCTTCGAGCCCCACAATGTGATTTTTATATTGATATTTATATTCCCCTCCTTTGGTCTGTCTGGTTCTCTCGGGTTTGTCCCTCCATTAGGGTTTCCTCTTTCGGCCCGGCCTATCTCTGACCGGTCCCGTGATTTCTTCCTGACCTTTACCTACTAATTCCCGTGATTGCCGCTCTTTCGACTGACTCTCTGACGCCAAGACTTCTCGAGCACGCTTCCGCTTTCCAGCCATTTTCACAACGACAACACCTCTCTGAGGCAATACCCCTTCGCGGGTGGAAAGAGGAGAGATTCATCGAGGGGATCTCCTCGCAGGAAAGACCCCTTCGCGAAGGATCTTCCTCGCGAAAGATCTATCTTCCTCGCTCGAGGCTAAATTCTCCTCGCGGAGGCGAATCTTTCTTCTAGCGTTGTTGTCGCCAGCTGCGGGCCCCGCTTGCTTTTAACCATTTTGTAGTTTGAGAGCCGAAACGACATGTATTTATGTTAAGAGGGATTTGACGAAATCCCACCTTAACAATGTTTACATGTTGAAGTACGTTTTTAACAAGTTAAAGTTACGTTTTGACAAGTTAAAGTTACATTTTAACATGTTAAAGTATGTTTTCTACAAGTTAAAGTACGTTGTTTACCAGTTAAAGTTACTTTTTGACAAGTGAAATTAAGTTTTGTATAAGTTAAAGTACGTTTTTTAGAAGTTAAACTACATTTTTTAGAAGTTAAAGTACAACTTTTACAAGTTAAACTTACGTTTTGACAAGTTAAAATATTTTTATTACATGATCAAGTTACGTTTAGAAAAATTAAATTACATTTTTTACTAGTTAAAGTACGTTTTTTACAAGATAATCATTTTGACTAGTTAAATTACGTTTTTTACAAGTTAAATTACGTTTTCTTTAAGTTTAAGTTACGTTTTACCAAGTTAAAGTTATGTTTTGACACGTTAAAGTTATGTTTTGACAAGTTAAAGTTACGTTTTGACACGTTAAGGTTGCGTTTTGACAAATTAAAGTACGTTTTTTACAAGTTCAAGTTACGTTTAGACAAATTAAATTACGTTTTTACAACTTAAAGTACATTTTTTACAAGATAATCATTTTGACAAGTTAAATTACGTTTTTACAAGTTAAATTACGTTTTCTATAAGTTAAAGTTACGTTTTAACTAGTTAAAGTTACGTTTTGACACGTTAAAGTTATGTTTTGTCTAGTTAAAGTACGTTTTTTACAAGTTATATTTACGTTTTGACAAATTAAATTACGTTTTTACAAGTTAAAGTACGTTTTTAACAAGTTAAAGTTACATTTTTACAAGTTAAAGTTACATTTTGATAAGTTAATGTACATTTTTTACAAGTTAAAGTTACATTTTGACAACTTAAAGTTACGTTTTAACAAGTTAATGTTACGTTTCGACAACGTAAAGTTACATTTCGACAAGTTAAATAATGTTAAAAAGTTAAAGTACGTTTTTAACAAGTTAAAGTTACGTTTTGAGAAGTTAATGTTACATTTTGACAATTTAAAGTAAGTTGTTCACAAGTTAAAGTACGTTTTTTACAAGTTAAAATTACGTTTTTAACAAGTTAAAATACGTTTTTTTAAGAGATAAAATTACGCTATGACAAGTTAAAGTTACATTTTGACACGTTTAAGCGCGTTTTTTACAAGTTAGAGTCCATTTTTTACAACTTAAACTACGTTTTTTACAAGTTAAAGTACATTTTCTACAAATTAAATTTCATATTTTAGAAGTTATAGTACGTCTTTTACAAGTTCAAGTACGTTTTGATTAGTTAAAGTTTGTTTTTTACAAGTTCAAGTTACGTTTAGACAAGTTGAATTACGTTTTTTACAAGTTAAACTACGTTTTATACAAGATAATCATTTTGACAAGTTCAATTACGTTTTTTACAAGTTAAATTACGTTTTCTATAAGTTAAAGTTACGTTTTGACAAGTTAAAGTTACGTTTTGACAAGTTAATGTTACGTTTTGACAAGTTAAATTACGTTTTTACAAGTTAAACTATGTTTTTAACAACTTAAAGTTACATTTTGACAAGTTAATGTACGTTTTTTACAAGTGAAAGTACATTTTTTACAAGTTAAAGTTACGTTTTGACAAGTTAATGTTACGTTTCGGCAACGTAATGTTACATTTTGACAAGTTAAACTACATTTTTAACAAGTTAAAGTAACGTTTTCACAAGCTAAAGTAACGTCTTTTACAAGTTAAAGTAACGTCGTTTACAAGTTAAAGTAACGTTTTCACAAGTTAATTATTTTTACATGTTAAAGTACGTTTTTAACAAATTAAAGTTACATTTTCAAAAGTTAAAGTTACATTTTGACAATTTAATGTATGTTTTTTACAAATTAAAGGACTTTTTTACAAGTTAAAATTACGTTTTTGACAAGTAAAATTGCGTTTTTTGGAATTTAAAGTACGCTTTTTTACTAGATAAATTTACATTTTGACAAGTTAAAGTTACATTTAGACACATTAAAGTACGTTTTTTGCAAGTTAGAGTACGTTTTTTTACAAGTTAAAGTACATTTTTTACAAGTTAAACAACAGTTTTTAGAATTTAAAGTACGTTTTTTACAAGATAATGTTTCATTTTGACAAGTTAAATTACTTTTTTACTAGTTAAAGTACGTTTTTAACAATTTAAAGTACGTTTTTAACAAGTTAAAGTTACGTTTTGACAAGTTAAAATTATTTTGACAAGTTAAAGTAAGCTTTTTACAAGTTCTAGTAACGTTTTGACAAGTTAAATTACGTTTTTACTAGTTAAACTACGTTTTTAACAATTTAAAGTTATATTTTGACAAGTTAATGTATTTTTTTTACAACTGATAGTTATATTTTGACAAGTTAAATTACGTTTTTTGACAACTGATAGTTATATTTTGACAAGTTAAATTACATTTTCTCAAGTTAAAGTACATATTTTACAAGTTAAAGTTACGTTTTAATAAATTAAATTACGTTTTTTACAAGTTAAAGTACGTTTTTAACAAGTTAAAGTTACTTTTTGACAAGTTAAATTACGTTTTTTACAAGTTAAAGTACGTTTTTTACAATTTAAAGTACGTTTAAACAAGATAAAGTTACGTTTTGACACGTTAATGTTATGTTTTGACAAGTTAAACACTTTTTTTTACGAGATAAGTTTACGTTTTGACAAGTTAAAGTTACATTTAGACACATTAAAGTACGTTTTTTGCAAGTTAGAGTACGTTTTTTTACAAGTTAAAGTACCTTTTTTACAAGTTAAATTACGTTTTCTATAAGTTAAAGTTACGATTTAACAAGTTAAAGTTACATTTTGACACGTTAAAGTTACGTTTTAACAAGTTAAAGTGTGTTTTTTACAAGTTATAGTTACGTTTTGACGAGTTAAATTACGTTTTTACAAGTTAAACTATGTTTTTAACAACTTAAAGTTACATTTTGACAAGTTAATGTACGTTTTTTACAAGTGAAATTACATTTTTTACATGTTAAAGTTACGTTTTCACAAGTTAATGTTACGTTTCGGCAACGTAATGTTACATTTTGAAGAGTTAAACTACATTTTTAACAAGTTAAAGTAATGTTTTCACAAGCTAAAGAAACGTCTTTTACAAGTTAAAGTAACGTTATTTACAAGTTTAAGTAACGTTTTGACAAGTTAATTACTTTTACATGTTAAAGTACGTTTTTAACAAATTAAAGTTACATTTTCAAAAGTTAAAGTTACATTTTGACAATTTAATGTATGTTTTTTACAAGTTAAAGGACTTTTTTTACAAGTTAAAAGTACGTTTTTGACAAGTAAAATTGCGTTTTTTGGAAGTTAAAGTACGCTTTTTTACTAGATAATTTTACGTTTTGACAAGTTAAAGTTACATTTAGACACATTAAAGTACGTTTTTTGCAAGTTAGAGTACGTTTTTTTACAAGTTAAAGTACCTTTTTTACAAGTTAAAGTACATTTTTTACAAGTTAAACAACAGTTTTTAGAATTTAAAGTACGTTTTTTACAAGATAATGTTTCATTTTGACAAGTTAAATTACTTTTTTACTAGTTAAAGTACGTTTTTAACAATTTAAAGTACGTTTTTAACAAGTTAAAGTTACGTTTTGACAAGTTAAAATTATTTTGACAAGTTAAAGTAAGTTTTTTACAAGTTATAGTAACGTTTTGACAAGTTAAATTACGTTTTTACTAGTTAAAGTACGTTTTTAACAATTTAAAGTTATATTTTGACAAGTTAATGTATTTTTTTTACAAGTGATAGTTATATTTTGACAAGTTAAATTACGTTTTTTGACAACTGATAGTTATATTTTGACAAGTTAAATTACATTTTCTCAAGTTAAAGTACATATTTTACAAGTTAAAGTTACGTTTTAATAAATTAAATTACGTTTTTTACAAGTTAAAGTACGTTTTTAACAAGTTAAAGTTACTTTTTGACAAGTTAAATTACGTTTTTTACAAGTTAAAGTACGTTTTTTACAATTTAAAGTACGTTTTAACAAGATAAAGTTACGTTTTGACACGTTAATGTTATGTTTTGACAAGTTAAAGTACGTTTTTTTACTAGATAAGTTTACGTTTTGACAAGTTAAAGTTACATTTAGACACATTAAAGTACGTTTTTTGCAAGTTAGAGTACGTTTTTTTACAAGTTAAAGTACCTTTTTTACAAGTTAAATTACGTTTTCTATAAGTTAAAGTTACGATTTAACAAGTTAAAGTTACGTTTTGACACGTTAAAGTTACGTTTTAACAAGTTAAAGTGTGTTTTTTACAAGTTATAGTTACGTTTTGACGAGTTAAATTACGTTTTTACAAGTTAAACTATGTTTTTAACAACTTAAAGTTACATTTTGACAAGTTAATGTACGTTTTTTACAAGTGAAATTACAATTTTTACAAGTTAAAGTTACGTTTTCACAAGTTAATGTTACGTTTCGGCAACGTAATGTTACATTTTGACAAATTAAACAACATTTTTAACAAGTTAAAGTAATGTTTTCACAAGCTAAAGTAACGTCTTTTACAAGTTAAAGTAACGTTATTTACAAGTTAAAGTAACGTTTTGACAAGTTAATTATTTTTACATGTTAAAGTACATTTTTAACAAATTAAAGTTACATTTTCAAAAGTTAAAGTTACATTTTGACAATTTAATGTATGTTTTTTACAAGTTAAAGTACGTTTTATACAAGATAATCATTTTGACAAGTTCAATTACGTTTTTTACAAGTTAAATTACGTTTTCTATAAGTTAAAGTTACGTTTTGACAAGTTAAAGTTACGTTTTGACAAGTTCAATTACGTTTTTGACAAGTTAAAGTTACGTTTTCAAAAGTTAAAGTTACATTTTGACAATTTAATGTATGTTTTTTACAAGTTAAAGGACTTTTTTTACAAGTTAAAATTACGTTTTTGACAAGTAAAATTGCGTTTTTTGGAAGTTAAAGTACGCTTTTTTACTAGATAAATTTACGTTTTGACAAGTTAAAGTTACATTTAGACACATTAAAGTACGTTTTTTGCAAGTTAGAGTACGTTTTTTTACAAGTTTAAGTACCTTTTTTACAAATTAAAGTACATTTTTTACAAGTTAAACAACAGTTTTTAGAATTTAAAGTACGTTTTTTACAAGATAATGTTTCATTTTGACAAGTTAAATTACTTTTTTTTAACAAGTTAAATTACGTTTTTTACAAGTTAAACTAACATTTTGAAAAGTTAAAGTCATGTTTTAACAAAGTTAAAGTACGTTTTTTACAAGGTAAATTACGTTTTCTACAAGTTAATGTTACATTTTTACATATTAAAGTTACATTTTGACACGTTAAAGTTACGTTTTGTCAAGTTAAAGTACGTTATTTACAAAATAAAATTTTGTTGTGACAAGTTAAACTACATTTGTCCCAAGTTAAAGTACGTTTTTAACAAGTTAAAGTACGTTTTTTAGAAGTTAAATTATGTTTTCTATAAATTAAAGTTACTTTATAACAAGTTAAAGTTACGTTTTGAAACGTTAAAGTTACGTTTGGACAAGTTAAATTATGTTTTTTACAAGTTATAGCTATGTTTTGACAAGTTACATTACATTTTTACAAGTTAACGTACGTTTTTAACAAGTTAAAGTTACATTTTGACAATATAAAGTTACATTTTGATAAGTTAATGTATGTTTTTTTTATAAGTTTTAGTAATATTTTGACAAGTTAAGTTACATTTTTTACATGTTAAAGTACGTGTTTTACAAGTTAAAGTTACGTTTTAACAAGTTAAATTACGTTTTTTACAAGTTAAATTATGTTTTTTAGAAGTTGAAGTACGTTTTTTTACAAAATAAAGTTACGTTTTGACAAGTTAAAGTTACATTTGACACGTTAAAGTACGTTTCTACAAGTTAGAGTACGTTTTTTACAGGTTAAAGTACGTTTTTTACAAGCTAAAGTACATTTTTTACAAGTTAAACTACATTTTTTAGAAGTTAAAGTACGTATTTTACAAGTTGAAGTTACGTTTTGATAAGTTAAATTACGTTTTTTACAAGTTAAAGTTATATTTTGACAATTTAATGTAAGTTTTTTACAAGTTAAAGGACATTTTTTACAAGTTAAAATTACGGTTTTGACTAGTAAAATTGCGTTTTTGGGAAGTTAAAGTACGTTTTTTTACTAGATAAATTTACGTTTTGACAAGTTAAAGTTACATTTAGACACATTAAAGTACGTTTTTTGCAAGGTAGAGTACGTTTTTTTACAAGTTAAAGTACCTTTTTTACAAGTTAAATTACGTTTTCTATAAGTTAAAGTTACGATTTAATAAGTTAAAGTTACGTTTTGACACGTTAAAGTTACGTTTTAACAAGTTAAAGTGCGTTTTTTACAAGTTATAGTTACGTTTTGACGAGTTAAATTACGTTTTTACAAGTTAAACTATGTTTTTAACAACTTAAAGTTACATTTTGACAAGTTAATGTACGTTTTTTACAAGTTAAATTACATTTTTTACAAGTTAAAGTTACGTTTTGACAAGTTAAAGTTACGTTTTGACAAGTTAATGTTACGTTTCGGCAACGTAATGTTACATTTTGACAAGTTAAACTACATTTTTAACAAGTTAAAGTAACGTTTTCACAAGTTAAAGTAACGTCTTTTACAAGTTAAAGTAACTTCGTTTACAAGTTAAAGTAACGTTTTGACAAGTTAATTATTTTTACATGTTAAAGTACGTTTTTAACAAGTTAAAGTTACATTTTCAAAAGTTAAAGTTACATTTTGACAATTTAATGTATGTTTTTTTTACAAGTTAAAGGACTTTTTTTACAAGTTAAAATTACGTTTTTGACAAGTAAAATCGCGTTTTTTGGAAGTTAAAGTACGTTTTTTTACTAGATAAATTTACGTTTTGACAAGTTAAAGTTACATTTAGACACATTAAAGTACGTTTTTTGCAAGGTAGAGTACGTTTTTTTACAAGTTAAAGTACCTTTTTTACAATTTAAATTACGTTTTCTATAAGTTAAAGTTACGATTTAACAAGTTAAAGTTACGTTTTGACACGTTAAAGTTACGTTTTAACAAGTTAAAGTGCGTTTTTTACAAGTTATAGTTACGTTTTGACGAGTTAAATTACCTTTTTACAAGTTAAACTATGTTTTTAACAACTTAAAGTTACATTTTGACAAGTTAATGTACGTTTTTTACAAGTGAAAGTACATTTTTTACAAGTTAAAGTTACGTTTTTACAAGTTAAAGTTACGTTTTGACAAGTTAATGTTACGTTTCGGCATGTAATGTTACATTTTGACAAGTTAAACTACATTTTTAACAAGTTAAAGTAACGTTTTCACAAGTTAAAGTAACGTCTTTTACAAGTTAAAGTAACGTCGTTGACAAGTTAAAGTAACGTTTTGACAAGTTAATTATTTTTACATGTTAAAGTACGTTTTTAACAAGTTAAAGTTACATTTTCAAAAGTTAAAGTTACATTTTGACAATTTAATGTATGTTTTTTACAAGTTAAAGGACTTTTTTTACAAGTTAAAATTACGTTTTTGATAAGTAAAATTGCGTTTTTTGGAAGTTAAAGTACGCTTTTTTACTAGATAAATTTACGTTTTGACAAGTTAAAGTAACATTTAGACACATTAAAGTACGTTTTTTGCAAGTTAGAGTACGTTTTTTTACAAGTTAAAGTACCTTTTTTACAAGTTAAAGTACATTTTTTAGAAGTTAAACAACAGTTTTTAGAATTTAAGTACCTTTTTTACAAGATAATGTTTTATTTTGACAAGTTAAATTACTTTTTTACTAGTTAAAGTACGTTTTTAACAATTTAAAGTACGTTTTTAACAAGTTAAAGTTACGTTTTGACAAGTTAAAGTAAGTTTTTTACAAGTTATAGTAACATTTTGACAAGTTAAATTACGTTTTTACTAGTTAAAGTACGTTTTTAACAATTTAAAGTTATATTTTGACAAGTTAATGTATTTTTTTTACAAGTGATAGTTATATTTTGACAAGTTAAATTACGTTTTTTGACAACTGATAGTTATATTTTGACAAGTTAAATTACATTTTCACAAGTTAAAGTACATATTTTACAAGTTAAAGTTACGTTTTAATAAATTAAATTACGTTTTTTACAAGTTAAAGTACGTTTTTAACAAGTTAAAGTTACTTTTTGACAAGTTAAATTACGTTTTTTACAAGTTAAAGTACGTTTTAACAAGATAAAGTTACGTTTTGACACGTTAATGTTATGTTTTGACAAGTTAAAGTACGTTTTTTACAAGTTTTACTTACGTTTTGACAAGTTAAATTACGTTTTTACAAGTTAAAGTACGTTTTTAACAAGTTAAAGTTACTTTTTGAGAAGTTAAAGTATGTTTTTTACAAGTTACAGTACATTTTTTACAAGTTAAAGTACATTTTTTACAAGTTAAAGTTACGTTTTAATAAATTAAATTACGTTTTTTACAAGTTAAAGTACATTTTTAACAAGTTAAAGTTACGTTTTGAGAATTTAAAGTTACATTTTGACAAGTTAAAGTAAGTTTTTTACACGTTAAATTACGTTTTTACAAGTTAAAGTTGCGTTTTGACAAATTAAAGTTTCGTTTTGACAAGTTAATGTTACGTTTTGACAACTTAAAGTTACATTTTGATAATTTAGACAAATTAAAGTTTCGTTTTTACAAGTTAACGTACTTTTTTTACTAGATAAAGTTACGTTTTGACAAGTTAAAAGTACGTTTGGACAAGTTAAATTACGTTTTTTACAAGTTAAATTATGCTTTCTATAAGTTAAAGTCATGTTTTTAAAAGTTAAAGTACGTTTTTTACAAGATAAAGTTTCGTTGTGACAAGATAAATTACGTTTTTCACAAGTTAAAGTATGTTTTTAACAAGTTAAACTTACGTTTTGACAAGTTACAATTACGTTTCGACAAGTTAAAGCACGTTTTTTACAAACTAAATTGCATTTTCTATAAGTTAAAGATACTTTTGAATAAATTAAAGTTACGTGCAGACACGTTTAAGGTACGTTTTGACAGGTTAAAGTACGTTTTTTACAAGTTAGAGTTACGTTCTGACAAGTTAAATTATGTTTTTACAAGTTAAAGTACATTTTTAATAAGTTTAAGTTACATTTTGACAAGTTAAAGTTACATTTGACAAAGTGATGTACATTTTTAACAAGTTATAGTTAAGTTTTGACAAGTTAAAGTTACATTTTGAAATGTAAAGTACATTTTTACAAGTTATAGTACATTTTACACAAGTTAAAGTACATTTTTTATAGGTTAAAGTACATTTTTTAAAAATTTAGTTACATTTTGACAAGGTAAAGGTACATTTTGACAAGGTAATGTACTTTTTAACAACTAAAAGTTACATTTTGACACGTTAAAGTACGTATTTACAAGGTAGAGCACGTTTTTCACAAGTTAAAGTACGTTTTTTACAAGTTAAAGTACATTTTTTACAAGTTAAAGTAAATTTTTAAGAAGTTAAAGTACGTCTTTTACAAGTTAAACTTACTTTTGACACGTTCAAGTTACGTTATTACAAGTTAAAATACATTTTTTAAAAGTTAAAGTTACGTTTGAACAAGTTAAATTACGTTTTTACAAGTTAAACTAGGTTTTTAACAAGTTTAAGTTACATTTGGACAAGTTAAAGTTACATATTGACAAAGTAATGTACATTTTTAAGAACTTATAGTTACGTTTTAACAAGTTAAAGTTATATTTTGAAATGTTAGGGTACATTTTTCACAAGTTAAAGTATATTTTTTACACGTTAAAGTACATTTTTTACAAGTTAAAGTACATTTTTAAGAAGTTAAAATATGTCTTTTACAAGTTAAACTTACTTTTGATACGTTCAAGTTACGTTTTGACAGGTTAAAGTATGTCTTTTACAAGTTAAATTTACGTTTTGACAAGTTAAATTACGTTTTTTACAAGTTAAAGTTACATTTTAACAAGTTAATGTAAGTTTTTTTACAAGTTATAGTTATGTTTTGACAAGTTAAATTACGTTTTTTACAAGTTAATGTACGTTTTTTACAAGTTAATGTTAGGTTTTGTCAAGTTAAATTTCATTTTTCACAAGTTAAAGTACGTTTTTTACAAGTTATAGTTTCGTTTTGACAAGTTAAATTAAGTTTTTACAAGTTAAAGTACGTTTTTAACATGTTAAAGTTACATTTTGACAAGTTAAAGTTAAATTTTGAAGAGTTAAAATTACATTTTGACATTTTAAAGTTTCATTTTGAAAAGTTAAAGATACGTTTTTTACAAGTTAAAGTTACATTTTGACATTTTAAAGTTACATTTTGAGAAGTTAAAGATACGGTTTTATAAGTTAAAGTTATGTTTTGACAAGTTAAAGTAATATTTTGACAAGTTAAATTTACACATTTTACAAAGTAAAGTTACGTTTTAACAAATTAAAGTTCCGTTATAACAACTTAAAGTTACGTTTGACAAATTAAAGTTCTATTTTGACAAGTTCAAATTACGATTTTCCAAATTAAAATTACAATTTGACAAGTTAAAGTTATATTTTAGAATTTTAAAGTTAAATTTTGACAAGTTAAAGATACGTTTCTTACTAGTTAAGGTTATGTTTTGATAAGTTAAAGTTACATTTTAACAAGTTAAAGTTACGTTTTGACAAGTTAAACTTAAATTTTGACAAGTTAAAGTTACGATTTTTCAAGTTAATATTACAATATGACAAGTTAAAGTTACATTTTAACATTTTAAAGTTACATTTTGACAAGTTAACGATATGTTTCTTACTAGTTAAAGTTATATTTTAACAAGTTAAAATCACATTTTGATAAGTTAAAGTTACGTTTTGAAGAGTTAAAGTTACGTTTTGACAAGTTGAAGTTACGATTTGACAAGTAAAAGTTACATTTTGACACGTTAAAGATACGTTTTGATAAGTTAAAGTTACATTTTGACAAGTTAAAGTTACAGTTTTAACAAGTTAAAGTTATGTTTTGACAAGTTAAAGTTACATTTTGACTAGTTGTAGATACGGTTTTTACAAATTAAAATTGCAATATGACAAGTTAAAGTTACATTTTGACATTTTAAAGTTACATTTTGAAAAGTTAAAGATACGTTTTTTAAAAGTTAAAATTACGTTTTGACATTTTAAAGTTTCATTTTGAAAAGTTAAAATTACGGTTTGAAGAGTCAAAGTTACATTTTGACAAGTTGAAGTTACGATTTGACAAGTTAAAGTTATATTTTGACAAGTTAAATATACGGTTTTATTAGTTAAAGTTACGTTTTGATAAGTTAAAGTTACACTTTTTACAGCTTAAAGTTATGTTTTGACAAATTAAAGTTAAATTTTGACAAGTTAAAGTAATATTTTTACATTTTAAAGTTATATTTTTACATTTTAAAGTTACATTTTGACAAGTTAAAGATACGTTTATTACTAGTTAAAGTTATATTTTAACAGGTTAAAGCTACATTTTGAAGAGTTAAAGTTACATTTTGACAAGTTAAAGTTACATTTTGACAAGTTACAGTTACATTTTTTAAAGTTTAAATTACATTTTGACATTTTAAAGTTTTATTTTGAAAAGTTAAAGATACGTCTTTTACAAATTAAAGTTACATTTTGACATTTTAAAGGTACATTTTGAGAAGTTAAAGATACGGTTTTATAAGTTAAAGTGTGGTTTTGACAAGTTAAAGTAATATTTTGACAAGTTAAAGTTACACATTTTACAAGGTAAAGTTACGTTTTAACAAATTAAAGTTACGTTATAAGAACTTAATGTTACGTTTGACAAATTAAAGTTCTATTTTGACAAGTTCAAGTTACGATTTTACAAATTAAAATTACAATTTGACAAGTTAAAGTTATATTTTAGAGTTTTAAAGTTACATTTTGAGAAGTCAAAGATACGTTTCTAACTAGTTAAAGTTACGTTTTGAAGAGTTAAACTTACATTTTGACAAGTTGAAGTTACGATTTGACAAGTTAAAGTTATATTTTGACAAGTTAAAGATACGGTTTTATTAGTTAAACTTACGTTTTGATAAGTTAAAGTTACATTTTGACAAGTTAAAGTTACACTTTTTACAAGTTAAAGTTACATTTTAGCATTTTAAAGTTACATTTTGACAAGTTAAAGATACGTTTCTTACTGGTTAAAGTTATATTTTGACAAGTTAAAATTATATTTTGACATTTAAAAGTTATATTTTGAGAATTTAAAGTTACATTTTGACAAGTTACAGTTACTGTTTTTACAAGTTAAAGTTACATTTTTAGCATTTTAAAATTACATTTTGACAAGTTAAAGATACGTTTCTTACTGGTTAAAGTTACATTTCGACAAGTTAAAATTATATTTTGACATTTTAAAGTTACATTTTGAGAATTTAAAGTTACATTTTGACAAGTTAAAGTTACACTTTTTACAAGTTAAAGTCACATTTTTAGCATTTTAGAGTTACATTTTGACAAGTTAAATATACGTTTCTTACTGGTTAAAGTTGCATTTTGACAAGTTAAAATTATATTTTGACATTTTAAAGTTACATTTAGAAGATTTAAAGTTACATTTTGACAAGTTAAAGTTACACTTTTTACAAGTTAAAGTTACATTTTAGTATTTTAAAGGTACATTTTGACAAGCTAAAGATATGTTTCTTACTAGTTAAAGTTATATTTTAACAAGTTAAAATTATATTTTGACAGGTTAAAGTTACGGTTTGAAGAGTTAAAGTTACATTTTGACAAGTTGAAGTTACGATTTGAATAGTTAATGTTTTATTTTGACATTTTTAAGTTAAGTTATATTTTGACAAGTTAAAGTTACGATTTGAGAATTTAAAGTTTTATTTTAACATTTTAAAGTTACATTTTGTCAAGTTAAAGATACGGTTTTAATAAGTTAAAGTTACATTTTGACAAGTTAAAGTTTCACTTTTTACAGCTTAAAGTTATGTTTTGACAAATTAAAGTTAAATTTTGGGAAGTTAAAGTTATATTTTTACATTTTAAAGTTACATTTTGACAAGTTAAAGATATGTTTATTACTAGTTAAAGTTATATTTTAACAAGTTAAAGCTACATTTTGACAAGTTAAAGTTACGTTTTGAAGAGTTAAAGTTACATTTTGACAAGTTGAAGTTACGATTTGACAAGTTAAAGTTACGTTTTGATAAGTTAAAGTTACATTTTGAAAAGTTAAAGTTACACTTTTTACAAGTTAAAGTTACATTTTGACAAGTTAAATTACATTTTGACAATTATAGTTATGTTTCTACAAATTAAAATTACAATATGACAAGTTAAAGTTACATTTTGACATTTTAAAGTTTCATTTTGAAGAGTTAAAGATACGATTTTACAAGACAAAGTTACATTTTGACATTTTAAAGTTACATTTTGACAAGTTAAAGATACTGTTTTATAATTTAAAGTTATGTTTTGACAAGTTAAAGTTACACATTTTACAAGGTAAAGTTAGGTTTTAACAACTGAAAATTACGTTTAACAACTTAAAGTTACGTTTGACAAATTAAAGTTATATTTTGACAAGTTCAAGTTACGATTTTACAAGTTAAAATTACAATATGACAAGTTAAATTACATTTTAGCATTTTAAAGATACGTTTCTTACAAGTTAAAGTTATATTTTAACAAGTTAAAGTTACATTTTGACAAGCTAAAGTTACGTTTTGAAGAGTAAAAGTTATATTTTTACAAGTTGAAGTTACGATTTGACAAGTTAAAGTTATATTTTGACATTTTAAAGTTACATATTGACGAGTTAAAGATACGGTTTTATAAGTTAAAATTACGTTTTGATAAGTTAAAGTTACATTTTGACAAGTTAAAGTTACACTTTTTACAGCTTAAAGTTATGTTTTGACAAATTAAAGTTAAATTTTGACAAGTTAAGGTATATTTTTACATTTTAAAGTTACATTTTGACAAGTTAAAGATACGTTTATTACTAGTTAAAGTTAAAATTACATTTAAACAAGTTAAAGTTACGTTTGAAGAGTTAAAGTTACATTTTGACAAGTTGAAGTTACGATTTGACAAGTTAAAGTTATATTTTGACATTTTAAAGTTACATATTGACGAGTTAAAGATACGGTATATAAGTTAAAGTTACGTTTTGATAAGTTAAGTTACATTTTGACAAGTTAAAGTTACACTTTTTAGAAGTTAAAGTTACGTTTTAATAAATAAAGTTACATTTTTACAAGTTATAGTTACGTTTTTTACAAGTTAAAGTTAGATTTTGACAAGTTAAAGTTACATTTTGTAAAGTTAAAGTTCCGTTTTGAAGATTTATAGTTACTTTTTGACAAGTTGAAGATACGGTTTTATAAGTTAAAGTTACGTTTTGATAAGTTAAAGTTACATTTTGACAAGTTAAAGTTACACTTTTTACAAGTTAAAGTTATATTTTGACAAGTTAAAGTTATATATTGACAAGTTATAGTTACGTTTTTTACAAGTTAAAACTACGTTTTGACAAGTTAAAGTTACATTTTATAAATTTAATGTTACGTTTTGTAGAGTTAAAGTTACATTTTGACAAGTTAATGTTACGATTTGACAAGATAAAGTTATATTTTAACATTTTAAAGTTACATTTTGTCAAGTTAAAGATACGGTTTTATAAGTTAAAGTTACGAGTTGATAGGTTAAAGTTACACTTTTTACAAGTTAAAGTTACGTTTTGACAAGTTAAAGTTACGTTTTGACAAGTTAAAGTTAAATTTTGACACGTTAAAATTACGTTTTGAAGAGTTAAAGTTACATTTTGACAAGTTGAAGATACGATTTGACAAATTAAAGTTATATTTTGACATTTTAAAGTTACATTTTGACAAGTTGAAGATACAATTTTATAAGTTAGAGTTACGTTTTGATAAGTTAAAGTTACATTTTGATAAGTTATAGTTACGATTTGACAAGAAAAAAATATTTTTTGACATTTTAAATTTACATTTTGTCAAGTTAGAGATACGGTTTTATAAGTTATAGTTACGTGTTGATAAGTTAAAGTTACACTTTTTACAAGTTAAAGTTATGTTTTGACAAGTTAAAGTTACATTTTGACAAGTTAAAGTTACGTTTTGAAGAGTTACAGTTACATTTTGACAAGTTGAAATTACAATTTGACAAGTTAAAGTTATATTTGGACATTTTAAAGTTGCATTTTGACAAGTTAAAGATACGGTTTTATAAGTTAAAGTTACGTTTTGACAAGTTAAAGTTACATTTTGACAAGTTATAGTTACATTTTGACAAGTTATAGTTACGTTTTTTACAAGTTAAAGTTATGTTTTGACAAGTTAAAGTTACATTTTGAAGAGTTAAAGTTACACTTTGACAAGTTAAAGTTACACTTTGACAAGTTAAAGTTACGTTTTGAAGAGTTACAGTTACATTTTGACAAGTTGAAATTACAATTTGACAAGTTAAAGTTATATTTTGACATTTTAAAGTTGCATTTTGACAAGTTATAGATACGGTTTGATAAGTTAAAGTTACGTTTTGACAACTTAAAGTTACATTTTGACAAGTTCTAGTTACATTTTGACAAGTTATAGTTACGTTTTTTACAAGTTAAAGTTACGTTTTGACAAGTTAAAGTTACATTTTGAAGAGTTAAAGTTACATGTTGACAAGTTAAACTTACGATTTGACAAGTTAAAATTATATTTTAACAGTTTAAAGTTACATCTTGTCATGTTAAAGTTACATTTTATAAAGTTAATGTAACGTTTTGAAGAGTTAAAGTTACATTTTGACAAGTTAAAGTTACGATTTGACAAGATAAAGTTATATTTTGACATTTTAAAGTTACATTTTGTCAAGTTAAAGATACGGTTTTATAAGTTAAAGTTACGTGTTGATAAGTTAAAGTTACACTTTTTACAAGTTAAAGTTTCAATTTGACAAGTTAAAATTACATTTTGACAAGTTAAAGTTACATTTTGAAGAGTTAAAGTTACATTTTGACAAGATGAAGTTACGATTTTACAAGTTAAAGTTATATTTTGACATTAAAAGTTACATTTTGACAAGTTAAAGATACGGTTTTATATGTTAAAGTTACGTTTTGATAAGTTAAAGTTACATTTTGACAAGTTAAAGTTACATTTTGATTTGTTAAAGTAACACTTTGACAAGTTAAAGTTACGTTTTGAAGAGTTAAAGTTACATTTTGACAAGTTGAAGTTACGATTTTACAAGTTAAAGTTATATTTTGACATTTTAAAGTTACATTTTGACAAGTTAAAGATACGTTTATTACTAGTTAAAGTTAAAATTACATTTAAACAAGTTAAAGTTACGTTTGAAGAGTTAAAGTTACATTTTGACAAGTTGAAGTTACGATTTGACAAGTTAAAGTTATATTTTGACATTTTAAAGTTACATATTGACGAGTTAAAGATACGGTATATAAGTTAAAGTTACGTTTTGATAAGTTAAGTTACATTTTGACAAGTTAAAGTTACACTTTTTAGAAGTTAAAGTTACGTTTTAATAAATAAAGTTACATTTTTACAAGTTATAGTTACGTTTTTTACAAGTTAAAGTTAGATTTTGACAAGTTAAAGTTACATTTTGTAAAGTTAAAGTTCCGTTTTGAAGATTTATAGTTACTTTTTGACAAGTTGAAGATACGGTTTTATAAGTTAAAGTTACGTTTTGATAAGTTAAAGTTACATTTTGACAAGTTAAAGTTACACTTTTTACAAGTTAAAGTTATATTTTGACAAGTTAAAGTTATATATTGACAAGTTATAGTTACGTTTTTTACAAGTTAAAACTACGTTTTGACAAGTTAAAGTTACATTTTATAAATTTAATGTTACGTTTTGTAGAGTTAAAGTTACATTTTGACAAGTTAATGTTACGATTTGACAAGATAAAGTTATATTTTAACATTTTAAAGTTACATTTTGTCAAGTTAAAGATACGGTTTTATAAGTTAAAGTTACGAGTTGATAGGTTAAAGTTACACTTTTTACAAGTTAAAGTTACGTTTTGACAAGTTAAAGTTACATTTTGACAAGTTAAAGTTAAATTTTGACACGTTAAAATTACGTTTTGAAGAGTTAAAGTTACATTTTGACAAGTAGAAGATACGATTTGACAAATTAAAGTTATATTTTGACATTTTAAAGTTACATTTTGACAAGTTGAAGATACAGTTTTATAAGTTAGAGTTACGTTTTGATAAGTTAAAGTTACATTTTGATAAGTTATAGTTACGATTTGACAAGATAAAAATATTTTTTGACATTTTAAATTTACATTTTGTCAAGTTAGAGATACGGTTTTATAAGTTATAGTTACGTGTTGATAAGTTAAAGTTACACTTTTTACAAGTTAAAGTTATGTTTTGACAAGTTAAAGTTACATTTTGACAAGTTAAAGTTACGTTTTGAAGAGTTACAGTTACATTTTGACAAGTTGAAATTACAATTTGACAAGTTAAAGTTATATTTGGACATTTTAAAGTTGCATTTTGACAAGTTAAAGATACGGTTTTATAAGTTAAAGTTACGTTTTGACAAGTTAAAGTTACATTTTGACAAGTTATAGTTACATTTTGACAAGTTATAGTTACGTTTTTTACAAGTTAAAGTTATGTTTTGACAAGTTAAAGTTACATTTTGAAGAGTTAAAGTTACATTTTGACAAGTTAAACTTACAATTTGACAAGTTAAAATTATATTTTAACATGTTAAAGTTACATCTTGTCATGTTAAAGATACGGTTTTATAAGTTAAAGTTACGTTTTGATAAGTTAAAGTTACATTTTGAGAAGTTAAAGTTACACTTTTTACAAGTTAAAGTTACGTTTTGACAAGTTAAAGTTAAATTTTGACAGGTTAAAGTTACGTTTTGAAGAGTTAAAGTTACATTTTGACAAGTTGAAGATACGATTTGACAAGTTAAAGTTATATTTTGACATTTTAAAGTTACATTTTAACAAGTTGAAGATACGGTTTTAGAAGTTAAAGTTACGTTTTAATAATTAAAGTTACATTTTGACAAGTTATAGTTACGTTTTTTACAAGTTAAAATTAGATTTTGACAAGTTAAAGTTACATTTGTAAAGTTAAAGTTCCGTTTTGAAGATTTAAAGTTAAATTTTGACAAGTTGAAGATACGGTTTTATAAGTTAAAGTTACGTTTTGATAAGTTAAAGTTAGATTTTGACAAGTTAAAGTTACACTTTTTACAAGTTAAATTTACATTTTGACAAGTTAAAGTTACATTTTGACAAGTTATAGGTACGTTTTTCACAAGTTAAATTTACGTTTTAAAGTTACATTTTATAAAGTTAATGTAACGTTTTGAAGAGTTAAAGTTACATTTTGACAAGTTTAAGTTACGATTTGACAAGATAAAGTTATATTTTGACATTTTAAAGTTACATTTTGTCAAGTTAAAGATACGGTTTTATAAGTTAAAGTTACGTGTTGATAAGTTAAAGTTACACTTTTTACAAGTTAAAGTTACAATTTGACAAGTTAAAATTACATTTTGACAAGTTAAAGTTACACTTTGACAAGTTAAAGTTACATTTTGAAGAGTTAAAGTTACATTTTGACAAGATGAAGTTACGATTTTACAAGTTAAAGTTATATTTTGACATTAAAAGTTACATTTTGACAAGTTAAAGATACGGTTTTATATGTTAAAGTTACGTTTTGATAAGTTAAAGTTACATTTTGACAAGTTAAAGTTACACTTTTTACAAGTTAAAGTTACGTTTTGACAAGTTAAAGTTAAATTTTGACAAGTTAAAGTTACTTTTTGAAGAGTTAAAATTACATTTTGACAAGTTTAAGATACGATTTGACAAGTTAAATTTATATTTTGACATTTTAAATTACATTTTGACAAGTTGAAGATAAGGTTGTATAATTTCAAGTTATGTTTTGATAAGTTAAAGTTACATTTTTAAAAGTTAAAGTTACATTTTGACAAGTTCAAATTACATTTTGACAAATTGAATTTACGATTTTACAAGTTAAAGTTATATTTTGACATTTAAAAACGGTTTTATAAGTGAAAGATACGTGTTGATAAGTTAAAGTTACATTTTAACAAGTTAAAGTTACGTTTTGACAAGTTAAAGTTACATTTTATAAAGTTAAAGTTACGTTTTGAAGAGTTAAAGTTACATTTTGACAAGTTAAAGTTACTATTTGACAAGATAAAGTTATATTTTGACATTTTAAAGTTACATTTTGTCAAGTTAAAGATACGGTTTTATAAGTTAAAGTTACGTGTTGATAAGTTAAAGTTACACTTTTTACAAGTTAAAGTTACGTTTTGACAAGTTAAAGTTACATTTTGACAAGTTAAAGTTACACTTTGACAAGTTAAAGTTACATTTTGAAGAGTTAAAGTTACATTTTGACAAGTTGAAGTTACGATTTTACAAGTTAAAGTTATATTTTGACATTTTAAAGTTGCATTTTGACAAGTTAAAGATACGGTTTTATAAGTTAAAGTTACGTTTTGACAAGTTAAAGTTACATTTTGACAAGTTATAGTTACATTTTGACAAGTTATAGTTACGTTTTTTACAAGTTAAAGTTATGTTTTGACAAGTTAAAGTTACATTTTGAAGAGTTAAAGTTACATTTTGACAAGTTAAACATACAATTTGACAAGTTAAAATTATATTTTAACATGTTAAAGTTACATCTTGTCATGTTAAAGATACGGTTTTATAAGTTAAAGTTACGTTTTGATAAGTTAAAGTTACATTTTGAGAAGTTAAAGTTACACTTTTTACAAGTTAAAGTTACGTTTTGACAAGTTAAAGTTAAATTTTGACAAGTTAAAGTTACGTTTTGAAGAGTTAAAGTTACATTTTGACAAGTTGAAGATACGATTTGACAAGTTAAAGTTATATTTTGACATTTTAAAGTTACATTTTAACAAGTTGAAGATACGGTTTTATATGTTAAAGTTACGTTTTGATAAGTTAAAGTTACATTTTGACAAGTTAAAGTTACACTTTTTACAAGTTAAAGTTACGTTTTGACAAGTTAAAGTTAAATTTTGACAAGTTAAAGTTACTTTTTGAAGAGTTAAAATTACATTTTGACAAGTTTAAGATACGATTTGACAAGTTAAAGTTATATTTTGACATTTTAAATTACATTTTGACAAGTTGAAGATAAGGTTGTATAATTTCAAGTTATGTTTTGATAAGTTAAAGTTACATTTTTAAAAGTTAAAGTTACATTTTGACAAGTTCAAATTACATTTTGACAAATTGAATTTACGATTTTACAAGTTAAAGTTATATTTTGACATTTAAAAACGGTTTTATAAGTGAAAGATACGTGTTGATAAGTTAAAGTTACATTTTAACAAGTTAAAGTTACGTTTTGACAAGTTAAAGTTACATTTTATAAAGTTAATGTTACGTTTTGAAGAGTTAAAGTTACATTTTGACAAGTTAAAGTTACTATTTGACAAGATAAAGTTATATTTTGACATTTTAAAGTTACATTTTGTCAAGTTAAAGATACGGTTTTATAAGTTAAAGTTACGTGTTGATAAGTTAAAGTTACACTTTTTACAAGTTAAAGTTACGTTTTGACAAGTTAAAATTACATTTTGACAAGTTAAAGTTACACTTTGACAAGTTAAAGTTACATTTTGAAGAGTTAAAGTTACATTTTGACAAGTTGAAGTTACGATTTTACAAGTTAAAGTTATATTTTGACATTTTAAAGTTACATTTTGACAAGTTAAAGATACGGTTTTATAAGTTAAAGTTACGTTTTGACAAGTTAAAGTTACATTTTGACAAGTTATAGTTACATTTTGACAAGTTATAGTTACGTTTTTTACAAGTTAAAGTTATGTTTTGACAAGTTAAAGTTACATTTTGAAGAGTTAAAGTTACATTTTGACAAGTTAAACTTACAATTTGACAAGTTAAAATTATATTTTAACATGTTAAAGTTACATCTTGTCATGTTAAAGATACGGTTTTATAAGTTAAAGTTACGTTTTGATAAGTTAAAGTTACATTTTGAGAAGTTAAAGTTACACTTTTTACAAGTTAAAGTTACGTTTTGACAAGTTAAAGTTAAATTTTGGCAAGTTGAATTTACGTTTTGAAGAGTTAAAGTTACATTTTGACAAGATGAAGTTACGATTTTACAAGTTAAAGTTATATTTTGACATTAAAAGTTACATTTTGACAAGTTAAAGATACGGTTTTATATGTTAAAGTTACGTTTTGATAAGTTAAAGTTACATTTTGACAAGTTAAAGTTACACTTTTTACAAGTTAAAGTTACGTTTTGACAAGTTAAAGTTAAATTTTGACAAGTTAAAGTTACTTTTTGAAGAGTTAAAATTACATTTTGACAAGTTTAAGATACGATTTGACAAGTTAAAGTTATATTTTAACATTTTAAATTACATTTTGACAAGTTGAAGATAAGGTTGTATAATTTCAAGTTATGTTTTGATAAGTTAAAGTTACATTTTTAAAAGTTAAAGTTACATTTTGACAAGTTCAAATTACATTTTGACAAGGTATAGTTACGTTTTTTACATGTTAAAGTTACGATTTGACAAGTTAAAGTTACATTTTATAAAGTTAAAGTTACGTTTTGAAGAGTTAAAGTTACATTTTGACAAGTTAAAGTTACGATTTGACAAGATAAAGTTATATTTTGACATTTTAAAGTTACATTTTGTCAAGTTAAAGATACGGTTTTATAAGTTAATGTTACGTGTTGATAAGTTAAAGTTACACTTTTTACAAGTTAAAGTTACGTTTTGACAAGTTAAAATTACATTTTGACAAGTTAAAGTTACACTTTTACAAGTTAAAGTTACGTTTTGAAGAGTTAAAGTTACATTTTGACAAGTTGAAGTTACGATTTTACAAGTTAAAGTTATATTTTGACATTTTAAAGTTGCATTTTGACAAGTTAAAGATACGGTTTTATAAGTTAAAGTTACGTTTTGACAAGTTAAAGTTACATTTTGACAAGTTATAGTTACATTTTGACAAGTTATAGTTACGTTTTTTACAAGTTAAAGTTATGTTTTGACAAGTTAAAGTTACATTTTGAAGAGTTAAAGTTACATTTTGACAAGTTAAACTTACAATTTGACAAGTTAAAATTATATTTTAACATGTTAAAGTTACATCTTGTCATGTTAAAGATACGGTTTTATAAGTTAAAGTTACGTTTTGATAAGTTAAAGTTACATTTTGAGAAGTTAAAGTTACACTTTTTACAAGTTAAAGTTACGTTTTGACAAGTTAAAGTTACATTTTGACAAGTTAAAGTTACGTTTTGAAGAGTTAAAGTTACATTTTGACAAGTTGAAGATACGATTTGACAAGTTAAAGTTATATTTTGACATTTTAAAGTTACATTTTAACAAGTTGAAGATACGGTTTTATATGTTAAAGTTACGTTTTGATAAGTTAAAGTTACATTTTGACAAGTTAAAGTTACACTTTTTACAAGTTAAAGTTACGTTTTGACAAGTTAAAGTTAAATTTTGACAAGTTAAAGTTACTTTTTGAAGAGTTAAAATTACATTTTGACAAGTTTAAGATACGATTTGACAAGTTAAAGTTATATTTTGACATTTTAAATTACATTTTGACAAGTTGAAGATAAGGTTGTATAATTTCAAGTTATGTTTTGATAAGTTAAAGTTACATTTTTAAAAGTTAAAGTTACATTTTGACAAGTTCAAATTACATTTTGACAAATTGAATTTACGATTTTACAAGTTAAAGTTATATTTTGACATTTAAAAACGGTTTTATAAGTGAAAGATACGTGTTGATAAGTTAAAGTTACATTTTAACAAGTTAAAGTTACGTTTTGACAAGTTAAAGTTACATTTTATAAAGTTAAAGTTACGTTTTGAAGAGTTAAAGTTACATTTTGACAAGTTAAAGTTACTATTTGACAAGATAAAGTTATATTTTGACATTTTAAAGTTACATTTTGTCAAGTTAAAGATACGGTTTTATAAGTTAAAGTTACGTGTTGATAAGTTAAAGTTACACTTTTTACAAGTTAAAGTTACGTTTTGACAAGTTAAAGTTACATTTTGACAAGTTAAAGTTACACTTTGACAAGTTAAAGTTACATTTTGAAGAGTTAAAGTTACATTTTGACAAGTTGAAGTTACGATTTTACAAGTTAAAGTTATATTTTGACATTTTAAAGTTACATTTTGACAAGTTAAAGATACGGTTTTATAAGTTAAAGTTACGTTTTGACAAGTTAAAGTTACATTTTGACAAGTTAAAGTTACATTTTGACAAGTTAAAGATACGTTTTTTACAAGTTAAAGTTATATTTTGACAAGTTAAAGTTACATTTTGAAGAGTTAAAGTTACATTTTGACAAGTTAAACTTACAATTTGACAAGTTAAAATTATATTTTAACATGTTAAAGTTACATTTTGTCATGTTAAAGATACGGTTTTATAAGTTAAAGTTACGTTTTGATAAGTTAGAGTTACATTTTAACAAGTTAAAGTTACACTTTTTACAAGTTAAAGTTACGTTTTGACAAGTTAAAGTTAAATTTTGACAGGTTAAAGTTACGTTTTGAAGAGTTAAAGTTACATTTTGACAAGTTGAAGATACGATTTGACAAGTTAAAGTTATATTTTGACATTTTAAAGTTACATTTTAACAAGTTGAAGATACGGTTTTATAAGTTAAAGTTACGTTTTGATAAGTTAAAGTTACATTTTGACAAGTTAAAGTTACACTTTTTAGAAGTTAAAGTTACGTTTTAATAATTAAAGTTACATTTTGACAAGTTATAGTTACGTTTTTTACAAGTTAAAATTAGATTTTGACAAGTTAAAGTTACATTTGTAAAGTTAAAGTTCCATTTTGAAGATTTAAAGTTAAATTTTGACAAGTTGAAGATACGGTTTTATAAGTTAAAGTTACGTTTTGATAAGTTAAAGTTAGATTTTGACAAGTTAAAGTTACACTTTTTACAAGTTAAATTTACATTTTGACAAGTTAAAGTTACATTTTGACAAGTTATAGGTACGTTTTTCACAAGTTAAATTTACGTTTTAAAGTTACATTTTATAAAGTTAATGTAACGTTTTGAAGAGTTAAAGTTACATTTTGACAAGTTTAAGTTACGATTTGACAAGATAAAGTTATATTTTGACATTTTAAAGTTACATTTTGTCAAGTTAAAGATACGGTTTTATAAGTTAAAGTTACGTGTTGATAAGTTAAAGTTACACTTTTTACAAGTTAAAGTTACAATTTGACAAGTTAAAATTACATTTTGACAAGTTAAAGTTACACTTTGACAAGTTAAAGTTACATTTTGAAGAGTTAAAGTTACATTTTGACAAGATGAAGTTACGATTTTACAAGTTAAAGTTATATTTTGACATTAAAAGTTACATTTTGACAAGTTAAAGATACGGTTTTATATGTTAAAGTTACGTTTTGATAAGTTAAAGTTACATTTTGACAAGTTAAAGTTACACTTTTTACAAGTTAAAGTTACGTTTTGACAAGTTAAAGTTAAATTTTGACAAGTTAAAGTTACGTTTTGAAGAGTTAAAATTACATTTTGACAAGTTTAAGATACGATTTGACAAGTTAAAGTTATATTTTGACATTTTAAATTACATTTTGACAAGTTGAAGATAAGGTTGTATAATTTCAAGTTATGTTTTGATAAGTTAAAGTTACATTTTTAAAAGTTAAAGTTACATTTTGACAAGTTCAAATTACATTTTGACAAATTGAATTTACGATTTTACAAGTTAAAGTTATATTTTGACATTTAAAAACGGTTTTATAAGTGAAAGATACGTGTTGATAAGTTAAAGTTACATTTTAACAAGTTAAAGTTACGTTTTGACAAGTTAAAGTTACATTTTATAAAGTTAAAGTTACGTTTTGAAGAGTTAAAGTTACATTTTGACAAGTTAAAGTTACGATTTGACAAGATAAAGTTATATTTTGACATTTTAAAGTTACATTTTGTCAAGTTAAAGATACGGTTTTATAAGTTAAAGTTACGTGTTGATAAGTTAAAGTTACACTTTTTACAAGTTAAAGTTACGTTTTGACAAGTTAAAGTTACATTTTGACAAGTTAAAGTTACACTTTGACAAGTTAAAGTTACATTTTGAAGAGTTAAAGTTACATTTTGACAAGTTGAAGTTACGATTTTACAAGTTAAAGTTATATTTTGACTTTAAAAGTTACATTTTGACAAGTTAAAGCTACGGTTTTATATGTTAAAGTTACGTTTTGATAAGTTAAAGTTACATTTTGACGAGTTAAAGTTACACTTTTTACAAGTTAAAGTTACGTTTTGACAAGTTAAAGTTAAATTTTGACAAGTTAAAGTTACGTTTTGAAGAGTTAAAGTTACATTTTGACAAGTTTAAGATACGATTTGACAAGACAAAGTTATATTTTGACATTTTAAAGTTACATTTTGTCAAGTTAAAGATACGGTTTTATAAGTTAAAGTTACGAGTTGATAAGTTAAAGTTACACTTTTTACAAGTTAAAGTTACGTTTTGACAAGTTAAAGTTACATTTTGACAAGTTATAGTTACGTTTTTTACAAGTTAAAGTTACGTTTTGACAAGTTAAAGTTACATTTTATAAAGTTAAAGTTACGTTTTGAAGAGTTAAAGTTACATTTTGACAAGTTAAAGTTACGATTTGACAAGATAAAGTTATATTTTGACATTTTAAAGTTACATTTTGTCAAGTTAAAGATACGGTTTTATAAGTTAAAGTTACGTGTTGATAAGTTAAAGTTACACTTTTTACAAGTTAAAGTTACGTTTTGACAAGTTAAAATTACATTTTGACAAGTTAAAGTTACACTTTGACAAGTTAAAGTTACACTTTGACAAGTTAAAGTTACATTTTGAAGAGTTAAAGTTACATTTTGACAAGATGAAGTTACGATTTTACAAGTTAAAGTTATATTTTGACATTAAAAGTTACATTTTGACAAGTTAAAGATACGGTTTTATATGTTAAAGTTACGTTTTGATAAGTTAAAGTTACATTTTGACAAGTTAAATTTACACTTTTTACAAGTTAAAGTTACGTTTTGAAAAGTTAAAGTTAAATTTTGACAAGTGCGTTTTGAAGAGTTAAAGTTACATTTTGACAAGTTTAATATACGATTTGACAAGTTAAAGTTATATTTTGACATTTTAAATTACATTTTGACAAGTTGAAGATAAGGTTGTATAATTTCAAGTTATGTTTTGATAAGTTAAAGTTACATTTTTAAAAGTTAAAGTTACATTTTGACAAGTTCAAATTACATTTTGACAAATTGAATTTACGATTTTACAAGTTAAAGTTATATTTTGACATTTATAAACGGTTTTATAAGTTAAAGATACGTGTTGATAAGTTAAAGTTACATTTTAACAAGTTAAAGTTACGTTTTGACAAGTTAAAGTTACATTTTATAAAGTTAAAGTTACGTTTTGAAGAGTTAAAGTTACATTTTGACAAGTTAAAGTTACTATTTGACAAGATAAAGTTATATTTTGACATTTTAAAGTTACATTTTGTCAAGTTAAAGATACGGTTTTATAAGTTAAAGTTACGTGTTGATAAGTTAAAGTTACACTTTTTACAAGTTAAAGTTACGTTTTGACAAGTTAAAGTTACATTTTGACAAGTTAAAGTTACACTTTGACAAGTTAAAGTTACATTTTGAAGAGTTAAAGTTACATTTTGACAAGTTGAAGTTACGATTTTACAAGTTAAAGTTATATTTTGACTTTAAAAGTTACATTTTGACAAGTTAAAGCTACGGTTTTATATGTTAAAGTTACGTTTTGATAAGTTAAAGTTACATTTTGACGAGTTAAAGTTACACTTTTTACAAGTTAAAGTTACGTTTTGACAAGTTAAAGTTAAATTTTGACAAGTTAAAGTTACGTTTTGAAGAGTTAAAGTTACATTTTGACAAGTTTAAGATACGATTTGACAAGACAAAGTTATATTTTGACATTTTAAAGTTACATTTTGTCAAGTTAAAGATACGGTTTTATAAGTTAAAGTTACGAGTTGATAAGTTAAAGTTACACTTTTTACAAGTTAAAGTTACGTTTTGACAAGTTAAAGTTACGTTTTGACAAGGTATAGTTACGTTTTTTACATGTTAAAGTTACGTTTTGACAAGTTAAAGTTACATTTTATAAAGTTAAAGTTACGTTTTGAAGAGTTAAAGTTACATTTTGACAAGTTAAAGTTACGATTTGACAAGATAAAGTTATATTTTGACATTTTAAAGTTACATTTTGTCAAGTTAAAGATACGGTTTTATAAGTTAAAGTTACGTGTTGATAAGTTAAAGTTACACTTTTTACAAGTTAAAGTTACGTTTTGACAAGTTAAAATTACATTTTGACAAGTTAAAGTTACACTTTGACAAGTTAAAGTTACACTTTGACAAGTTAAAGTTACATTTTGAAGAGTTAAAGTTACATTTTGACAAGATGAAGTTACGATTTTACAAGTTAAAGTTATATTTTGACATTAAAAGTTATATTTTGACAAGTTAAAGATACAGTTTTATATGTTAAAGTTACGTTTTGATAAGTTAAAGTTACATTTTGACAAGTTAAAGTTACACTTTTTACAAGTTAAAGTTACGTTTTGACAAGTTAAAGTTAAATTTTGACAAGTTAAAGTTACGTTTTGAAGAGTTTAAATTACATTTTGACAAGTTTAAGATACGATTTGACAAGTTAAAGTTATATTTTTACATTTTAAATTACATTCTGACAAGTTGAAGATAAGGTTGTATAATTTCAAGTTATGTTTAGATAAGTTAAAGTTACATTTTTAAAAGTTAAAGTTACATTTTGACAAGTTCAAATTACATTTTGACAAGGTATAGTTACGTTTTTTACATGTTAAAGTTACGTTTTGACAAGTTAAAGTTACATTTTATAAAGTTAAAGTTACGTTTTGAAGAGTTAAAGTTACATTTTGACAAGTTAAAATTACGATTTGACAAGATAAAGTTATATTTTGACATTTTAAAGTTACATTTTGTCAAGTTAAAGATACGGTTTTATAAGTTAAAGTTACGTGTTGATAAGTTAAAGTTACACTTTTTACAAGTTAAAGTTACGTTTTGACAAGTTAAAATTACATTTTGACAAGTTAAAGTTACACTTTGACAAGTTAAAGTTACATTTTGAAGAGTTAAAGTTACATTTTGACAAGTTGAAGTTACGATTTTTCAAGTTAAAGTTATATTTTGACATTAAAAGTTACATTTTTACAAGTTAAAGATACGGTTTTATATGTTAAAGTTACGTTTGGATAAGTTAAAGTTACATTTTGACGAGTTAAAGTTACACTTTTTACAAGTTAAAGTTACGTTTTGACAAGTTAAAGTTAAATTTGGACAAGTTAAAGTTACGTTTTGAAGAGTTAAAGTTACATTTTGACAAGTTTAAGATACGATTTGACAAGATAAAGTTATATTTTGACATTTTAAAGTTACATTTTGTCAAGTTAAAGATACGGTTTTATAAGTTAAAGTTACGAGTTGATAAGTTAAAGTTACACTTTTTACAAGTTAAAGTTATGTTTTGACAAGTTAAAGTTACGTTTTGACTAGTTAAAGTTACATTTTGACAAGTTAAAATTACGTTTTGAAGAGTTAAAGTTACATTTTGACAAGTTGACGATACGATTTGACAAATTAAAGTTATATTTTGACATTTTAAAGTTACATTTTGACAAGTTGAAGATACGTTTTATAAGTTAAAGTTACGTTTTGATAAGTTAAAGTTACATTTTGATAAGTTATAGTTACGATTTGACAAGATAAAGTTATATTTTGACATTTTAAATTTACATTTTGTCAAGTTAAAGATACGGTTTTATAAGTTATAGTTACGTGTTGATAAGTTAAAGTTACACTTTTTACAAGTTAAAGTTATGTTTTGACAAGTTAAAGTTAAATTTTGACAAGTTAAAGTTACACTTTGACAAGTTAAAGTTACACTTTGACAAGTTAAAGTTACGTTTTGAAGAGTTACAGTTACATTTTGACAAGTTGAAATTACAATTTGACAAGTTAAAGTTATATTTTGACATTTTAAAGTTGCATTTTGATAGGTTATAGATACGGTTTGATAAGTTAAAGTTACGTTTTGACAACTTAAAGTTACATTTTGACAAGTTCTAGTTACATTTTGACAAGTTATAGTTACGTTTTTTACAAGTTAAAGTTACGTTTTGACAAGTTAAAGTTACATTTTGAAGAGTTAAAGTTACATGTTGACAAGTTAAACTTACGATTTGACAAGTTAAAATTATATTTTAACAGTTTAAAGTTACATCTTGTCATGTTAAAGTTACATTTTATAAAGTTAATGTAACGTTTTGAAGAGTTAAAGTTACATTTTGACAAGTTAAAGTTACGATTTGACAAGATAAAGTTATATTTTGACATTTTAAAGTTACATTTTGTCAAGTTAAAGATACGGTTTTATAAGTTAAAGTTACGTGTTGATAAGTTAAAGTTACACTTTTTACAAGTTAGAGTTTCAATTTGACAAGTTAAAATTACATTTTGACAAGTTAAAGTTACATTTTGAAGAGTTAAAGTTACATTTTGACAAGATGAAGTTACGATTTTACAAGTTAAAGTTATATTTTGACATTAAAAGTTACATTTTGACAAGTTAAAGATACGGTTTTATATGTTAAAGTTACGTTTTGATAAGTTAAAGTTACATTTTGACAAGTTAAAGTTACATTTTGATTTGTTAAAGTAACACTTTGACAAGTTAAAGTTACGATTTGAAGAGTTAAAGTTACATTTTGACAAGTTGAAGTTACGATTTTACAAGTTAAAGTTATATTTTGACATTTAAAAGTTACATTTTGACAAGTTAAAGATACGGTTTTATATGTTAAAGTTACGTTTTGATAAGTTAAAGTTACATTTTGACAAGTTAAAGTTACACTTTTTACAAGTTAAAGTTACGTTTTGAAAAGTTAAAGTTAAATTTTGACAAGTGCGTTTTGAAGAGTTAAAGTTACATTTTGACAAGTTTAATATACGATTTGACAAGTTAAAGTTATATTTTGACATTTTAAATTACATTTTGACAAGTTAAAGATAAGGTTTTATAAGTTAAAGTTATGTTTTGATAAGTTAAAGTTACATTTTGACAAGTTAAAATTACATTTTGACAAGTTATAGCTACGTTTTTTACAAGTTGAAGTTACGTTTTGACAAGTTAAAGTTACATTTTATAAAGTTAAAGTTACGTTTTGAAGAGTTAAAGTTACATTTTAACAAGTTAAAGTTACGATTTGACAAGATAAAGTTATATTTTGACATTTTAAAGTTACATTTTGTCAAGTTAAAAATACGGTTTTATAAGTTAAAGTTACATGTTGATAAGTTAAAGTTACATTTTGACAAGTTAAAGTTACACTTTCTAGAAGTTAAAGTTACGTTTTGATAATTAAAGTTACATTTTGACAAGTTATAGTTACGTTTTTTACAAGTTAAAGTTAGATTTTGACAAGTTAAAGTTACATTTTGACAAGTTATAGGTACGTTTTTCACATGTTAAATTTACGTTTAGACAAGTTAAAGTTACATTTTATAAAGTTAATGTTACGTTTTGAAGAGTTAAAGTTACATTTTGACAAGTTAAACTTACGATTTGACAAGATAAAGTTATATTTTGACATTTTATATTTACATTTTGTCAAGTTAGAGATACGGTTTTATAAGTTATAGTTACGTGTTGATAAGTTAAAGTTACACTTTTTACAAGTTAAAGTTATGTTTTGACAAATTAAAGTTACATTTTGACAAGTTAAAGTTACACTTTGACAAGTTAAAGTTACGTTTTGAAGAGTTACAGTTACATTTTGACAAGTTGAAATTACAATTTGACAAGTTAAAGTTATATTTTGACATTTTAAAGTTGCATTTTGACAAGTTAAAGATACGGTTTGATAAGTTAAAGTTACGTGTTGATAAGTTAAAGTTACACTTTTTACAAGTTAAAGTTACGTTTTGACAAGTTAAAATTACATTTTGACAAGTTAAAGTTACACTTTGACAAGTTAAAGTTACATTTTGAAGAGTTAAAGTTACATTTTGACAAGATGAAGTTACGATTTTACAAGTTAAAGTTATATTTTGACATTAAAAGTTACATTTTGACAAGTTAAAGATACGGTTTTATATGTTAAAGTTACGTTTTGATAAGTTAAAGTTACATTTTGACAAGTTAAAGTTACACTTTTTACAAGTTAAAGTTACGTTTTGACAAGTTAAAGTTAAATTTTGACAAGTTAAAGTTACTTTTTGAAGAGTTAAAATTACATTTTGACAAGTTTAAGATACGATTTGACAAGTTAAAGTTATATTTTGACATTTTAAATTACATTTTGACAAGTTGAAGATAAGGTTGTATAATTTCAAGTTATGTTTTGATAAGTTAAAGTTACATTTTTAAAAGTTAAAGTTACATTTTGACAAGTTCAAATTACATTTTGACAAGGTATAGTTACGTTTTTTACATGTTAAAGTTACGTTTTGACAAGTTAAAGTTACATTTTATAAAGTTAAAGTTACGTTTTGAAGAGTTAAAGTTACATTTTGACAAGTTAAAGTTACGATTTGACAAGATAAAGTTATATTTTGACATTTTAAAGTTACATTTTGTCAAGTTAAAGATACGGTTTTATAAGTTAAAGTTACGTGTTGATAAGTTAAAGTTACACTTTTTACAAGTTAAAGTTACGTTTTGACAAGTTAAAGTTACATTTTGACAAGTTAAAGTTACACTTTGACAAGTTAAAGTTACATTTTGAAGAGTTAAAGTTACATTTTGACAAGTTGAAGTTACGATTTTACAAGTTAAAGTTATATTTTGACTTTAAAAGTTACATTTTGACAAGTTAAAGCTACGGTTTTATATGTTAAAGTTACGTTTTGATAAGTTAAAGTTACATTTTGACGTGTTAAAGTTACACTTTTTACAAGTTAAAGTTACGTTTTGACAAGTTAAAGTTAAATTTTGACAAGTTAAAGTTACGTTTTGAAGAGTTAAAGTTACATTTTGACAAGTTTAAGATACGATTTGACAAGACAAAGTTATATTTTGACATTTTAAAGTTACATTTTGTCAAGTTAAAGATACGGTTTTATAAGTTAAAGTTACGAGTTGATAAGTTAAAGTTACACTTTTTACAAGTTAAAGTTACGTTTTGACAAGTTAAAGTTACGTTTTGACAAGGTATAGTTACGTTTTTTACATGTTAAAGTTACGTTTTGACAAGTTAAAGTTACATTTTATAAAGTTAAAGTTACGTTTTGAAGAGTTAAAGTTACATTTTGACAAGTTAAAGTTACGATTTGACAAGATAAAGTTATATTTTGACATTTTAAAGTTACATTTTGTCAAGTTAAAGATACGGTTTTATAAGTTAAAGTTACGTGTTGATAAGTTAAAGTTACACTTTTTACAAGTTAAAGTTACGTTTTGACAAGTTAAAGTTACATTTTGACAAGTTAAAGTTACATTTTGACAAGTTAAAGTTACACTTTGACAAGTTAAAGTTACATTTTGAAGAGTTAAAGTTACATTTTGACAAGATGAAGTTACGATTTTACAAGTTAAAGTTATATTTTGACATTAAAAGTTACATTTTGACAAGTTAAAGATACGGTTTTATATGTTAAAGTTACGTTTTGATAAGTTAAAGTTACATTTTGACAAGTTAAAGTTACACTTTTTACAAGTTAAAGTTACGTTTTGACAAGTTAAAGTTAAATTTTGACAAGTTAAAGTTACGTTTTGAAGAGTTAAAATTACATTTTGACAAGTTTAAGATACGATATGACAAGTTAAAGTTATATTTTTACATTTTAAATTACATTTTGACAAGTTGAAGATAAGGTTGTATAATTTCAAGTTATGTTTTGATAAGTTAAAGTTACATTTTTAAAAGTTAAAGTTACATTTTGACAAGTTGAAGTTACGATTTTTCAAGTTAAAGTTATATTTTGACATTAAAAGTTACATTTTTACAAGTTAAAGATACGGTTTTATATGTTAAAGTTACGTTTTGATAAGTTAAAGTTACATTTTGACGAGTTAAAGTTACACTTTTTACAAGTTAAAGTTACGTTTTGACAAGTTAAAGTTAAATTTGGACAAGTTAAAGTTACGTTTTGAAGAGTTAAAGTTACATTTTGACAAGTTTAAGATACGATTTGACAAGATAAAGTTATATTTTGACATTTTAAAGTTACATTTTGTCAAGTTAAAGATACGGTTTTATAAGTTAAAGTTACGAGTTTATAAGTTAAAGTTACACTTTTTACAAGTTAAAGTTATGTTTTGACAAGTTAAAGTTACGTTTTGACAATTTAAAGTTATATTTTGACAAGTTAAAATTACGTTTTGAAGAGTTAAAGTTACATTTTGACAAGTTGACGATACGATTTGACAAATTAAAGTTATATTTTGACATTTTAAAGTTACATTTTGACAAGTTGAAGATACGTTTTATAAGTTAAAGTTACGTTTTGATAAGTTAAAGTTACATTTTGATAAGTTATAGTTACGATTTGACAAGATAAAGTTATATTTTGACATTTTAAAGTTACATTTTGTCAAGTTAAAGATACGGTTTTATAAGTTAAAGTTACGTGTTGATAAGTTAAAGTTACACTTTTTAGAAGTTAAAGTTACGTTTTGACAAGTTAAAGTTACATTTTGACAAGTTAAAGTTACACTGTGACAAATAAAAGTTACGTTTTGAAGAGTTACAGTTACATTTTGACAAGTTAAAGTTACGTTTTGACAAGTTAAAGTTAAATTTTTACAAGTTAAGGTTACGTTTTGAAGAGTTAAAGTTACATTTTGACAAGTTAAAGATACGGTTTTATAAGTTAAAGTTACGAGTTGATAAGTTAAAGTTACACTTTATACAAGTTAAAGTTACGTTTTGACAAGTTAAAGTTACGTTTTGACTATTTAAAGTTAAATTTTGACAAGTTAAAATTATGTTTTGATGAGTTAAAGTTACATTTTGACAAGTTGACGATACGATTTGACAAGATAAAGTTATATTTTGACATTTTATATTTACATTTTGTCAAGTTAGAGATACGGTTTTATAAGTTATAGTTACGTGTTGATAAGTTAAAGTTACACTTTTTACAAGTTAAAGTTATGTTTTGACAAGTTAAAGTTACATTTTGACAAGTTAAAGTTACGTTTTGAAGAGTTACAGTTACATTTTGACAAGTTGAAATTACAATTTGACAAGTTAAACTTATATTTTGACATTTTAAAGTTGCATTTTGACAAGTTAAAGATACGGTTTGATAAGTTAAAGTTACGTTTTGACAACTTAAAGTTACATTTTGACAAGTTATAGTTACATTTTGACAAGTTATAGTTACGTTTTTTACAAGTTAAAGTTACGTTTTGACAAGTTAAAGTTACATTTTGAAGAGTTAAAGTTACATGTTGACAAGTTAAACTTACGATTTGACAAGTTAAAATTATATTTTAAAATTTTAAAGTTACATCTTGTCATGTTAAAGTTACATTTTATAAAGTTAATGTAACGTTTTGAAGAGTTAAAGTTACATTTTGACAAGTTAAAGTTACGATTTGACAAGATAAAGTTATATTTTGACATTTTAAAGTTACATTTTGTCAAGTTAAAGATACGGTTTTATAAGTTAAAGTTACGTGTTGATAAGTTAAAGTTACACTTTTTACAAGTTAAAGTTACGTTTTGACAAGTTAAAATTACATTTTGACAAGTTAAAGTTACACTTTGACAAGTTAAAGTTACATTTTGAAGAGTTAAAGTTACATTTTGACAAGATGAAGTTACGATTTTACAAGTTAAAGTTATATTTTGACATTAAAAGTTACATTTTGACAAGTTAAAGATACGGTTTTATATGTTAAAGTTACGTTTTGATAAGTTAAAGTTACATTTTGACAAGTTAAAGTTACACTTTTTACAAGTTAAAGTTACGTTTTGAAAAGTTAAAGTTAAATTTTGACAAGTGCGTTTTGAAGAGTTAAAGTTACATTTTGACAAGTTTAATATACGATTTGACAAGTTAAAGTTATATTTTGACATTTTAAATTACATTTTGACAAGTTAAAGATAAGGTTTTATAAGTTAAAGTTATGTTTTGATAAGTTAAAGTTACATTTTGACAAGTTAAAATTACATTTTGACAAGTTATAGCTACGTTTTTTACAAGTTGAAGTTACGTTTTGACAAGTTAAAGTTACATTTTATAAAGTTAAAGTTACGTTTTGAAGAGTTAAAGTTACATTTTAACAAGTTAAAGTTACGATTTGACAAGATAAAGTTATATTTTGACATTTTAAAGTTACATTTTGTCAAGTTAAAAATACGGTTTTATAAGTTAAAGTTTCATGTTGATAAGTTAAAGTTACATTTTGACAAGTTAAAGTTACACTTTCTAGAAGTTAAAGTTACGTTTTGATAATTAAAGTTACATTTTGACAAGTTATAGTTACGTTTTTTACAAGTTAAAGTTAGATTTTGACAAGTTAAAGTTACATTTTGACAAGTTATAGGTACGTTTTTCACATGTTAAATTTACGTTTAGACAAGTTAAAGTTACATTTTATAAAGTTAATGTTACGTTTTGAAGAGTTAAAGTTACATTTTGACAAGTTAAAGTTACGATTTGACAAGATAAAGTTATATTTTGACATTTTATATTTACATTTTGTCAAGTTAGAGATACGGTTTTATAAGTTATAGTTACGTGTTGATAAGTTAAAGTTACACTTTTTACAAGTTAAAGTTATGTTTTGACAAATTAAAGTTACATTTTGACAAGTTAAAGTTACACTTTGACAAGTTAAAGTTACGTTTTGAAGAGTTACAGTTACATTTTGACAAGTTGAAATTACAATTTGACAAGATAAAGTTATATTTTGACATTTTAAAGTTACATTTTGTCAAGTTAAAGATACGGTTTTATAAGTTAAAGTTACGTGTTGATAAGTTAAAGTTACACTTTTTACAAGTTAAAGTTACGTTTTGACAAGTTAAAATTACATTTTGACAAGTTAAAGTTACACTTTGACAAGTTAAAGTTACATTTTGAAGAGTTAAAGTTACATTTTGACAAGATGAAGTTACGATTTTACAAGTTAAAGTTATATTTTGACATTAAAAGTTACATTTTGACAAGTTAAAGATACGGTTTTATATGTTAAAGTTACGTTTTGATAAGTTAAAGTTACATTTTGACAAGTTAAAGTTACACTTTTTACAAGTTAAAGTTACGTTTTGAAAAGTTAAAGTTAAATTTTGACAAGTGCGTTTTGAAGAGTTAAAGTTACATTTTGACAAGTTTAATATACGATTTGACAAGTTAAAGTTATATTTTGACATTTTAAATTACATTTTGACAAGTTAAAGATAAGGTTTTATAAGTTAAAGTTATGTTTTGATAAGTTAAAGTTACATTTTGACAAGTTAAAATTACATTTTGACAAGTTATAGCTACGTTTTTTACAAGTTGAAGTTACGTTTTGACAAGTTAAAGTTACATTTTATAAAGTTAAAGTTACGTTTTGAAGAGTTAAAGTTACATTTTAACAAGTTAAAGTTACGATTTGACAAGATAAAGTTATATTTTGACATTTTAAAGTTACATTTTGTCAAGTTAAAAATACGGTTTTATAAGTTAAAGTTTCATGTTGATAAGTTAAAGTTACATTTTGACAAGTTAAAGTTACACTTTCTAGAAGTTAAAGTTACGTTTTGATAATTAATGTTACGTTTTGAAGAGTTAAAGTTACATTTTGACAAGTTAAAGTTACGATTTGACAAGATAAAGTTATATTTTGACATTTTATATTTACATTTTGTCAAGTTAGAGATACGGTTTTATAAGTTATAGTTACGTGTTGATAAGTTAAAGTTACACTTTTTACAAGTTAAAGTTATGTTTTGACAAATTAAAGTTACATTTTGACAAGTTAAAGTTACACTTTGACAAGTTAAAGTTACGTTTTGAAGAGTTACAGTTACATTTTGACAAGTTGAAATTACAATTTGACAAGTTAAAGTTATATTTTGACATTTTAAAGTTGCATTTTGACAAGTTAAAGATACGGTTTGATAAGTTAAAGTTACGTGTTGATAAGTTAAAGTTACACTTTTTACAAGTTAAAGTTACGTTTTGACAAGTTAAAATTACATTTTGACAAGTTAAAGTTACGTTTTGACAAGTTAAAGTTACATTTTGAAGAGTTAAAGTTACATGTTGACAAGTTAAACTTACGATTTGACAAGTTAAAATTATATTTTAAAATTTTAAAGTTACATCTTGTCATGTTAAAGTTACATTTTATAAAGTTAATGTAACGTTTTGAAGAATTAAAGTTACATTTTGACAAGTTAAAGTTACGATTTGACAAGATAAAGTTATATTTTGACATTTTAAAGTTACATTTTGTCAAGTTAAAGATACGGTTTTATAAGTTAAAGTTACGTGTTGATAAGTTCAAGTTACACTTTTTACAAGTTAAAGTTATGTTTTGACAAGTTAAAGTTACATTTTGAAGAGTTAAAGTTACATTTTGACAAGATGAAGTTACGATTTTACAAGTTAAAGTTATATTTTGACATTAAAAGTTACATTTTGACAAGTTAAAGATACGGTTTTATATGTTAAAGTTACGTTTTGATAAGTTAAAGTTACATTTTGACAAGTTAAAGTTACACTTTTTACAAGTTAAAGTTACGTTTTGACAAGTTAAAGTTAAATTTTGACAAGTCAAAGTTACATTTTGAAGAGTTAAAATTACATTTTGACAAGTTTAAGATACGATTTGACAAGTTAAAGTTATATTTTGACATTTTAAATTACATTTTGACAAGTTGAAGATAAGGTTGTATAATTTCAAGTTATGTTTTGATAAGTTAAAGTTTCATTTTTAAAAGTTAAAGTTACATTTTGACAAGTTCAAATTACATTTTGACAAGGTATAGTTACGTTTTTTACATGTTAAAGTTACGTTTTGACAAGTTAAAGTTACATTTTATAAAGTTAAAGTTACGTTTTGAAGAGTTAAAGTTACATTTTGACAAGTTAAAGTTACGATTTGACAAGATAAAGTTATATTTTGACATTTTAAAGTTACATTTTGTCAAGTTAAAGATACGGTTTTATAAGTTAAAGTTACGTGTTGATAAGTTAAAGTTACACTTTTTACAAGTTAAAGTTACGTTTTGACAAGTTAAAATTACATTTTGACAAGTTAAAGTTACACTTTGACAAGTTAAAGTTACATTTTGAAGAGTTAAAGTTACATTTTGACAAGTTGAAGTTACGATTTTTCAAGTTAAAGTTATATTTTGACATTAAAAGTTACATTTTTACAAGTTAAAGATACGGTTTTATATGTTAAAGTTACGTTTTGATAAGTTAAAGTTACATTTTGACGAGTTAAAGTTACGTTTTGACAAGTTAAAGTTAAATTTGGACAAGTTAAAGTTACGTTTTGAAGAGTTAAAGTTACATTTTGACAAGTTTAAGATACGATTTGACAAGATAAAGTTATATTTTGACATTTTAAAGTTACATTTTGTCAAGTTAAAGATACGGTTTTATAAGTTAAAGTTACGAGTTGATAAGTTAAAGTTACACCTTTTACAAGTTAAAGTTATGTTTTGACAAGTTAAAGTTACGTTTTGACAATTTAAAGTTATATTTTGACAAGTTAAAATTACGTTTTGAAGAGTTAAAGTTACATTTTGACAAGTTGACGATACGATTTGACAAATTAAAGTTATATTTTGACATTTTAAAGTTACATTTTGACAAGTTGAAGATACGTTTTATAAGTTAAAGTTACGTTTTGATAAGTTAAAGTTACATTTTGATAAGTTATAGTTACGATTTGACAAGATAAAGTTATATTTTGACATTTTAAATTTACATTTTGTCAAGTTAAAGATACGGTTTTATAAGTTATAGTTATGTGTTGATAAGTTAAAGTTACACTTTTTACAAGTTAAAGTTATGTTTTGACAAGTTAAAGTTAAATTTTGACAAGTTAAAGTTACACTTTGACAAGTTAAAGTTACACTTTGACAAGTTAAAGTTACGTTTTGAAGAGTTACAGTTACATTTTGACAAGTTGAAATTACAATTTGACAAGTTGAAGTTATATTTTGACATTTTAAAGTTGCATTTTGACAAGTTATAGATACGGTTTGATAAGTTAAAGTTACGTTTTGACAACTTAAAGTTACATTTTGACAAGTTCTAGTTACATTTTGACAAGTTATAGTTACGTTTTTTACAAGTTAAAGTTACGTTTTGACAAGTTAAAGTTACATTTTGAAGAGTTAAAGTTACATGTTGACAAGTTAAACTTACGATTTGACAAGTTAAAATTATATTTTAACAGTTTAAAGTTACATCTTGTCATGTTAAAGTTACATTTTATAAAGTTAATGTAACGTTTTGAAGAGTTAAAGTTACATTTTGACAAGTTAAAGTTACGATTTGACAAGATAAAGTTATATTTTGACATTTTAAAGTTACATTTTGTCAAGTTAAAGATACGGTTTTATAAGTTAAAGTTACGTGTTGATAAGTTAAAGTTACACTTTTTACAAGTTAAAGTTTCAATTTGACAAGTTAAAATTATATTTTGACAAGTTAAAGTTACACTTTGACAAGTTAAAGTTACATTTTGACAAGATGAAGTTACGATTTTACAAGTTAAAGTTATATTTTGACATTAAAAGTTACATTTTGACAAGTTAAAGATACGGTTTTATATGTTAAAGTTACGTTTTGATAAGTTAAAGTTACATTTTGACAAGTTAAAGTTACATTTTGATTTGTTAAAGTAACACTTTGACAAGTTAAAGTTACGTTTTGAAGAGTTAAAGTTACATTTTGACAAGTTGAAGTTACGATTTTACAAGTTAAAGTTATATTTTGACATTTAAAAGTTACATTTTGACAAGTTAAAGATACGGTTTTATATGTTAAAGTTACGTTTTGATAAGTTAAAGTTACATTTTGACAAGTTAAAGTTACACTTTTTACAAGTTAAAGTTACGTTTTGAAAAGTTAAAGTTAAATTTTGACAAGTGCGTTTTGAAGAGTTAAAGTTACATTTTGACAAGTTTAATATACGATTTGACAAGTTAAAGTTATATTTTGACATTTTAAATTACATTTTGACAAGTTAAAGATAAGGTTTTATAAGTTAAAGTTATGTTTTGATAAGTTAAAGTTACATTTTGACAAGTTAAAATTACATTTTGACAAGTTATAGCTACGTTTTTTACAAGTTGAAGTTACGTTTTGACAAGTTAAAGTTACATTTTATAAAGTTAAAGTTACGTTTTGAAGAGTTAAAGTTACATTTTGACAAGTTAAAGTTACGATTTGACAAGTTAAAGTTATATTTTGACATTTTAAAGTTACATTTTGTCAAGTTAAAAATACGGTTTTATAAGTTAAAGTTACATGTTGATAAGTTAAAGTTACATTTTGACAAGTTAAAGTTACACTTTCTAGAAGTTAAAGTTACGTTTTGATAATTAAAGTTACATTTTGACAAGTTATAGTTACGTTTTTTACAAGTTAAAGTTAGATTTTGACAAGTTAAAGTTACATTTTGACAAGTTATAGGTACGTTTTTCACATGTTAAATTTACGTTTAGACAAGTTAAAGTTACATTTTATAAAGTTAATGTTACGTTTTGAAGAGTTAAAGTTACATTTTGACAAGTTAAAGTTACGATTTGACAAGATAAAGTTATATTTTGACATTTTATATTTACATTTTGTCAAGTTAGAGATATGGTTTTATAAGTTATAGTTACGTGTTGATAAGTTAAAGTTACACTTTTTACAAGTTAAAGTTATGTTTTGACAAATTAAAGTTACATTTTGACAAGTTAAAGTTACACTTTGACAAGTTAAAGTTACGTTTTGAAGAGTTACAGTTACATTTTGACAAGTTGAAATTACAATTTGACAAGTTAAAGTTATATTTTGACATTTTAAAGTTGCATTTTGACAAGTTAAAGATACGGTTTGATAAGTTAAAGTTACGTGTTGATAAGTTAAAGTTACACTTTTTACAAGTTAAAGTTACGTTTTGACAAGTTAAAATTTCATTTTGACAAGTTAAAGTTACACTTTGACAAGTTAAAGTTACATTTTGAAGAGTTAAAGTTACATTTTGACAAGATGAAGTTACGATTTTACAAGTTAAAGTTATATTTTGACATTAAAAGTTACATTTTGACAAGTTAAAGATACGGTTTTATATGTTAAAGTTACGTTTTGATAAGTTAAAGTTACATTTTGACAAGTTAAAGTTACACTTTTTACAAGATAAAGTTACGTTTTGACAAGTTAAAGTTAAATTTTGACAAGTTAAAGTTACTTTTTGAAGAGTTAAAATTATATTTTGACAAGTTTAAGATACGATTTGACAAGTTAAAGTTATATTTTGACATTTTAAATTACATTTTGACAAGTTGAAGATAAGGTTGTATAATTTCAAGTTATGTTTTGATAAGTTAAAGTTACATTTTTAAAAGTTAAAGTTACATTTTGACAAGTTCAGATTACATTTTGACAAGGTATAGTTACGTTTTTTACATGTTAAAGTTACGTTTTGACAAGTTAAAGTTACATTTTATAAAGTTAAAGTTACGTTTTGAAGAGTTAAAGTTACATTTTGACAAGTTAAAGTTACGATTTGACAAGATAAAGTTATATTTTGACATTTTAAAGTTACATTTTGTCAAGTTAAAGATACGGTTTTATAAGTTAAAGTTACGTGTTGATAAGTTAAAGTTACACTTTTTACAAGTTAAAGTTACGTTTTGACAAGTTAAAGTTACATTTTGACAAGTTAAAGTTACACTTTGACAAGTTAAAGTTACATTTTGAAGAGTTAAAGTTACATTTTGACAAGTTGAAGTTACGATTTTACAAGTTAAAGTTATATTTTGACTTTAAAAGTTACATTTTGACAAGTTAAAGCTACGGTTTTATATGTTCAAGTTACGTTTTGATAAGTTAAAGTTACATTTTGACGTGTTAAAGTTACACTTTTTACAAGTTAAAGTTACGTTTTGACAAGTTAAAGTTAAATTTTGACAAGTTAAAGTTACGTTTTGAAGAGTTAAAGTTACATTTTGACAAGTTTAAGATACGATTTGACAAGACAAAGTTATATTTTGACATTTTAATGTTACATTTTGTCAAGTTAAAGATACGGTTTTATAAGTTAAAGTTACGAGTTGATAAGTTAAAGTTACACTTTTTACAAGTTAAAGTTACGTTTTGACAAGTTAAAGTTACGTTTTGACAAGGTATAGTTACGTTTTTACATGTTAAAGTTACGTTTTGACAAGTTAAAGTTACATTTTATAAAGTTAAAGTTACGTTTTGAAGGGTTAAAGTTATATTTTGACAAGTTAAAGTTACGATTTGACAAGATAAAGTTATATTTTGACATTTTAAAGTTACATTTTGTCAAGTTAAAGATACGGTTTTATAAGTTAAAGTTACGTGTTGATAAGTTAAAGTTACACTTTTTACAAGTTAAAGTTACGTTTTGACAAGTTAAAATTACATTTTGACAAGTTAAAGTTACACTTTGACAAGTTAAAGTTACACTTTGACAAGTTAAAGTTACATTTTGAAGAGTTAAAGTTACATTTTGACAAGATGAAGTTACGATTTTACAAGTTAAAGTTATATTTTGACATTAAAATTTACATTTTGACAAGTTAAAGATACGGTTTTATATGGTAAAGTTACGTTTTGATAAGTTAAAGTTACATTTTGACAAGTTAAAGTTACACTTTTTACAAGTTAAAGTTACGTTTTGACAAGTTAAAGTTAAATTTTGACAAGTTAAAGTTACGTTTTGAAGAGTTAAAATTACATTTTGACAAGTTTAAGATACGATTTGACAAGTTAAAGTTATATTTTTACATTTTAAATTACATTTTGACAAGTTGAAGATAAGGTTGTATAATTTCAAGTTATGTTTTGATAAGTTAAAGTTACATTTTTAAAAGTTAAAAGTTACATTTTGACAAGTTGAAGTTACGATTTTTCAAGTTAAAGTTATATTTTGACATTAAAAGTTACATTTTTACAAGTTAAAGATACGGTTTTATATGTTAAAGTTACGTTTTGATAAGTTAAAGTTACATTTTGACGAGTTAAAGTTACACTTTTTACAAGTTAAAGTTACGTTTTGACAAGTTAAAGTTAAATTTGGACAAGTTAAAGTTACGTTTTGAAGAGTTAAAGTTACATTTTGACAAGTTTAAGATACGATTTGACAAGATAAAGTTATATTTTGACATTTTAAAGTTACATTTTGTCATGTTAAAGATACGGTTTTATAAGTTAAAGTTACGAGTTTATAAGTTAAAGTTACACTTTTTACAAGTTAAAGTTATGTTTTGACAAGTTAAAGTTACGTTTTGACAATTTAAAGTTATATTTTGACAAGTTAAAATTACGTTTTGAAGAGTTAAAGTTACATTTTGACAAGTTGACGATACGATTTGACAAATTAAAGTTATATTTTGACATTTTAAAGTTACATTTTGACAAGTTGAAGATACGTTTTATAAGTTAAAGTTACGTTTTGATAAGTTAAAGTTACATTTTGATAAGTTATAGTTACGATTTGACAAGATAAAGTTATATTTTGACATTTTAAATTTACATTTTGTCAAGTTAAAGATACGGTTTTATAAGTTATAGTTACGTGTTGATAAGTTAAAGTTACACTTTTTACAAGTTAAAGTTATGTTTTGACAAGTTAAAGTTAAATTTTGACAAGTTAAAGTTACACTTTGACAAGTTAAAGTTACGTTTTGAAGAGTTACAGTTACATTTTGACAAGTTGAAATTACAATTTGACAAGTTAAAGTTATATTTTGACATTTTAAAGTTGCATTTTGACAAGTTATAGATACGGTTTGATAAGTTAAAGTTACGTTTTGACAACTTAAAGTTACATTTTGACAAGTTCTAGTTACATTTTGACAAGTTATAGTTACGTTTTTTACAAGTTAAAGTTACGTTTTGACAAGTTAAAGTTACATTTTGAAGAGTTAAGTTACATGTTGACAAGTTAAACTTACGATTTGACAAGTTAAAATTATATTTTAACATTTTAAAGTTACATCTTGTCATGTTAAAGTTACATTTTATAAAGTTAATGTAACGTTTTGAAGAGTTAAAGTTACATTTTAACAAGTTAAAGTTACGATTTGACAGGATAAAGTTATATTTTGACATTTTAAAGTTACAATTTGGCAAGTTAAAGATACGGTTTTATAAGTTAAAGTTACGTGTTGATAAGTTAAAGTTACACTTTTTACAAGTTAAAGTTACGTTTTGACAAGTTAAAGTTACATTTTGACAAGTTAAAGTTACACTGTGACAAGTTAAAGTTACGTTTTGAAGAGTTAATGTTACATTTTGACAAGTTAAAGTTACGTTTTGACAAGTTAAAGTTAAATTTTTACAAGTTAAGGTTACGTTTTGAAGAGTTAAAGTTACATTTTGACAAGTTAAAGATACGGTTTTATAAGTTAAAGTTACACTTTTTACAAGTTAAAGTTACGTTTTGACAAGTTAAAGTTACGTTTTGACTATTTAAAGTTAAATTTTGACAAGTTAAAATTATGTTTTGATGAGTTAAAGTTACATTTTGACAAGTTGACGATACGATTTGACAAGATAAAGTTATATTTTGACATTTTATATTTACATTTTGTCAAGTTAGAGATACGGTTTTATAAGTTATAGTTACGTGTTGATAAGTTAAAGTTACACTTTTTACAAGTTAAAGTTATGTTTTGACAAGTTAAAGTTACATTTTGACAAGTTAAAGTTACACTTTGACAAGTTAAAGTTACGTTTTGAAGAGTTACAGTTACATTTTGACAAGTTGAAATTACAATTTGACAAGTTAAAGTTATATTTTGACATTTTAAAGTTGCATTTTGACAAGTTAAAGATACGGTTTGATAAGTTAAAGTTACGTTTTGACAACTTAAAGTTACATTTTGACAAGTTATAGTTACATTTTGACAAGTTATAGTTACGTTTTTTACAAGTTAAAGTTACGTTTTGACAAGTTAAAGTTACATTTTGAAGAGTTAAAGTTACATGTTGACAAGTTAAACTTACGATTTGACAAGTTAAAATTATATTTTAAAATTTTAAAGTTACATCTTGTCATGTTAAAGTTACATTTTATAAAGTTAATGTAACGTTTTGAAGAGTTAAAGTTACATTTTGACAAGTTAAAGTTACGATTTGACAAGATAAAGTTATATTTTGACATTTTAAAGTTACATTTTGTCAAGTTAAAGATACGGTTTTATAAGTTAAAGTTACGTGTTGATAAGTTAAAGTTACACTTTTTACAAGTTAAAGTTATGTTTTGACAAGTTAAAGTTACATTTTGAAGAGTTAAAGTTACATTTTGACAAGATGAAGGTACGATTTTACAAGTTAAAGTTATATTTTGACATTAAAAGTTACATTTTGACAAGTTAAAGATACGGTTTTATATGTTAAAGTTACGTTTTGATAAGTTAAAGTTACATTTTGACAAGTTAAAGTTACACTTTTTACAAGTTAAAGTTACGTTTTGACAAGTTAAAGTTAAATTTTGACAAGTCAAAGTTACATTTTGAAGAGTTAAAATTACATTTTGACAAGTTTAAGATACGATTTGACAAGTTAAAGTTATATTTTGACATTTTAAATTACATTTTGACAAGTTGAAGATAAGGTTGTATAATTTCAAGTTATGTTTTAATAAGTTAAAGTTTCATTTTTAAAAGTTAAAGTTACATTTTGAGAAGTTCAAATTACATTTTGACAAGGTATAGTTACGTTTTTTACATGTTAAAGTTACATTTTGACAAGTTAAAGTTACATTTTATAAAGTTAAAGTTACGTTTTGAAGAGTTAAAGTTACATTTTGACAAGTTAAAGTTACGATTTGACAAGATAAAGTTATATTTTGACATTTTAAAGTTACATTTTGTCAAGTTAAAGATACGGTTTTATAAGTTAAAGTTACGTGTTGATAAGTTAAAGTTACACTTTTTACAAGTTAAAGTTACGTTTTGACAAGTTAAAATTACATTTTGACAAGTTAAAGTTACACTTTGACAAGTTAAAGTTACATTTTGAAGAGTTAAAGTTACATTTTGACAAGTTGAAGTTACGATTTTTCAAGTTAAAGTTATATTTTGACATTAAAAGTTACATTTTTACAAGTTAAAGATACGGTTTTATATGTTAAAGTTACGTTTTGATAAGTTAAAGTTACATTTTGACAAGTTAAAGTTACACTTTTTACAAGTTAAAGTTACGTTTTGACAAGTTAAAGTTAAATTTTGACAAGTTAAAGTTACGTTTTGAAGAGTTAAAGTTACATTTTGACAAGTTTAAGATACGATTTGACAAGATAAAGTTATATTTTGACATTTTAAAGTTACATTTTGTCAAGTTAAAGATACGGTTTTATAAGTTAAAGTTACGAGTTGATAAGTTAAAGTTACACTTTTTACAAGTTAAAGTTATGTTTTGACAAGTTAAAGTTACGTTTTGACAATTTAAAGTTATATTTTGACAAGTTAAAATTACGTTTTGAAGAGTTAAAGTTACATTTTGACAAGTTGACGATACGATTTGACAAATTAAAGTTATATTTTGACATTTTAAAGTTACATTTTGACAAGTTGAAGATACGTTTTATAAGTTAAAGTTACGTTTTGATAAGTTAAAGTTACATTTTGATAAGTTATAGTTACGATTTGACAAGAATAAGTTATATTTTGACATTTTAAATTTACATTTTGTCAAGTTAAAGATACGGTTTTATAAGTTATAGTTACGTGTTGATAAGTTAAAGTTACACTTTTTACAAGTTAAAGTTATGTTTTGACAAGTTAAAGTTAAATTTTGACAAGTTAAAGTTACACTTTGACAAGTTAAAGTTACGTTTTGAAGAGTTACAGTTACATTTTGACAAGTTGAAATTACAATTTGACAAGTTAAAGTTATATTTTGACATTTTAAAGTTGCATTTTGACAAGTTATAGATACGGTTTGATAAGTTAAAGTTACGTTTTGACAACTTAAAGTTACATTTTGACAAGTTCTAGTTACATTTTGACAAGTTATAGTTACGTTTTTTACAAGTTAAAGTTACGTTTTGACAAGTTAAAGTTACATTTTGAAGAGTTAAAGTTACATGTTGACAAGTTAAACTTACGATTTGACAAGTTAAAATTATATTTTAACATTTTAAAGTTACATCTTGTCATGTTAAAGTTACATTTTATAAAGTTAATGTAACGTTTTGAAGAGTTAAAGTTACATTTTGACAAGTTAAAGTTACGATTTGACAAGATAAAGTTATATTTTGACATTTTAAAGTTACATTTTGTCAAGTTAAAGATACGGTTTTATAAGTTAAAGTTACGTGTTGATAAGTTAAAGTTACACTTTTTACAAGTTAAAGTTATGTTTTGACAAGTTAAAATTACATTTTGACAAGTTAAAGTTACACTTTGACAAGTTAAAGTTACGTTTTGAAGAGTTACAATTACATTTTGACAAGTTGAAATTACAATTTGACAAGTTAAAGTTATATTTTGACATTTTAAAGTTGCATTTTGACAAGTTATAGATACGGTTTGATAAGTTAAAGTTACGTTTTGACAACTTAAAGTTACATTTTGACAAGTTCTAGTTACATTTTGCCAAGTTATAGTTACGTTTTTGACAAGTTAAAGTTACGTTTTGACAAGTTAAAGTTTCATTTTGAAGAGTTAAAGTTACATGTTGACAAGTTAAACTTACGATTTGACAAGTTAAAATTATATTTTAACATTTTAAAGTTACATCTTGTCATGTTAAAGTTACATTTTATAAAGTTAATGTAACGTTTTGAAGAGTTAAAGTTAAATTTTGACAAGATGAAGTTACGATTTTACAAGTTTAAGTTATATTTTGACATTAAAAGTTACATTTTGACAAGTTAAAGATACGGTTTTATATGTTAAAGTTACGTTTTGATAAGTTAAAGTTACATTTTGACAAGTTAAAGTTACACTTTTTACAAGTTAAAGTTACGTTTTGACAAGTTAAAGTTAAATTTTGACAAGTCAAAGTTACATTTTGAAGAGTTAAAATTACATTTTGACAAGTTTAAGATACGATTTGACAAGTTAAAGTTATATTTTGACATTTTAAATTACATTTTGACAAGTTGAAGATAAGGTTGTATAATTTCAAGTTATGTTTTGATAAGTTAAAGTTTCATTTTTAAAAGTTAAAGTTACATTTTGACAAGTTCAAATTACATTTTGACAAGGTATAGTTACGTTTTTTACATGTTAAAGTTACGTTTTGACAAGTTAAAGTTACATTTTATAAAGTTAAAGTTACGTTTTGAAGAGTTAAAGTTACATTTTGACAAGTTAAAGTTACGATTTGACAAGATAAAGTTTTATTTTGACATTTTAAAGTTACATTTTGTCAAGTTAAAGATACGGTTTTATAAGTTAAAGTTACGTGTTGATAAGTTAAAGTTACACTTTTTACAAGTTAAAGTTACGTTTTGACAAGTTAAAATTACATTTTGACAAGTTAAAGTTACACTTTGACAAGTTAAAGTTACATTTTGAAGAGTTAAAGTTACATTTTGACAAGTTGAAGTTACGATTTTTCAAGTTAAAGTTATATTTTGACATTAAAAGTTACATTTTTACAAGTTAAAGATACGGTTTTATATGTTAAAGTTACGTTTTGATAAGTTAAAGTTACATTTTGACGAGTTAAAGTTACACTTTTTACAAGTTAAAGTTACGTTTTGACAAGTTAAAGTTAAATTTTGACAAGTTAAAGTTACGTTTTGAAGAGTTAAAGTTACATTTTGACAAGTTTAAGATACGATTTGACAAGATAAAGTTATATTTTGACATTTTAAAGTTACATTTTGTCAAGTTAAAGATACGGTTTTATAAGTTAAAGTTACGAGTTGATAAGTTAAAGTTACACTTTTTACAAGTTAAAGTTATGTTTTGACAAGTTAAAGTTACGTTTTGACAATTTAAAGTTATATTTTGACAAGTTAAAATTACGTTTTGAAGAGTTAAAGTTACATTTTGACAAGTTGACGATACGATTTGACAAATTAAAGTTATATTTTGACATTTTAAAGTTACATTTTGACAAGTTGAAGATACGTTTTATAAGTTAAAGTTACGTTTTGATAAGTTAAAGTTACATTTTGATAAGTTATAGTTACGATTTGACAAGATAAAGTTATATTTTGACATTTTAAATTTACATTTTGTCAAGTTAAAGATACGGTTTTATAAGTTATAGTTACGTGTTGATAAGTTAAAGTTACACTTTTTACAAGTTAAAGTTATGTTTTGACAAGTTAAAGTTAAATTTTGACAAGTTAAAGTTACACTTTGACAAGTTAAAGTTACGTTTTGAAGAGTTACAGTTACATTTTGACAAGTTGAAATTACAATATGACAAGTTAAAGTTATATTTTGACATTTTAAAGTTGCATTTTGACAAGTTAAAGATACGGTTTGATAATTAAAGTTACGTTTTGACAACTTAAAGTTACATTTTGACAAGTTATAGTTATATTTTGACAAGTTATAGTTATGTTTTTTACAAGTTAAAGTTACGTTTTGACAAGTTAAAGTTACATTTTGAAGAGTTAAAGTTACATGTTGACAAGTTAAACTTACGATTTGACAAGTTAAAATTATATTTTAACATTTTAAAGTTACATCTTGTCATGTTAAAGTTACATTTTATAAAGTTAATGTAACGTTTTGAAGAGTTAAAGTTACATTTTGACAAGTTAAAGTTACGATTTGACAAGATAAAGTTATATTTTGACATTTTAAAGTTACATTTTGTCAAGTTAAAGATACGGTTTTATAAGTTAAAGTTACGTGTTGATAAGTTAAAGTTACACTTTTTACAAGTTAAAGTTACGTTTTGACAAGTTAAAATTACATTTTGACAAGTTAAAGTTACACTTTGACAATTTTAAGTTACATTTTGAAGAGTTAAAGTTACATTTTGACAAGATGAAGTTACGATTTTACAAGTTAAAGTTATATTTTGACATTAAAAGTTACATTTTGAGAAGTTAAAGATACGGTTTTATATGTTCAAGTTACGTTTTGATAAGTTAAAGTTACATTTTGACAAGTTATAGTTACACCTTTTACAAGTTAAAGTTACATTTTGATTTGTTAAAGTAACACTTTGACAAGTTAAAGTTACATTTTTACAAGTTAAAGTTACACTTTGACAAGTTAAAGTTACGTTTTGAAGAGTTAAAGTTACATTTTGACAAGTTGAAGTTACGATTTTACAAGTTAAAGTTATATTTTGACATTTAAAAGTTACATTTTGACAAGTTAAAGATACAGTTTTATATGTTAAAATTATGTTTTGATAAGTTAAAGTTACATTTTGTCATGTTAAAGTTGCACTTTTTAGAAGTTAAAGTTACATTTTGACAAGTTAAAGTTACACTTTTTACAAGTTAAAGTTACGTTTTGACAAGTTAAAGTTACGTTTTTTACAAGTTAAAGTTAGATTTTGACAAGTTAAAGTTACATTTTGTAAAGTTAAAGATACGGATTTATAAGTTAAAGTTACGTTTTGATAAGTTAAAGTTACATTTTGACAAGTTAAAGTTACACTTTTTACAAGTTAAAGTTACATTTTGACAAGTTATAGTTACGTTTTTTACAAGTTACAGTTAGATTTTGACAAGTTAAAGTTAGATTGTGACAAGTTAAAGTTATATTTTGACAGTTAAAAGTTACATTTTGTCAAGTTAAAGATACGGTGTTATATGTTAAAGTTATGTTTTGATAAGTTAAAGTTACATTTTGACAAGTTAACCTTGCACTTTTTAGAAGTTAAAGTTACATTTTGACAAGTTATAGTTACGTTTTTTACAAGTTAAACTTACGTTTTTACAAGTTAAATTACATTTTGTAAAGTTAATGTTCTGTTTTGAAGAGTTAAAGTTACATTTTGACAAGTTAAAGATACGGTTTTATAAGTTAAAGTTACGTTTTGATAAGTTAAAGTTACATTTTGACTCTTAGGTTTCCATATTACTTTCAGCTTTATTTAATGGAGTTAAGTGGGCTGAATTGTAAAAGGTGTCATTATTTGTTCTTTTAATTATTTAAGTGTGTTTGATGGGTTTTTAAGTGTGTTTAATTAACTTAATGGTTCGTTTATGAGCCCGTTGGTTTTCCTAGCATGAAGGGTTGTTTCATGCCTATAAATACTCTCTCATTTTAATAGAAAAGGAGATCCAGATTTTGATTAAAAATGAGAGTCTTCTCTTGAGTTCTATATGAACTTTTATCGAACTTATCAAGACTAGTCTTGTGGCGTTCAAACTGACTTATCAATCGGTCTTCCGCATCCGATCGTGGCGTCATTCAATCCCCGACTTATCAAACGAGCTTCCACCATCGTTTGTGGCGTCTTCATTATTCCAAGGTTCGCGTCTCTCTAGGCGTTGGGTCGCGGAGTCACCAATCTTGTGGAGAACGACCCGTTTCCGCTGAAAATCGTGTTCCTCGTGTTTAGGATCACATCATTTGGTATTAGAGCGCAGATTTCTCCCAGGTGTTTAAAAGTATTTATTATTTTTGTTAATTTAGAAGAAAAAAAAAATGTATTATGAGAAGATTTTCAGTGAGGTGAAACACATTCTTAAAATAGAGAAAATTAAGATAGTCAAGAGATTGGATAGAATTGAAGAAAAATTGCAATTAAGAAGTGAGAATCAGAAAAGGTTAGAATCGCTTGACAAAAGTTGGGATGTTTTGACGAAACAAATGTGCGACATGTTTGAACAACTAGCCTATAAGGAAAAGAGAGAAGAAGACGTTAAGAATTTTGAAGTTGCGAAAGAAGAAGAAAAACTTGTCGAGAAGGAGAATCTAGCTACACCGAGTGAGGAGTCTCTTGTCATAAATATAAATATTTCAAACTTGAGATACACTGATTTTGAAGTGAACAAGAAGCCAGAGAATAAAGAGATTTTCTCTCACACAAAGAAGTTGAAGATGTCCACATCCATCGCTGAGATCAAGAGCATGCAAGATTTGAGGACTAATCTTCTCCAAGAGAGAGAGAATGATATGATAATAGGAGCAACAAATCAGAGATATTTCAAAGATTCAATGCCGAATTTAGTTCAAAACTTTAATGAGGAATTTCATGGTTTAGGAGAAGATGAATGGAAGAAATATAAGGAATTGGTTTGTTCTGCTTTTACACACATCAAATTCACGTGTTTAGAGTCAAAATGTCAATCAGAATGCTACTATGAATCAAGAAAACGTGAAGAAGAAGATCTGATTACAAGTGCGCATGACTCTTAGGTTTCCATATTACTTTCAGCTTTATTTAATGGAGTTAAGTGGGCTGAATTGTAAAAGGTGTCATTATTTGTTCTTTTAATTATTTAAGTGTGTTTGATGGGTTTTTAAGTGTGTTTAATTAACTTAATGGTTCGTTTATGAGCCCGTTGGTTTTCCTAGCATGAAGGGTTGTTTCATGCCTATAAATACTCTCTCATTTTAATAGAAAAGGAGATCCAGATTTTGATTAAAAATGAGAGTCTTCTCTTGAGTTCTATATGAACTTTTATCGAACTTATCAAGACTAGTCTTGTGGCGTTCAAACTGACTTATCAATCGGTCTTCCGCATCCGATCGTGGCGTCATTCAATCCCCGACTTACCAAACGAGCTTCCACCATCGTTTGTGGCGTCTTCATTATTCCAAGGTTCGCGTCTCTCTAGGCGTTGGGTCGCGGAGTCACCAATCTTGTGGAGAACGACCCGTTTCCGCTGAAAATCGTGTTCCTCGTGTTTAGGATCACATTACAAGTGCGCATGACTCTTAGGTTTCCATATTACTTTCAGCTTTATTTAATGGAGTTAAGTGGGCTGAATTGTAAAAGGTGTCATTATTTGTTCTTTTAATTATTTAAGTGTGTTTGATGGGTTTTTAAGTGTGTTTAATTAACTTAATGGTTCGTTTATGAGCCCGTTGGTTTTCCTAGCATGAAGGGTTGTTTCATGCCTATAAATACTCTCTCATTTTAATAGAAAAGGAGATCCAGATTTTGATTAAAAATGAGAGTCTTCTCTTGAGTTCTATATGAACTTTTATCGAACTTATCAAGACTAGTCTTGTGGCGTTCAAACTGACTTATCAATCGGTCTTCCGCATCCGATCGTGGCGTCATTCAATCCCCGACTTATCAAACGAGCTTCCACCATCGTTTGTGGCGTCTTCATTATTCCAAGGTTCGCGTCTCTCTAGGCGTTGGGTCGCGGAGTCACCAATCTTGTGGAGAACGACCCGTTTCCGCTGAAAATCGTGTTCCTCGTGTTTAGGATCACATCATTTGGTATCAGAGCGCAGATTTCTCCCAGGTGTTTAAAAGTATTTATTATTTTTGTTAATTTAGAAGAAAAAAAAAATGTATTATGAGAAGATTTTCAGTGAGGTGAAACACATTCTTAAAATAGAGAAAATTAAGATAGTCAAGAGATTGGATAGAATTGAAGAAAAATTGCAATTAAGAAGTGAGAATCAGAAAAGGTTAGAATCGCTTGACAAAAGTTGGGATGTTTTGACGAAACAAATGTGCGACATGTTTGAACAACTAGCCTATAAGGAAAAGAGAGAAGAAGACGTTAAGAATTTTGAAGTTGCGAAAGAAGAAGAAAAACTTGTCGAGAAGGAGAATCTAGCTACACCGAGTGAGGAGTCTCTTGTCATAAATATAAATATTTCAAACTTGAGATACACTGATTTTGAAGTGAACAAGAAGCCAGAGAATAAAGAGATTTTCTCTCACACAAAGAAGTTGAAGATGTCTACATCCATCGCTGAGATCAAGAGCATGCAAGATTTGAGGACAAATCTTCTCCAAGAGAGAGAGAATGATATGATAATAGGAGCAACAAATCAGAGATATTTCAAAGATTCAATGCCGAATTTAGTTCAAAACTTTAATGAGGAATTTCATGGTTTAGGAGAAGATGAATGGAAGAAATATAAGGAATTGGTTTGTTCTGCTTTTACACACATCAAATTCACGTGTTTAGAGTCAAAATGTCAATCAGAATGCTACTATGAATCAAGAAAACGTGAAGAAGAAGATCTGATTACAAGTGCGCATGACTCTTAGGTTTCCATATTACTTTCAGCTTTATTTAATGGAGTTAAGTGGGCTGAATTGTAAAAGGTGTCATTATTTGTTCTTTTAATTATTTAAGTGTGTTTGATGGGTTTTTAAGTGTGTTTAATTAACTTAATGGTTCGTTTATGAGCCCGTTGGTTTTCCTAGCATGAAGGGTTGTTTCATGCCTATAAATACTCTCTCATTTTAATAGAAAAGGAGATCCAGATTTTGATTAAAAATGAGAGTCTTCTCTTGAGTTCTATATGAACTTTTATCGAACTTATCAAGACTAGTCTTGTGGCGTTCAAACTGACTTATCAATCGGTCTTCCGCATCCGATCGTGGCGTCATTCAATCCCCGACTTACCAAACGAGCTTCCACCATCGTTTGTGGCGTCTTCATTATTCCAAGGTTCGCGTCTCTCTAGGCGTTGGGTCGCGGAGTCACCAATCTTGTGGAGAACGACCCGTTTCCGCTGAAAATCGTGTTCCTCGTGTTTAGGATCACATTACAAGTGCGCATGACTCTTAGGTTTCCATATTACTTTCAGCTTTATTTAATGGAGTTAAGTGGGCTGAATTGTAAAAGGTGTCATTATTTGTTCTTTTAATTATTTAAGTGTGTTTGATGGGTTTTTAAGTGTGTTTAATTAACTTAATGGTTCGTTTATGAGCCCGTTGGTTTTCCTAGCATGAAGGGTTGTTTCATGCCTATAAATACTCTCTCATTTTAATAGAAAAGGAGATCCAGATTTTGATTAAAAATGAGAGTCTTCTCTTGAGTTCTATATGAACTTTTATCGAACTTATCAAGACTAGTCTTGTGGCGTTCAAACTGACTTATCAATCGGTCTTCCGCATCCGATCGTGGCGTCATTCAATCCCCGACTTATCAAACGAGCTTCCACCATCGTTTGTGGCGTCTTCATTATTCCAAGGTTCGCGTCTCTCTAGGCGTTGGGTCGCGGAGTCACCAATCTTGTGGAGAACGACCCGTTTCCGCTAAAAATCGTGTTCCTCGTGTTTAGGATCACATCATTTTGACAAGTTATAGTTACGTTTTTTAAAAGTTAAAGTTAGATTTTGACAAGTTAAAGTTACTTTTTTTAAAGTTAAAGTTCCGATTTGAGGAGTTAAAGTTACATTTTGACAAGTTGAAGATACGGTTTTATAAGTTAAAGTTACATTTTTACAAGTTAAAGTTACACTTTGACAAGTTAAACTTACGTTTTGAAGAGTTAAAGTTACATTTTTACAAGATGAAGTTACGATTTTACAAGATAAAGTTATATTTTGACATTTAAAAGTTACATTTTGACAAGTTAAAGATACGGTTTTATATGTTAAAGTTACGTTTTGATAAGTTAAAGTTACATTTTAACAAGTTAAAGTTACACTTTTTACAAGTTAAAGTTATGTTTTGACAAGTTAAAGTTACGTTTTTTACAAGTTAAAGTTAGATTTTGACAAGTTAAAGTTACATTTTGTAAAGTTAAAGTTCCGTTTTGAAGAGTTAAAGTTACATTTTGACAAGTTGAAGATATGGTTTTATAAGTTAAAGTTACATTTTGACAAGTTGAAGTTACGATTTTACAATTTAAAGTTATATTTTGACATTTAAAATTTACATTTTGACAAGTTAAAGATACGATTTTATATGTTAAAGTTACGTTTTGATAAGTTAAAGTTACATTTTGACAAGTTAAAGTTACACTTTTTACAAGTTAAAGTTACGTTTTGACAAGTTAAAGTTAAATTTTGACAAGTTAAAGTTACGTTTGAAGAGTTAAAGTTACATTTGTCCAAGTTGAAGATACGATTTGACAGGTTTAAGTTATATCTTGACATTTAAAAGTTACATTTTAACAAGTTGAAGATACGGTTTTATAAGTTAAAGTTACGTTTTGATAAGTTAAAGTTACATTTTGACAAGTTAAAGTTACACTTTGAAATGTTAAAGTTACGTTTTGAAGAGTTAAAGTTACATTTTGACAAGTTGAATTTACGATTTTACAAGTTAAAGTTATATTTTGACATTTAAAAGTTACATTTTGACAAGTTAAAGATACGGTTTTTTTTGTTAAAGTTACGTTTTGATAAGTTAAAGTTACATTTTGACAAGTTAAAGTTACACTTTTTACAAGTTAAATTTATGTTTTGACAAGTTAAAGTTAAATTTTGACAAGTTAAAGTTACGTTTTGAAGAGTTAATGTTACATTTTGACAAGTTTAAGATACGATTTGACAAGTTAAAGTTATATTTTGACATTTTAAATTATATTTTGACAAGTTGAAGATAAGATTTTATAAGTTAACGTTATGTTTTGGTAAGTTAAAGTTACATTTTTACAAGTTAAAATTACATTTTGACAAGTTATAGTTATATTTTTTACAAGTTGAAGTTACGTTTTTATAAGTTAAAGTTACATTTTATAAAGTTAAAGTTACGTTTTGAAGAGTTAAAGTTACATTTTGACAAGTTAAAGTTACGATTTGACAAGATAAAGTTATATTTTGACATTTTAAAGTTACATTTTGTCAAGTTAAAGATACGGTTTTATAAGTTAAAGTTACGTGTTGATAAGTTAAAGTTACACTTTTTACAAGTTGAAGTTACGTTTTGACAAGTTAAAGTTACATTTTGACAAGTTAAAGTTACACTTTGACATTTTAAAGTTACGTTTTAAAGAGTTAAAGTTACATTTTGACAAGTTGAAATTACGATTTTACAAGTTAAAGTTATATTTTGACATTTAAAAGTTACATTTTGACAAATTAAAGATACGGTTTTATATATTAAAGTTACGATTTGATAAGTTATAGTTACATTTTGACAAGTTAAAGTTACACTTTTTACAAGTTAAAGTTACGTTTTGACAAGTTAAAGTTAAATTTTGACAAGTTAAAGTTACGTTTTGAAGAGTTTAAGTTACATTTTGACAAGTTGAAGATACGATTTGACGAGTTAAAGTTACATTTTGACAAGTTAAAGTTACACTTTTTAGAAATTAAACTTACGTTTCAATAATTATAGTTACATTTTGACAAGTTATAGTTACGTTTTTTAAAAGTTAAAGTTAGATTTTGACAAGTTAAAGTTACATTTTGTAAAGTTAAAGTTCCGTTTTGAAGAGTTAAAGTTACATTTTGACAAGTTGAAGATACGGTTTTATAAGTTAAAGTTACGTTTTGATAAGTTAAAGTTACATTTTGACAAGTTAAAATTACACTTTTTACAAGTTAAAGTTACATTTTGACAAGTTCAAATTATATTTTGACAAGTTATAGTTACGTTTTTTACAAGTTGAAGTTACGTTTTGACAAGTTAAAGTTAAATTTTGACAAGTTAAAGTTACGTTTTGAAGAGTGAAAGTTACATTTTGACAAGTTTAATATACGATTTGACAAGTTAAAGTTATATTTTGACATTTTAAATTACATTTTGACAAGTTAAAGATAATGTTTTATAAGTTAAAGTTATGTTTTGATAAGTTAAAGTTACATTTTGACAAGTTAAAATTACATTTTGACAAGTTATAGTTACGTTTTTTACAAGTTGAAGTTACGTTTTGACAAGTTAAAGTTACATTTTATAGAGTTAAAGTTACGTTTTGAAGAGTTAAAGTTACGATTTGACAAGATAAAGTTATATTTTGACATTTTAAATTTACATTTTGTCAAGTTAAAAATACGGTTTTATAAGTTAAAGTTACGTGTTGATAAGTTAAAGTTACATTTTGACAAGTTAAACTTACACTTTCTAGAAGTTAAAGTTACGTTTTGATAATTAAAGTTACATTTTGACAAGTTATAGTTACGTTTTTTACAAGTTAAAGTTAGATTTTGAGAAGTTAAAGTTACATTTTGACAAGTTATAGGTACGTTTTTCACAAGTTAAATTTACGTTTTGACAAGTTAAAGTTACATTTTATAAAGTTAATGTTACGTTTTGAAGAGTTAAAGTTACATTTTGACAAGTTAAAGTTACGATTTGACAAGATAAAGTTATATTTTGACATTTTATATATACATTTTGTCAAGTTAGAGATACGGTTTTATAAGTTATAGTTACGTGTTGATAAGTTAAAGTTACACTTTTTACAAGTTAAAGTTATGTTTTGACAAGTTAAAGTTACATTTTGACAAGTTAAAGTTACACTTTGACAAGTTAAAGTTACGTTTTGAAGAGTTACAGTTACATTTTGACAAGTTGAAATTACAATTTGACAAGTTAAAGTTATATTTTGACATTTTAAAGTTGCATTTTGACAAGTTAAAGATACAGTTTGATAATTAAAGTTACGTTTTGACAACTTAAAGTTACAATTTGACAAGTTATAGTTACATTTTGACAAGTTATAGTTACGTTTTTTACAAGTTAAAGTTATGTTTTGACAAGTTAAAGTTATATTTTGAAGAGTTAAAGTTACATGTTGACAAGTTAAACTTACGATTTGACAAGTTAAAATTATATTTTAACATTTTAAAGTTACATCTTGTCATGTTAAAGTTACATTTTATAAAGTTAATGTAACGTTTTGAAGAGTTAAAGTTACATTTTGACAAGTTAAAGTTACGATTTGACAAGATAAAGTTATATTTTGACATTTTAAAGTTACATTTTGTCAAGTTAAAGATACGGTTTTATAAGTTATAGTTACGTGTTGATAAGTTAAAGTTACACTTTTTACAAGTTAAAGTTACATTTTGACAAGTTAAAGTTACACTTTGACAAGTTAAAGTTACGTTTTGAAGAGTTAAAGTTACATTTTGACAAGTTGAATTTACGATTTTACAAGTTAAAGTTATATTTTGACATTTAAAAGTTACATTTTGACAAATTAAAGATACGGTTTTTTTTGTTAAAGTTACGTTTTGCTAAGTTAAAGTTACATTTTGACAAGTTAAAGTTACACTTTTTACAAGTTAAATTTATGTTTTGACAAGTTAAAGTTAAATTTTGACAAGTTAAAGTTACATTTTGAAGAGTTAAAGTTACATTTTGACAAGTTTAAGATACGATTTGACAAGTTAAAGTTATATTTTGACATTTTAAATTACATTTTGACAAGTTGAAGATAAGGTTTTATAAGTTAACGTTATGTTTTGATAAGTTAAAGTTACATTTTTACAAGTTAAAATTACATTTTGACAAGTTATTGTTATGTTTTTTACAAGTTGAAGTTATGTTTTTATAAGTTAAAGTTACATTTTATAAAGTTAAAGTTACGTTTTGAATAGTTAAAGTTACATTTTGACAAGTTAAAGTTACGATTTGACAGGATAAAGTTATATTTTGACATTTTAAAGTTACATTTTGTCAAGTTAAAGATACGGTTTTATAAGTTAAAGTTACGTGTTGATAAGTTAAAGTTACACTTTTTACAAGTTAAAGTTACGTTTTGACAAGTTAAAGTTACATTTTAACAAGTTAAAGTTACACTTTGACAAGTTAAAGTTACGTTTTAAAGAGTTAAAGTTACATTTTGACAAGTTGAAATTACGATTTTACAAGTTAAAGTTATATTTTGACATTTAAAAGTTACATTTTGACAAATTAAAGATATGGTTTTATATATTAAAGTTACGATTTGATAAGTTATAGTTACATTTTGACAAGTTAAAGTTACACCTTTTACAAGTTAAAGTTACGTTTTGACAAGTTAAAGTTAAATTTTGACAAGTTAAAGTTACGTTTTGAAGAGTTTAAGTTACATTTTGACAAGTTGAAGATACGATTTGACGAGTTAAAGTTACATTTTGACAAGTTAAAGTTACACTTTTTAGAATTAAACTTACGTTTCAATAATTATAGTTACATTTTGACAAGTTATAGTTACGTTTTTTAAAAGTTAAAGTTAGATTTTGACAAGTTAAAGTTACATTTTGTAAAGTTAAAGTTCCGTTTTGAAGAGTTAAAGTTACATTTTGACAAGTTGAAGATACGGTTTTATAAGTTAAAGTTACGTTTTGATAAGTTAAAGTTACATTTTGACAAGTTAAAGTTACACTTTTTATAAGTTAAAGTTACATTTTGAAGAGTTCAAATTATATTTTGACAAGTTATAGTTACGTTTTTTACAAGTTGAAGTTACGTTTTGACAAGTTAAAGTTAAATTTTGACAAGTTAAAGTTACGTTTTGAAGAGTGAAAGTTACATTTTGACAATTTTAATATACGATTTGACAAGTTAAAGTTATATTTTGACATTTTAAATTACATTTTGACAAGTTAAAGATAAGGTTTTATAAGTTAAAGTTATGTTTTGATAAGTTAAAGTTACATTTTGACAAGTTAAAATTACATTTTGACAAGTTATAGTTACGTTTTTTACAAGTTGAAGTTACGTTTTGACAAGTTAAAGGTACATTTTATAAAGTTAAAGTTACGTTTTGAAGACTTAAAGTTACATTTTAACAAGTTAAAGTTACGATTTGACAAGATAAAGTTATATTTTGACATTTTAAAGTTACATTCTGTCAAGTTAAAAATACGGTTTTATAAGTTAAAGTTAAGTGTTGATAAGTTAAAGTTACATTTTCTACAAGTTAAAGTTATGTTTTGACAAGTTAAAGTTACATTTTGACAAGTTAAAGTTACGTTTTGAAGAGTTAATGTTACATTTTGACAAGTTGAAGTTACGATTTTACAAGTTAAAGTTATATTTTGACATTTAAAAGTTACATTTTGACAAGTTAAAGATACGGTTTTATATGTTAAAGTTATGTTTTGATAAGTTAAAGTTACATTTATAGAAGTTAAAGTTACACTTTTTACAAGTTAAAGTTACGTTTTGACAAGTTAAAGTTAAATTTTGACAAGTTAAAGTTACGTTTTGAAGAGTTAAAGTTACATTTTGACAAGTTTAAGATACGATTTGACAAGTTCAAGTTATATTTTGACATTTTAAATTACATTTTGTCAAGTTAAAGATACGGTTTTATAAGTTAAAGTTACGTGTTGATAAGTTAAAGTTACACTTTTTACAACTTAAAGTTACGTTTTGACTAGTTAAAGTTACATTTTGACAAGTTAAAGTTACGTTTTGAAGAGTTAAAGTTATATTTTGACAAGTTGAAGTTACGATTTTACAAGTTAAAGTTATATTTTGACATTTTAAAGTTACATTTTGTCAAGTTAAAGATACGGTTTTATAAGTTAAAGTTACGTGTTGATAAGTTAAAGTTACACTTTTTACAAGTTAAAGTTACGTTTTGACAAGTTAAAGTTACATTTTGACAAGTTAAAGTTACATTTTGACATGTTAAAGTTACGTTTTGAAGAGTTAAAGTTATATTTTGACAAGTTGAATTTACGATTTTACAAGTTAAAGTTATATTTTGACATTTTAAATTACATTTTGACAAGTTAAAGATAAGGTTTTATAAGTTAAAGTTATGTTTTGATAAGTTAAAGTTACATTTTGACAAGTTAAAATTACATTTTGACAAGTTATAGTTACGTTTTTTACAAGTTGAAGTTACGTTTTGACAAGTTAAAGGTACATTTTATAAAGTTAAAGTTACGTTTTGAGGACTTAAAGTTACATTTTAACAAGTTAAAGTTACGATTTGACAAGATAAAGTTATATTTTGACATTTTAAAGTTACATTCTGTCAAGTTAAAAATACGGTTTTATAAGTTAAAGTTAAGTGTTGATAAGTTAAAGTTACATTTTCTACAAGTTAAAGTTATGTTTTGACAAGTTAAAGTTACATTTTGACAAGTTAAAGTTACGTTTTGAAGAGTTAATGTTACATTTTGACAAGTTGAAGTTACGATTTTACAAGTTAAAGTTATATTTTGACATTTAAAAGTTACATTTTGACAAGTTAAAGATACGGTTTTATATGTTAAAGTTATGTTTTGATAAGTTAAAGTTACATTTATAGAAGTTAAAGTTACACTTTTTACAAGTTAAAGTTACGTTTTGACAAGTTAAAGTTAAATTTTGACAAGTTAAAGTTACGTTTTGAAGAGTTAAAGTTACATTTTGACAAGTTTAAGATACGATTTGACAAGTTCAAGTTATATTTTGACATTTTAAATTACATTTTGTCAAGTTAAAGATACGGTTTTATAAGTTAAAGTTACGTGTTGATAAGTTAAAGTTACACTTTTTACAACTTAAAGTTACGTTTTGACTAGTTAAAGTTACATTTTGACAAGTTAAAGTTACGTTTTGAAGAGTCAAAGTTATATTTTGACAAGTTGAAGTTACGATTTTACAAGATAAAGTTATATTTTGACATTTTAAAGTTACATTTTGTCAAGTTAAAGATACGGTTTTATAAGTTAAAGTTACGTGTTGATAAGTTAAAGTTACACTTTTTACAAGTTAAAGTTACGTTTTGACAAGTTAAAGTTACATTTTGACAAGTTAAAGTTACACTTTGACATGTTAAAGTTACGTTTTGAAGAGTTAAAGTTATATTTTGACAAGTTGAATTTACGATTTGACAAGTTAAAGTTATATTTTGACATTTTAAATTACATTTTGACAAGTTAAAGATAAGGTTTTATAAGTTAAAGTTATGTTTTGATAAGTTAAAGTTACATTTTGACAAGTTAAAATTACATTTTGACAAGTTATAGTTACGTTTTTTACAAGTTGAAGTTACGTTTTGACAAGTTAAAGGTACATTTTATAAAGTTAAAGTTACGTTTTGAAGACTTAAAGTTACATTTTTACAAGTTAAAGTTACGATTTGACAAGATAAAGTTATATTTTGACATTTTAAAGTTACATTCTGTCAAGTTAAAAATACGGTTTTATAAGTTAAAGTTACGTGTTGATAAGTTAAAGTTACATTTTCTACAAGTTAAAGTTATGTTTTGACAAGTTAAAGTTACATTTTGACAAGTTAAAGTTACGTTTTGAAGAGTTAATGTTACATTTTGACAAGTTGAAGTTACGATTTTACAAGTTAAAGTTATATTTTGACATTTAAAAGTTACATTTTGACAAGTTAAAGATACGGTTTTATATGTTAAAGTTATGTTTTGATAAGTTAAAGTTACATTTATAGAAGTTAAAGTTACACTTTTTACAAGTTAAAGTTACGTTTTGACAAGTTAAAGTTAAATTTTGACAAGTTAAAGTTACGTTTTGAAGAGTTAAAGTTACATTTTGACAAGTTTAAGATACGATTTGACAAGTTCAAGTTATATTTTGACATTTTAAATTACATTTTGTCAAGTTAAAGATACGGTTTTATAAGTTAAAGTTACGTGTTGATAAGTTAAAGTTACACTTTTTACAACTTAAAGTTACGTTTTGACTAGTTAAAGTTACATTTTGACAAGTTAAAGTTACGTTTTGAAGAGTCAAAGTTATATTTTGACAAGTTGAAGTTACGATTTTACAAGTTAAAGTTATATTTTGACATTTTAAAGTTACATTTTGTCAAGTTAAAGATACGGTTTTATAAGTTAAAGTTACGTGTTGATAAGTTAAAGTTACACTTTTTACAAGTTAAAGTTACGTTTTGACAAGTTAAAGTTACATTTTGACAAGTTAAAGTTACACTTTGACATGTTAAAGTTACGTTTTGAAGAGTTAAAGTTATATTTTGACAAGTTGAATTTACGATTTGACAAGTTAAAGTTATATTTTGACATTTTAAATTACATTTTGACAAGTTAAAGATAAGGTTTTATAAGTTAAAGTTATGTTTTGATAAGTTAAAGTTACATTTTGACAAGTTAAAATTACATTTTGACAAGTTATAGTTACGTTTTTTACAAGTTGAAGTTACGTTTTGACAAGTTAAAGGTACATTTTATAAAGTTAAAGTTACGTTTTGAAGACTTAAAGTTACATTTTAACAAGTTAAAGTTACGATTTGACAAGATAAAGTTATATTTTGACATTTTAAAGTTACATTCTGTCAAGTTAAAAATACGGTTTTATAAGTTAAAGTTACGTGTTGATAAGTTAAAGTTACATTTTCTACAAGTTAAAGTTATGTTTTGACAAGTTAAAGTTACATTTTGACAAGTTAAAGTTACGTTTTGAAGAGTTAATGTTACATTTTGACAAGTTGAAGTTACGATTTTACAAGTTAAAGTTATATTTTGACATTTAAAAGTTACATTTTGACAAGTTAAAGATACGGTTTTATATGTTAAAGTTATGTTTTGATAAGTTAAAGTTACATTTTGACAAGTTAAAGTTACACTTTTTACAAGTTAAAGTTACGTTTTGACAAGTTAAAGTTAAATTTTGACAAGTTAAAGTTACGTTTTGAAGAGTTAAAGTTACATTTTGACAAGTTTAAGATACGATTTGACAAGTTCAAGTTATATTTTGACATTTTAAATTACATTTTGTCAAGTTAAAGATACGGTTTTATAAGTTAAAGTTACGTGTTGATAAGTTAAAGTTACACTTTTTACAACTTAAAGTTACGTTTTGACTAGTTAAAGTTACATTTTGACAAGTTAAAGTTACGTTTTGAAGAGTTAAAGTTATATTTTGACAAGTTGAAGTTACAATTTTACAAGATAAAGTTATATTTTGACATTTTAAAGTTACATTTTGTCAAGTTAAAGATACGGTTTTATAAGTTAAAGTTACGTGTTGATAAGTTAAAGTTACACTTTTTACAAGTTAAAGTTACGTTTTGACAAGTTAAAGTTACATTTTGACAAGTTAAAGTTACACTTTGACATGTTAAAGTTACGTTTTGAAGAGTTAAAGTTATATTTTGACAAGTTGAATTTACGATTTTACAAGTTAAAGTTATATTTTGACATTTTAAATTACATTTTGACAAGTTAAAGATAAGGTTTTATAAGTTAAAGTTATGTTTTGATAAGTTAAAGTTACATTTTGACAAGTTAAAATTACATTTTGACAAGTTATAGTTACGTTTTTTACAAGTTGAAGTTACGTTTTGACAAGTTAAAGGTACATTTTATAAAGTTAAAGTTACGTTTTGAAGACTTAAAGTTACATTTTAACAAGTTAAAGTTACGATTTGACAAGATAAAGTTATATTTTGACATTTTAAAGTTACATTCTGTCAAGTTAAAAATACGGTTTTATAAGTTAAAGTTACGTGTTGATAAGTTAAAGTTACATTTTCTACAAGTTAAAGTTATGTTTTGACAAGTTAAAGTTACATTTTGACAAGTTAAAGTTACGTTTTGAAGAGTTAATGTTACATTTTGACAAGTTGAAGTTACGATTTTACAAGTTAAAGTTATATTTTGACATTTAAAAGTTACATTTTGACAAGTTAAAGATACGGTTTTATATGTTAAAGTTATGTTTTGATAAGTTAAAGTTACATTTATACAAGTTAAAGTTACACTTTTTACAAGTTAAAGTTACGTTTTGACAAGTTAAAGTTAAATTTTGACAAGTTAAAGTTACGTTTTGAAGAGTTAAAGTTACATTTTGACAAGTTTAAGATACGATTTGACAAGTTCAAGTTATATTTTGACATTTTAAATTACATTTTGTCAAGTTAAAGATACGGTTTTATAAGTTAAAGTTACGTGTTGATAAGTTAAAGTTACACTTTTTACAACTTAAAGTTACGTTTTGACTAGTTAAAGTTACATTTTGACAAGTTAAAGTTACGTTTTGAAGAGTCAAAGTTATATTTTGACAAGTTGAAGTTACGATTTTACAAGTTAAAGTTATATTTTGACATTTTAAAGTTACATTTTGTCAAGTTAAAGATACAGTTTTATAAGTTAAAGTTACGTGTTGATAAGTTAAAGTTACACTTTTTACAAGTTAAAGTTACGTTTTGACAAGTTAAAGTTACATTTTGACAAGTTAAAGTTATACTTTGACATGTTAAAGTTACGTTTTGAAGAGTTAAAGTTACATTTTGACAAGTTGAATTTACGATTTTACAAGTTAAAGTTACGTTTTGAAGAGTTAATGTTACATTTTGACAAGTTGAAGTTACGATTTTACAAGTTAAAGTTATATTTTGACATTTAAAAGTTACATTTTGACAAGTTAAAGATACGGTTTTATATGTTAAAGTTACGTTTTGATAAGTTAAAGTTACATTTTGACAAGTTAAAGTTACACTTTTTACAAGTTAAATTTATGTTTTGACAAGTTAAAGTTAAATTTTGACAAGTTAAAGTTACGTTTTGAAGAGTTAAAGTTACATTTTGACAAGTTTAAGATACGATTTGACAAGTTAAAGTTATATTTTGACATTTTAAATTACATTTTTTCAAGATACGGTTTTATAAGTTAAAGTTACGTGTTGATAAGTTAAAGTTACACTTTTTACAACTTAAAGTTACGTTTTGACTAGTTAAAGTTACATTTTGACAAGTTAAAGATACGTTTTGAAGAGTCAAAGTTATATTTTGACAAGTCGAAGTTACGATTTTTCAAGTTAAAGTTATATTTTGACATTTTAAAGTTACATTTTGTCAAGTTAAAGATACGGTTTTATAAGTTAAAGTTACGTGTTGATAAGTTAAAGTTACACATTTTACAAGTTAAAGTTACGTTTTGACAAGTTAAAGTTACATTTTGATTAGTTATACTTACACTTTGACAGGTTAAAGTTACGTTTTCAAGAGTTAAAGTTACATTTTGACAAGTTGAAGTTACGATTTTACAAGTTAAAGTTATATTTTGACATTTAAAAGTTACATTTGGATAAGTTAAAGATACGGTTTTATATGTAAAAGTTACGTTTTGATAAGTTAAAGTTATATTTTGACAAGTTAAAGTTAAGTTTTGAAGAGTTAAAGTTAAATTTTGACAAGTTTAAGATACGATTTGACAAGTTAAAGTTATATTTTGACATTTTAAATTACATTTTGACAAGTTAAAGATAAGGTTTTATACGTTAAAGTTATGTTTTGATAAGTTAAAGTTACATTTGACAAGTTAAAATTACATTTTGACAAGTTATAGTTACGTTTTTTACAAGTTGAAGTTACGTTTTGACAAGTTAAAGGTACATTTTATAAAGTTAAAGTTACGTTTTGAAGAGTTAATGTTCAGTTTTGAAGAGGTAAAGTTACATTTTGACAAGTTAAAGATACGGTTTTATAAGTTAAAGTTACGTTTTGATAAGTTAAAGTTACATTTTGACAAGTTAAAGTTACACTTTTTACAAGTTAAAGTTACATTTTGACAAGCTATAGTTACGTTTTTTACAAGTTAAAGTTAGATTTTGACAAGTTAAAGTTACATTTTGTAAAGTTAAAGTTCCGTTTTGAAAAGTTAAAGTTAGATTTTGACAAGTTGAAGATACGGTTTTATGAGTTAAAGTTACATTTTGATAAGTTAAAGTTACATTTTGAAAAGTTAAAGTTACACTTTTTACAAGTTAAAGTTACGTTTTGACAAGTTAACGTTAAATTTTGACAAGTTAAAGTTAAGTTTTGAAGAGTTAAAGTTAAATTTTGACAAGTTTAAGATACGATTTGACAAATTAAAGTTATATTTTGACATTTTAAATTACATTTTGACAAGTTGAAGATATGGTTTTATACGTTAAAATTATGTTTTGAGAAGTTAAAGTTACATTTTGACAAGTTAAAATTACATTTTGACAAGTTATAATTACGTTTTTTACAAGTTGAAGTTACGTTTTGACAAGTTAAAGTTACATTTTATAAAGTTAAAGTTACGTTTTGAAGAGTTAAAATTACATTTTGACAAGTTAAAGTTACGATTTGACAAGATAAATTTATATTTTGACATTTTAAAGTTATATTTTGTCAAGTTAAAGATACGGTTTTATAAGTTAAAGTTACGTGTTGATAAGTTAAAGTTACACTTTTTACAACTTAAAGTTACGTTTTGACTAGTTAAAGTTACATTTTGACAAGTTAAAGTTACGTTTTGAAGAGTCAGAGTTACATTTTGACAAGTTGAAGTTACGATTTTACAAGTTAAAGTTATATTTTGACATTTAAAATTACATTTTGACTAGTTAAAGATACGGTTTTATATGTTAAAGTTACGTTTTGATAAGTTAAAGTTACATTTTGACAAGTTTAAGTTACACTTTTTACAAGTTAAAGTTACGTTTTGACAAGTTAAAGTTACATTTTGACAAGCTTAAGATACGATTTGACAAGTTAAAGTTATATTTTGACATTTTAAATTACATTTTGACAAGTTAAAGATAAGGTTTTATAAGTTAAAGTTATGTTTTGATAAGTTAAAGTTACATTTTGACAAGTTAAAATTACATTTTGACAAGTTATAGTTACGTTTTTTACAAGTTGAAGTTACGTTTTAACAAGTTAAAGTTACAGTTGATAAAGTTTAAATTACGTTTCGAAGAGTTAAAGTTACATTTTCACAAGTTATAGTTACGTTTTTTACAAGTTAATGTTAGATTTTGAAAAGTTAAAGTTACATTTTGACAAGTTAAAGTTACGTTTTGAAGAGTCAAAGTTACATTTTGACAAGTTGAAGTTACGATTTTACAAGTTAAAGTTATATTTTGACATTTAAAAGTTACATTTTGACAAGTTAAAGATACGGTTTTATATGTTTTAGTTACGTTTTGATAACATAAAGTTACATTTTGACAAGTTAAAGTTACACTTTTTACAAGTTTAATTTATGTTTTGACAAGTTAAAGTTAAATTTTGACAAGTTAAAGTTACATTTTGAAGAGTTAAAGTTACATTTTGACAAGTTTAAGATACGATTTGACAAGTTAAAGTTATATTTTGACATTTTAAATTACATTTTGACAAGTTGAAGATAAGGTTTTATAAGTTAACGTTATGTTTTGATAAGTTAAAGTTACATTTTGACAAGTTAAAATTACATTTTGACAAGTTATAGTTACGTTTTTTACAAGTTGAAGTTACGTTTTTACAAGTTAAAGTTACAGTTTTATAAAGTTAAAGTTACGTTTTAAAGAGTTAAAGTTACATTTTGACAAGTTTTAGTTACGTTTTTTACAAGTAAAAGTTAGATTTTGAAAAGTTAAAGTTACATTTGGACAAGTTAAAGTTACGTTTTGAAGAGTCAAAGTTACATTTTGACAAGTTGAAGTTATGATTTTACAAGTTAAAGTTATATTTTGACATTTAAAAGTTACATTTTGAGAAGTTAAAGATACGGTTTTATATGTTAAAGTTACGTTTTGATAAGTTAAAGTTACATTTTGACAAGTTAAAGTTACACTTTTTACAAGTTAAAGTTACGTTTTGACAAGTTAAAGTTAAATTTTGACAAGTTAAAGTTACGTTTTGAAGAGTTAAAGTTACATTTTGACAAGTTTAAGATACGATTTGAAGAGTTAAAGTTACATTTTGAAGAGTTAAAGTTACATTTTGACAAGTTAAAGTTACGATTTAACAAGATAAAGTTATATTTTGACATTTTAAAGTTACATTTTGTCAAGTTAAAGATACGGTTTTATAAGTTAAAGTTACGTGTTGATAAGTTAAAGTTACACTTTTTACAAGTTAAAGTTACGTTTTAACAAGTTACAGTTACATTTTGAGAAGTTATAGTTACGATTTGAAGAGTTAATGTTACATTTTGACAAGTTATAGTTACGTTTTTTACAAGTTCAAGTTACGTTTTGACAAGTTAAAGTTATATTTTATAAAGTTAAAGTTACGTTTTGAAGAGTTAAAGTTACATTTTGACAAGTTAAAGTTACGATTTGACAAGATAAAGTTATATTTTGACATTTTAAATTACATTTTGACAAGTTAAAGATACGGTTTTATAAGTTAAAGTTACGTGTTGATAAGTTAAAGTTACACTTTTTACAAGTTAAAGTTACGTTTTGACAAGTTAAAGTTACATTTTGACAAGTTAAAGTTACGTTTTGAAGAGTTAATGTTACATTTTGACAAGTTGAAGTTACGATTTTACAAGTTAAAGTTATATTTTGACATTTAAAAGTTACATTTTGACAAGTTAAAGATACGGTTTTATATGTTAAAGTTACGTTTTTATAAGTTAAAGTTACATTTATAAAAGTTAAAGTTACACTTTTTACAAGTTAAAGTTACGTTTTGACAAGTTAAAGTTAAATTTTGACATGTTAAAGTTACGTTTGAAGAGTTAAAGTTACATTTTGACAAGTTTAAGATACGATTTGACAAGTTAAAGTTATATTTTGACATTTTAAATTACATTTTGTCAAGTTAAAGATACGGTTTTATAAGTTAAAGTTACGTGTTGATAAGTTAAAGTTACACTTTTTACAACTTAAAGTTACGTTTTGACTAGTTAAAGTTACATTTTGACAAGTTAAAGTTACGTTTTGAAGAGTCAAAGTTATATTTTGACAAGTTGAAGTTATGATTTTACAAGTTAAAGTTATATTTTGACATTTAAAAGTTACATTTTGAGAAGTTAAAGATACGGTTTTATATGTTAAAGTTACGTTTTGATAAGTTAAAGTTACATTTTGACAAGTTAAAGTTACACTTTTTACAAGTTAAAGTTACGTTTTGACAAGTTAAAGTTAAATTTTGACAAGTTAAAGTTACGTTTTGAAGAGTTAAAGTTACATTTTGACAAGTTTAAGATACGATTTGAAGAGTTAAAGTTACATTTTGAAGAGTTAAAGTTACATTTTGACAAGTTAAAGTTACGATTTAACAAGATAAAGTTATATTTTGACATTTTAAAGTTACATTTTGTCAAGTTAAAGATACGGTTTTATAAGTTAAAGTTACGTGTTGATAAGTTAAAGTTACACTTTTTACAAGTTAAAGTTACGTTTTAACAAGTTACAGTTACATTTTGAGAAGTTATAGTTACGATTTGAAGAGTTAATGTTACATTTTGACAAGTTATAGTTACGTTTTTTACAAGTTCAAGTTACGTTTTGACAAGTTAAAGTTATATTTTATAAAGTTAAAGTTACGTTTTGAAGAGTTAAAGTTACATTTTGACAAGTTAAAGTTACGATTTGACAAGATAAAGTTATATTTTGACATTTTAAATTACATTTTGTCAAGTTAAAGATACGGTTTTATAAGTTAAAGTTACGTGTTGATAAGTTAAAGTTACACTTTTTACAAGTTAAAGTTACGTTTTGACAAGTTAAAGTTACATTTTGACAAGTTAAAGTTACGTTTTGAAGAGTTAATGTTACATTTTGACAAGTTGAAGTTACGATTTTACAAGTTAAAGTTATATTTTGACATTTAAAAGTTACATTTTGACAAGTTAAAGATACGGTTTTATATGTTAAAGTTACGTTTTTATAAGTTAAAGTTACATTTATAAAAGTTAAAGTTACACTTTTTACAAGTTAAAGTTACGTTTTGACAAGTTAAAGTTAAATTTTGACATGTTAAAGTTACGTTTGAAGAGTTAAAGTTACATTTTGACAAGTTTAAGATACGATTTGACAAGTTAAAGTTATATTTTGACATTTTAAATTACATTTTGTCAAGTTAAAGATACGGTTTTATAAGTTAAAGTTACGTGTTGATAAGTTAAAGTTACACTTTTTACAACTTAAAGTTACGTTTTGACTAGTTAAAGTTACATTTTGACAAGTTAAAGTTACGTTTTGAAGAGTCAAAGTTATATTTTGACAAGTTGAAGTTACGATTTTACAAGTTAAAGTTATATTTTTAGATTTTAAAGTTACATTTTGTCAAGTTAAAGATACGGTTTTATAAGTTAAAGTTACGTGTTGATAAGTTAAAGTTACACTTTTTACAAGTTAAAGTTACGTTTTGACAAGTTAAAGTTACATTTTGGCAAGTTAAAGTTACGTTTTGAAGAGTTAATGTTACATTTTGACAAGTTGAAGTTACGATTTTACAAGTTAAAGTTATATTTTGACATTTAAAAGTTACATTTTGACCAGTTAAAGATACGGTTTTATATGTTAAAGTTACGTTTTTATAAGTTAAAGTTACATTTATAAAAGTTAAAGTTACACTTTTTACAAGTTAAAGTTACGTTTTGACATGTTAAAGTTAAATTTTGACAAGTTAAAGTTACGTTTTGAAGAGTTAAAGTTACATTTTGAAGAGTTAAAGTTACATTTTGACAAGTTAAAGTTACGATTTGACAAGATAAAGTTATATTTTGACATTTTAATGTTACATTTTGTCAAGTTAAAGATACGGTTTTATAAGTTAAAGTTACGTGTTGATAAGTTAAAGTTACACTTTTTACAAGTTAAAGTTACGTTTTAACAAGTTAAAGTTACATTTTGAGAAGTTATAGTTACGATTTGAAGAGTTAATGTTACATTTTGACAAGTTATAGTTACGTTTTTTACAAGTTGAAGTTACGTTTTGACAAGTTAAAGTTACATTTTATAAAGTTAAAGTTACGTTTTGAAGAGTTAAAGTTACATTTTGACAAGTTAAAGTTACGATTTGACAAGATAAAGTTATATTTTGACATTTTAAATTACATTTTGTCAAGTTAAAGATACGGTTTTATAAGTTAAAGTTACGTGTTGATAAGTTATAGTTACACTTTTTACAACTTAAAGTTACGTTTTGACTAGTTAAAGTTACATTTTGACAAGTTAAAGTTACGTTTTGAAGAGTCAAAGTTATATTTTGACAAGTTGAAGTTACGATTTTACAAGTTAAAGTTATATTTTGACATTTTAAAGTTACATTTTGTCAAGTTAAAGATACGGTTTTATAAGTTAAAGTTACGTGTTGATAAGTTAAAGTTACACTTTTTACAAGTTAAAGTTACGTTTTGACAAGTTAAAGTTACATTTTGACAAGTTAAAGTTACGTTTTGAAAAGTTAATGTTACATTTTGACAAGTTGAAGTTACGATTTTACAAGTTAAAGTTATATTTTGACATTTAAAAGTTACATTTTGACAAGTTAAAGATACGGTTTTATATGTTAAAGTTATGTTTTGATAAGTTAAAGTTACATTTATACAAGTTAAAGTTACACTTTTTACAAGTTAAAGTTACGTTTTGACAAGTTAAAGTTAAATTTTGACAAGTTAAAGTTACGTTTTGAAGAGTTAAAGTTACATATTGACAAGTTTAAGATACGATTTAACAAGTTAAAGTTATATTTTGACATTTTAAATTACATTTTGACAAGTTAAAGATAAGGTTTAATAAGTTAAAGTTATGTTTTGATAAGTTAAAGTTACATTTTGACAAGTTAAAATTACATTTTGACAAGTTATAGTTACGTTTTTTACAAGTTGATGTTACGTTTTGACAACTTAAAGTTACATTTTACAAGTTAAAGTTACGTTTTGAAGAGTTAAAGTTACATTTTGACAAGCTTAAGATACGATTTGACAAGCTAAAGTTATATTTTGACAATTTAAAGATAATGTTTTATAAGTTAAAGTTATGTTTTGATAAGTTAAAGTTACATTTGACAAGTTAAAATTACATTTTGACAAGTTATAGTTACGTTTTTTACAGGTTGAAGTTACGTTTTGACAAGTTAAAGTTACAGTTTATAAAGTTAAAGTTACGTTTTGAAGAGTTAAAGTTACATTTTGACAAGTTATAGTTACGTTTTTTACAAGTTAAAGTTAGATTTTGACAAGTTAAAGTTACATTTTGACAAGTTAAAGTTACGTTTTGAAGAGTCAAAGTTACATTTTGACAAGTTGAAGTTACGATTTTACAAGTTAAAGTTATATTTTGACATTTAAAAGTTACATTTTGACAAGTTAAAGAACAGTTTTATATGTTAAAGTTACGTTTTGATAAGTTAAAGTTACATTTTGACAAGTTAAATTTACACTTTTTACAAGTTAAAGTTACGTTTTGACAAGTTAAAGTTAAATTTTGACAAGTTAAAGTTACGTTTTGAAGAGTTAAAGTTACATTTTGACATGTTTAAGATACGATTTGACAAGTTAAAGTTATATTTTGACATTTAAAATTACATTTTGACAAGTTAAAGATAAGGTTTTATAAGTTAAAGTTATGTTTTGATAAGTTAATGTTACATTTTGACAAGTTAAAATTACATTTTGACAAGTTATAGTTACGTTTTTTACAAGGTGATGTTACGTTTTGACAATTTAAAGTTACATTTTACAAGTTAAAGTTACGTTTTGAAGAGTTAAAGTTACATTTTGACAAGCTTAAGATACGGTTTGACAAGTTAAAGTTATATTTTGACATTTTAAATTACATTTTGACAAGTTAAAGATAAGGTTTTATAAGTTAAAGTTATGTTTTGATAAGTTAAAGTTACATTTTGACAAGTTAAAATTACATTTTGACAAGTTATAGTTACGTTTTTTACAAGTTGAAGTTACGTTTTGACAAGTTAAAGTTACAGTTTATAAAGTTAAAGTTACGTTTAGACAAGTTAAAGTTACATTTTGACAAGTTAAAGTTACGTTTTGAAGAGTCAAAGTTACATTTTGACAAGTTGAAGTTACGATTTTACAAGTAAAAGTTATATTTTGACATTTAAAAGTTACATTTTGACAAGTTAAAGATACGGTTTTATATGTTAAAGTTACGTTTTGATAAGTTAAAGTTACATTTTGACAAGTTAAAGTTACACTTTTTACAAGTTAAAGTTATGTTTTGACAAGTTAAAGTTATATTTTGACAAGTTAAAGTTAAGTTTTGAAGAGTTAAAGTTAAATTTTGACAAATTTAAGATACGATTTGACAAGTTAAAGTTATATTTTGACATTTTAAATTACATTTTGACAAGTTAAAGATAAGGTTTTATACGTTAAAGTTATGTTTTGATAAGTTAAAGTTACATTTTGACAAGTTAAAATTACATTTTGACAAATTATAGTTACGTTTTTTACAAGTTGAAGTTACGTTTTAACAAGTTAAAGTTACAGTTTATAAAGTTAAAGTTACGTTTTGAAGAGTTAATGTTCAGTTTTGAAGAGGTAAAGTTACATTTTGACAAGTTAAAGATACGGTTTTATAAGTTAAAGTTACGTTTTGATAAGTTAAAGTTACATTTTGACAAGTTAAAGTTACACTTTTTACAAGATAAAGTTACATTTTGACAAGCTATAGTTACGTTTTTTACAAGTTAAAGTTAGATTTTGACAAGTTAAAGTTACATTTTGTAAAATTAAAGTTCTGTTTTGAAAAATTAAAGTTACATTTTGACAAGTTGAAGATACGGTTTTATGAGTTAAAGTTACATTTTGATAAGTAAAAGTTACATTTTGAAAAGTTAAAGTAAGAGTTTTTACAAGTTAAAGTTACGTTTTGACAAGTTAACGTTAAATTTTGACAAGTTAAAGTTAAGTTTTGAAGAGTTAAAGTTAAATTTTGACAAGTTTAAGATACGATTTGACAAGTTAAAGTTATATTTTGACATTTTAAATTACATTTTGACAAGTTGAAGATATGGTTTTATACGTTAAAGTTATGTTTTGAGAAGTTAAAGTTACATTTTGACAAGTTAAAATTACATTTTGACAAGTTATAGTTACGTTTTTTACAAGTTAAAGTTACGTTTTGACAAGTTAAAGTTACATTTTATAAAGTTAAAGTTACGTTTTGAAGAGTTAAAATTACATTTTGACAAGTTAAAGTTACGATTTGACAAGATAAATTTATATTTTGACATTTTAAAGTTATATTTTGTCAAGTTAAAGATACGGTTTTATAAGTGGAAGTTACGTGTTGATAAGTTAAAGTTACACTTTTTACAACTTAAAGTTACGTTTTGAGTAGTTAAAGTTACATTTTGACAAGTTAAAGTTACGTTTTGAAGAGTCAAAGTTACATTTTGACAAGTTGAAGTTACGATTTTACAAGTTAAAGTTATATTTTGACATTTAAAAGTTACATTTTGACTAGTTAAAGATACGGTTTTATATGTTAAAGTTACGTTTTGATAAGTTAAAGTTACATTTTGACAAGTTAAAGTTACACTTTTTACAAGTTAAAGTTACGTTTTGACAAGTTAAAGTTACATTTTGACAAGCTTAAGATACGATTTGACAAGTTAAAGTTATATTTTGACATTTTAAATTACATTTTGACAAGTTAAAGTTATGTTTTGATAAGTTAAAGTTACATTTTGACAAGTTAAAATTACATTTTGACAAGTTATAGTTACGTTTTTTACAAGTTGAAGTTACGTTTTGACAAGTTAAAGTTACAGTTTATAAAGTTTAAGTTACGTTTCGAAGAGTTAAAGTTACATTTTGACAAGTTATAGTTACGTTTTTTACAAGTTAAAGTTAGATTTTGAAAAGTTAAAGTTACATTTTGACAAGTTAAAGTTACGTTTTGAAGAGTCAAAGTTACATTTTGACAAGTTGAAGTTACGATTTTACAAGTTAAAGTTATATTTTGACATTTAAAAGTTACATTTTGACAAGTTAAAGATACGGTTTTATATGTTAAAGTTACGTTTTGATAAGTTAAAGTTACATTTTGACAAGTTAAAGTTACACTTTTTACAAGTTAAAGTTACGTTTTGACAAGTTAAAGTAAAATTTTGACAAGTTAAGGTTACGTTTTGAAAAGTTAAAGTTACATTTTGACAAGTTTAAGATACGATTTGACAAGTTAAAGTTATATTTTGACATTTTAAATTACATTTTGACAAGTTAAAGATACGGTTTTATATGTTAAAGTTACGTTTTAATAAGTTAAAGTTACATTTTGACAAGTTAAAGTTACATTTTTTACAAGTTAAAGTTACGTTTTGACAAGTTAAAGTTACAGTTTATAAAGTTTAAGTTACGTTTCGAAGAGTTAAAGTTACATTTTGACAAGTTATAGTTACGTTTTTTACAAGTTAAAGTTAGATTTTGAAAAGTTAAAGTTACATTTTGACAAGTTAAAGTTACGTTTTGAAGAGTCAAAGTTACATTTTGACAAGTTGAAGTTACGATTTTACAAGTTAAAGTTATATTTTGACATTTAAAAGTTACATTTTGACAAGTTAAAGATACGGTTTTATATGTTAAAGTTACGTTTTGATAAGTTAAAGTTACATTTTGACAAGTTAAAGTTACACTTTTTACAAGTTAAAGTTACGTTTTGACAAGTTAAAGTAAAATTTTGACAAGTTAAGGTTACGTTTTGAAAAGTTAAAGTTACATTTTGACAAGTTTAAGATACGATTTGACAAGTTAAAGTTATATTTTGACATTTTAAATTACATTTTGACAAGTTAAAGATACGGTTTTATATGTTAAAGTTACGTTTTAATAACTTAAAGTTACATTTTGACAAGTTAAAGTTACATTTTTTACAAGTTAAAGTTACGTTTTGACAAGTTAAAGTTACATTTTGACAAGCTTAAGATACGATTTGACAAGTTAAAGTTATATTTTGACATTTTAAATTACATTTTGACAAGTTAAAGATAAGGTTTTACAAGTTAAAGTTATGTTTTGATAAGTTAAAGTTACATTTTGACAAGTTAAAGTTACGTGTTGATAAGTTAAAGTTACACTTTTTACATGTTAAAGTTACGTTTTGACAAGTTAAAGTTACATTTTGACAAGTTAAAGTTACGTTTTGAAGAGTTAAAGTTACATTTTGACAAGTTGAAGTTACGATTTTACAACTTAAAGTTATATTTTGACATTTAAAAGTTACATTTTGACAAGTTAAAGATACGGTTTTATATGTTAAAGTTACGTTTTGATAAGTTAAAGTTACATTTATAAAAGTTAAAGTTACACTTTTTACAAGTTAAAGTTACGTTTTGACAAGTTAAAGTTAAATTTTGACATGTTAAAGTTACGATTGAAGAGTTAAAGTTACATTTTGACAAGTTTAAGATACGATTTGACAAGTTAAAGTTATATTTTGACATTTTAAATTACATTTTGTCAAGTTAAAGATACGGTTTTATAAGTTAAAGTTACGTGTTGATAAGTTAAAGTTACACTTTTTACAACTTAAAGTTACGTTTTGACAAGTTAAAGTTACATTTTGACAAGTTAAAGTTACGTTTTGAAGAGTTAAAGTTACATTTTGACAAGTTGAAGTTACGATTTTACAAGTTAAAGTTATATTTTGACATTTAAAAGTTACATTTTGTCAAGTTAAAGATACGGTTTTATAAGTTAAAGTTACGTGTTGATAAGTTAAAGTTACACTTTTTACAAGTTAAAGTTACGTTTTGACAAGTTAAAGTTACATTTTGACAAGTTAAAGTTACGTTTTGAAGAGTTAAAGTTACATTTCGACAAGTTGAAGTTACGATTTTACAAGTTAAAGTTATATTTTGACATTTAAAAGTTACATTTTGACAAGTTAAAGATACGGTTTTATATGTTAAAGTTACGTTTTTATAAGTTAAAGTTACATTTATAAAAGTTAAAGTTACACTTTTTACAAGTTAAAGTTACGTTTTGACATGTTAAAGTTAAATTTTGACATGTTAAAGTTACGATTGAAGAGTTAAAGTTACATTTTGACAAGTTTAAGATACGATTTGACAAGTTAAAGTTATATTTTGACATTTTAAATTACATTTTGTCAAGTTAAAGATACGGTTTTATAAGTTAAAGTTACGTGTTGATAAGTTAAAGTTACACTTTTTACAACTTAAAGTTACGTTTTGACAAGTTAAAGTTACATTTTGACAAGTTAAAGTTACGTTTTGAAGAGTTAAAGTTACATTTCGACAAGTTGAAGTTACGATTTTACAAGTTAAAGTTATATTTTGACATTTAAAAGTTACATTTTGTCAAGTTAAAGATACGGTTTTATAAGTTAAAGTTACGTGTTGATAAGTTAAAGTTACACTTTTTACAAGTTAAAGTTACGTTTTGACAAGTTAAAGTTACATTTTGACAAGTTAAAGTTACGTTTTGAAGAGTTAATGTTACATTTCGACAAGTTGAAGTTACGATTTTACAAGTTAAAGTTATATTTTGACATTTAAAAGTTACATTTTGACAAGTTAAAGATACGGTTTTATATGTTAAAGTTACGTTTTTATAAGTTAAAGTTACATTTATAAAAGTTAAAGTTACACTTTTTACAAGTTAAAGTTACGTTTTGACATGTTAAAGTTAAATTTTGACAAGTTAAAGTTACGTTTTGAAGAGTTAAAGTTACATTTTGAAGAGTTAAAGTTACATTTTGACAAGTTAAAGTTACGATTTGACAAGATAAAGTTATATTTTGACATTTTAAAGTTACATTTTGTCAAGTTAAAGATACGGTTTTATAAGTTAAAGTTACGTGTTGATAAGTTAAAGTTACACTTTTTACAAGTTAAAGTTACGACTTTTTACAAGTTAAAGTTACGTTTTAACAAGTTAAAGTTACATTTTGAGAAGTTATAGTTACGATTTGAAGAGTTAATGTTACATTTTGACAAGTTATAGTTACGTTTTTTACAAGTTGAAGTTACGTTTTGACAAGTTAAAGTTACATTTTATAAAGTTAAAGTTACGTTTTGAAGAGTTAAAGTTACATTTTGACAAGTTAAAGTTACGATTTGACAAGATAAAGTTATATTTTGACATTTTAAATTACATTTTGTCAAGTTAAAGATACGGTTTTATAAGTTAAAGTTACGTGTTGATAAGTTATAGTTACACTTTTTACAACTTAAAGTTACGTTTTGACAAGTTAAAGTTACATTTTGACAAGTTAAAGTTACGTTTTGAAAAGTCAAAGTTATATTTTGACACGTTGAAGTTACGATTTTACAAGTTAAAGTTATATTTTGACATTTTAAAGTTACATTTTGTCAAGTTAAAGATACGGTTTTATAAGTTAAAGTTACGTGTTGATAAGTTAAAGTTACACTTTTTACAAGTTAAAGTTACGTTTTGACAAGTTAAAGTTACATTTTGACAAGTTAAAGTTACGTTTTGAAGAGTTAATGTTACATTTCGACAAGTTGAAGTTACATTTTGACAAGTTAAAGTTACACTTTTTACAAGTTAAAGTTACGTTTTGACAAGTTAAAGTTACATTTTGACAAGCTTAAGATACGATTTGACAAGTTAAAGTTATATTTTGACATTTTAAATTACATTTTGACAAGTTAAAGTTATGTTTTGATAAGTTAAAGTTACATTTTGACAAGTTAAAATTACATTTTGACAAGTTATAGTTACGTTTTTTACAAGTTGAAGTTACGTTTTGACAAGTTAAAGTTACAGTTTATAAAGTTTAAGTTACGTTTCGAAGAGTTAAAGTTACATTTTGACAAGTTATAGTTACGTTTTTTACAAGTTAAAGTTAGATTTTGAAAAGTTAAAGTTACATTTTGACAAGTTAAAGTTACGTTTTGAAGAGTTAAAGTTACATTTTGACAAGTTGAAGTTACGATTTTACAAGTTAAAGTTATATTTTGACATTTAAAAGTTACATTTTGACAAGTTAAAGATACGGTTTTATATGTTAAAGTTACGTTTTGATAAGTTAAAGTTACATTTTGACAAGTTAAAGTTACACTTTTTACAAGTTAAAGTTACGTTTTGACAAGTTAAAGTAAAATTTTGACAAGTTAAGGTTACGTTTTGAAAAGTTAAAGTTACATTTTGACAAGTTTAAGATACGATTTGACAAGTTAAAGTTATATTTTGACATTTTAAATTACATTTTGACAAGTTAAAGATACGGTTTTATATGTTAAAGTTACGTTTTAATAAGTTAAAGTTACATTTTGACAAGTTAAAGTTACATTTTTTACAAGTTAAAGTTACGTTTTGACAAGTTAAAGTTACATTTTGACAAGCTTAAGATACGATTTGACAAGTTAAAGTTATATTTTGACATTTTAAATTACATTTTGACAAGTTAAAGATAAGGTTTTACAAGTTAAAGTTACATTTTGATAAGTTAAAGTTACATTTTGACAAGTTAAAGTTACGTGTTGATAAGTTAAAGTTACACTTTTTACATGTTAAAGTTACGTTTTGACAAGTTAAAGTTACATTTTGACAAGTTAAAGTTACGTTTTGAAGAGTTAAAGTTACATTTTGACAAGTTGAAGTTACGATTTTACAACTTAAAGTTATATTTTGACATTTAAAAGTTACATTTTGACAAGTTAAAGATACGCTTTTATATGTTAAAGTTACGTTTTTATAAGGTAAAGTTACATTTAGACAAGTTAAAGTTACAGTTTTTATAAATTAAAGTTACATTTTGACAAGTTAAAGTTACATTTTGACATGTTAAAGTTACGATTGAAGAGTTAAAGTTACATTTTGACAAGTTTAAGATACGATTTGACAAGTTAAAGTTATATTTTGACATTTTAAATTACATTTTGTCAAGTTAAAGATACGGTTTTATAAGTTAAAGTTACGTGTTGATAAGTTAAAGTTACACTTTTTACAACTTAAAGTTACGTTTTGACAAGTTAAAGTTACATTTTGACAAGTTAAAGTTACGTTTTGAAGAGTTAAAGTTACATTTCGACAAGTTGAAGTTACGATTTTACAAGTTAAAGTTATATTTTGACATTTAAAAGTTACATTTTGTCAAGTTAAAGATACGGTTTTATAAGTTAAAGTTACGTGTTGATAAGTTAAAGTTACACTTTTTACAACTTAAAGTTACGTTTTGACAAGTTAAAGTTACATTTTGACAAGTTAAAGTTACGTTTTGAAGAGTTAATGTTACATTTCGACAAGTTGAAGTTACGATTTTACAAGTTAAAGTTATATTTTGACATTTAAAAGTTACATTTTGACAAGTTAAAGATACGGTTTTATATGTTAAAGTTACGTTTTTATAAGTTAAAGTTACATTTATAAAAGTTAAAGTTACACTTTTTACAAGTTAAAGTTACGTTTTGACATGTTAAAGTTAAATTTTGACAAGTTAAAGTTACGTTTTGAAGAGTTAAAGTTACATTTTGAAGAGTTAAAGTTACATTTTGACAAGTTAAAGTTACGATTTGACAAGATAATGTTACATTTTGACAAGTTGAAGTTACGATTTTACAAGTTAAAGTTATATTTTGACATTTAAAAGTTACATTTTGACAAGTTAAAGATACGGTTTTATATGTGAAAGTTACGTTTTGATAAGTTAAAGTTACATTTATACAAGTTAAAGTTACACTTTTTACAAGTTAAAGTTACGTTTTGACAAGTTAAAGTTAAATTTTGACAAGTTAAAGTTACGTTTTGAAGAGTTAAAGTTACATTTTGACAAGTTTAAGTTACGATTTAACAAGTTAAAGTTATATTTTGACATTTTAAATTACATTTTGACAAGTTAAAGATAAGGTTTAATAAGTTAAAGTTATGTTTTGATAAGTTAAAGTTACATTTTGACAAGTTAAAATTACATTTTGACAAGTTATAGTTACGTTTTTTACAAGTTGATGTTACGTTTTGACAACTTAAAGTTACATTTTACAAGTTAAAGTTACGTTTTGAAGAGTTAAAGTTACATTTTGACAAGCTTAAGATACGATTTGACAAGTTAAAGTTATATTTTGACATTTTAAATTACATTTTGACAAGTTAAAGATAAGGTTTTATAAGTTAAAGTTATGTTTTGATAAGTTAAAGTTACATTTGACAAGTTAAAATTACATTTTGACAAGTTATAGTTACGTTTTTTACAAGTTGAAGTTACGTTTTGACAAGTTAAAGTTACAGTTTATAAAGTTAAAGTTACGTTTTGAAGAGTTAAAGTTACATTTTCACAAGTTATAGTTACGTTTTTTACAAGTTAAAGTTAGATTTTGATAAGTTAAAGTTACATTTTGACAAGTTAAAGTTACGTTTTGAAGAGTCAAATTTACATTTTGACAAGTTGAAGTTACGATTTTACAAGTTAAAGTTATATTTTGACATTTAAAAGTTACATTTTGACAAGTTAAAGAACGGTTTTATATGTTAAAGTTACGTTTTGATAAGTTAAAGTTACATTTTGACAAGTTAAAGTTACACTTTTTACAAGTTAAAGTTACGTTTTGACAAGTTAAAGTTAAAATTTGACAAGTTAAAGTTACGTTTTGAAGAGTTAAAGTTACATTTTGACAAGTTTAAGATACGATTTGACAAGTTAAAGTTATATTTTGAAATTTTAAATTACATTTTGACAATTTAAAGATAAGGTTTTATAAGTTAAAGTTATGTTTTGATAAATTAATGTTACATTTTGACAAGTTAAAATTACGTTTTGACAAGTTATAGTTACGTTTTTTACAAGTAGATGTTACGTTTTGACAAGTTAAAGTTACATTTTACAAGTTAAAGTTACGTTTTGAAGAGTTAAAGTTACATTTTGACAAGCTTAAGATACGGTTTGACAAGTTAAAGTTATATTTTGACATTTTAAATTACATTTTGACAAGTTAAAGATAAGGTTTTATAAGTTAAAGTTATGTTTTGATAAGTTAAAGTTACATTTTGACAAGTTAAAATTACATTTTGACAAGTTATAGTTACGTTTTTTACAAGTTGAAGTTTCGTTTTGACAAGTTAAAGTTACAGTTTATAAAGTTAAAGTTACGTTTAGACAAGTTAAAGTTACATTTTGACAAGTTAAAGTTACGTTTTGAAGAGTCAAAGTTACATTTTGACAAGTTGAAGTTACGATTTTACAAGTAAAAGTTATATTTTGACATTTAAAAGTTACATTTTGACAAGTTAAAGATACGGTTTTATATGTTAAAGTTACGTTTTGATAAGTTAAAGTTATATTTTGACAAGTTAAAGTTACACTTTTTACAAGTTAAAGTTACGTTTTGACAAGTTAAAGTTAAATTTTGACAAGTTAAAGTTACGTTTTGAAGAGTTAAAGTTACATTTTGACAAGTTTAAGATACGATTTGACAAGTTAAAGTTATATTTTGACATTTTAAATTACATTTTGACAAGTTAAAGATAAGGTTTAATAAGTTAAAGTTATGTTTTGATAAGTTAAAGTTACATTTTGACAAGTTAAAATTACATTTTGACAAGTTATAGTTACTTTTTTTTACAAGTTGATGTTACGTTTTGACAACTTAAAGTTACATTTTACAAGTTAAAGTTACGTTTTGAAGAGTTAAAGTTAAATGTTGACAAGTTTAAGATACGATTTGACAAGTTAAAGTTATATATTTTGACATTTTAAAGTTACATTTTGACAAGTGGAAGATACAGTTTTATATGTTAAAGTTACGTTTTGATAAGTTAAAGTTACATTTTGACCAGTTAAAGTTACACTTTTTACAAGTTAAAGTTACGTTTTGACAAGTTAAAGTTAAATTTTGACAAGTTAAAGTTACGTTTTGAAGAGTTAAAGTTACATTTTGACAAGTTTAAGATACGATTTGACAAGTTAAAGTTATATTTTGACATTTTAAATTACATTTTGACAAGTTAAAGATACGGTTTTTACAAGTTAAAGTTACGTTTTGACAAGTTAAAGTTAAATTTTGACAAGTTAAAGTTACGTTTTGAAGAGTTAAAGTTACATTTTGACAAGTTAAAGTTACGATTTGACAAGATAAAGTTATATTTTGACATTTTAAAGTTACATTTTGTCAAGTTAAAGATACGGTTTTATAAGTTAAAGTTACGTGTTGATAAGTTAAAGTTACACTTTTTACAAGTTAAAGTTATGTTTTGACAAGTTAAAGTTACATTTTGACAAGTTAAAGTTACGTTTTGAAGAGTTAATGTTACATTTTGACAAGTTGAAGTTACGATTTTACAAGTTAAAGTTATATTTTGACATTTAAAAGTTACATTTTGACAAGTTAAAGATACGGTTTTACATGTGAAAGTTACGTTTTGATAAGTTAAAATTACATTTATACAAGTTAAAGTTACACTTTTTACAAGTTAAAGTTACGTTTTGACAAGTTAAAGTTAAATTTTGACAAGTTAAAGTTACGTTTTGAAGAATTAAAGTTACATATTGACAAGTTTAAGATACGATTTAACAAGTTAAAGTTATATTTTGACATTTTAAATTACATTTTGACAAGTTAAAGATAAGGTTTAATAAGTTAAAGTTATGTTTTGATAAGTTAAAGTTACATTTTGACAAGTTAAAATTACATTTTGACAAGTTATAGTTACGTTTTTTACAAGTTGATGTTACGTTTTGACAAGTTAAAGTTACATTTTACAAGTTAAAGTTACGTTTTGAAGAGTTAAAGTTACATTTTGACAAGCTTAAGATACGATTTGACAAGTTAAAGTTATATTTTGACATTTTAAATTACATTTTGACAAGTTGAAGATAAGGTTTTATAAGTTAACGTTATGTTTTGATAAGTTAAAGTTACATTTTTACAAGTTAAAATTACATTTTGACAAGTTATAGTTATGTTTTTTACAAGTTCAAGTTACGTTTTTATAAGTTAAAGTTACATTTTATAAAGTTAAAGTTACGTTTTGAAGAGTTAAAGTTACATTTTGACAAGTTAAAGTTACGATTTAACAAGATAAAGTTATATTTTGACATTTTAAAGTTACATTTTGTCAAGTTAAAGATACGGTTTTAGAAGTTAAAGTTACGTGTTGATAAGTTAAAGTTACACTTTTTACAAGTTAAAGTTACGTTTTGACAAGTTAAAGTTACATTTTAACAAGTTAAAGTTACACTTTGACAAGTTAAAGTTACGTTTTAAAGAGTTAAAGTTACATTTTGACAAGTTGAAATTACGATTTTACAAGTTAAAGTTATATTTATACATTTAAAAGTTACATTTTGACAAATTAAAGATACGGTTTTATATATTAAAGTTACGAGTTGATAAGTTATAGTTACATTTTGACAAGTTAAAGTTACACTTTTTACAAGTTAAAGTTACGTTTTGACAAGTTAAAGTTAAATTTTGACAAGTTAAAGTTACGTTTTGAAGAGTTTAAGTTACATTTTGACAAGTTGAAGATACGATTTGACGAGTTAAAGTTACATTTTGACAAGTTAAAGTTACACTTTTTAGAATTAAACTTACGTTTCAATAATTATAGTTACATTTTGACAAGTTATAGTTACGTTTTTTAAAAGTTAAAGTTAGATTTTGACAAGTTAAAGTTACATTTTGTAAAGTTAAAGTTCCGTTTTGAAGAGTTAAAGTTACATTTTGACAAGTTGAAGATACGGTTTTATAAGTTAAAGTTACGTTTTGATAAGTTAAAGTTACATTTTGACAAGTTAAAGTTACACTTTTTATAAGTTAAAGTTACATTTTGAAGAGTTCAAATTATATTTTGACAAGTTATAGTTACATTTTTTACAAGTTGAAGTTACGTTTTGACAAGTTAAAGTTAAATTTTGACAAGTTAAAGTTACGTTTTGAAGAGTGAAAGTTACATTTTGACAAGTTTAATATACGATTTGACAAGTTAAAGTTATATTTTGACATTTTAAATTACATTTTGACAAGTTAAAGATAAGGTTTTATAAGTTAAAGTTATGTTTTGATAAGTTAAAGTTACATTTTGACAAGTTAAAATTACATATTGACAAGTTATAGTTACGTTTTTTACAAGTTGAAGTTACGTTTTGACAAGTTAAAGTTACATTTTGACATTTTAAAGTTACATTTTGTCAAGTTAAAAATACGGTTTTATAAGTTAAAGTTACCTGTTGATAAGTTAAAGTTACATTTTCTACAAGTTAAAGTTATGTTTTGACAAGTTAAAGTTACATTTTGACAAGTTAAAGTTACGTTTTGAAGAGTTAATGTTACATTTTGACAAGTTGAAGTTACGATTTTACAAGTTAAAGTTATATTTTGACATTTAAAAGTTACATTTTGACAAGTTAAAGATACGGTTTTATATGTTAAAGTTATGTTTTGATAAGTTAAAGTTACATTTATACAAGTTAAAGTTACACTTTTTACAAGTTAAAGTTACGTTTTGACAAGTTAAAGTTAAATTTTGACAAGTTAAAGTTACGTTTTGAAGAGTTAAAGTTACATTTTGACAAGTTTAAGATACGATTTGACAAGTTCAAGTTATATTTTGACATTTTAAATTACATTTTGTCAAGTTAAAGACACGGTTTTATAAGTTAAAGTTACGTGTTGATAAGTTAAAGTTACACTTTTTACAACTTAAAGTTACGTTTTGACTAGTTAAAGTTACATTTTGACAAGTTAAAGTTACGTTTTGAAGAGTTAATGTTACATTTCGACAAGTTGAAGTTACGATTTTACAAGTTAAAGTTATATTTTGACATTTAAAAGTTACATTTTGTCAAGTTAAAGATACGGTTTTATAAGTTAAAGTTACGTGTTGATAAGTTAAAGTTACACTTTTTACAAGTTAAAGTTACGTTTTGACAAGTTAAAGTTACATTTTGACAAGTTAAAGTTCCGTTTTGAAGAGTTAAAGTTACATTTTGACAAGTTGAAGATACGGTTTTATAAGTTAAAGTTACGTTTTGATAAGTTAAAGTTACATTTTGACAAGTTAAAGTTACACTTTTTATAAGTTAAAGTTACATTTTGAAGAGTTCAAATTATATTTTGACAAGTTATAGTTACGTTTTTTACAAGTTGAAGTTACGTTTTGACAAGTTAAAATTAAATTTTGACAAGTTAAAGTTACGTTTTGAAGAGTGAAAGTTACATTTTGACAAGTTTAATATACGATTTGACAAGTTAAAGTTATATTTTGACATTTTAAATTACATTTTGACAAGTTAAAGATAAGGTTTTATAACTTAAAGTTATGTTTTGATAAGTTAAAGTTACATTTTGACAAGTTAAAATTACATTTTGACAAGTTATAGTTACGTTTTTTACAAGTTGAAGTTACGTTTTGACAAGTTAAAGTTACATTTTGACATTTTAAAGTTACATTTTGTCAAGTTAAAAATACGGTTTTATAAGTTAAAGTTACCTGTTGATAAGTTAAAGTTACATTTTCTACAAGTTAAAGTTATGTTTTGACAAGTTAAAGTTACATTTTGACAAGTTAAAGTTACGTTTTGAAGAGTTAATGTTACATTTTGACAAGTTGAAGTTACGATTTTACAAGTTAAAGTTATATTTTGACATTTAAAAGTTACATTTTGACAAGTTAAAGATACGGTTTTATATGTTAAAGTTACGTTTTGATAAGTTAAAGTTACATTTATACAAGTTAAAGTTACACTTTTTACAAGTTAAAGTTACGTTTTGACAAGTTAAAGTTAAATTTTGACAAGTTAAAGTTACGTTTTGAAGAGTTAAAGTTACATTTTGACAAGTTTAAGATACGATTTGACAAGTTCAAGTTATATTTTGACATTTTAAATTACATTTTGTCAAGTTAAAGACACGGTTTTATAAGTTAAAGTTACGTGTTGATAAGTTAAAGTTACACTTTTTACAACTTAAAGTTACGTTTTGACTAGTTAAAGTTACATTTTGACAAGTTAAAGTTACGTTTTGAAGAGTCAAAGTTATATTTTGACAAGTTGAAGTTACGATTTTACAAGTTAAAGTTATATTTTGACATTTTAAAGTTACATTTTGTCAAGTTAAAGATACGGTTTTATAAGTTAAAGTTACGTGTTGATAAGTTAAAGTTACACTTTTTACAAGTTAAAGTTACGTTTTGACAAGTTAAAGTTACATTTTGACAAGTTAAAGTTACGTTTTGAAGAGTTAATGTTACATTTTGACAAGTTGAAGTTACGATTTTACAAGTTAAAGTTATATTTTGACATTTAAAAGTTACATTTTGACAAGTTAAAGATACGGTTTTATATGTTAAAGTTACGTTTTGATAAGTTAAAGTTACATTTTGACAAGTTAAAGTTACACTTTTTACAAGTTAAATTTATATTTTGACAAGTTAAAGTTAAATTTTGACAAGTTAAAGTTACGTTTTGAAGAGTTAAAGTTACATTTTGACAAGTTTAAGATACGATTTGACAAGTTAAAGTTATATTTTGACATTTTAAATTACATTTTGTCAAGATACGGTTTTATAAGTTAAAGTTACACTTTTTACAACTTAAAGTTACGTTTTGACTAGTTAAAGTTACATTTTGACAAGTTAAAGTTACGTTTTGAAGAGTCAAAGTTATATTTTGACAAGTCGAAGTTACGATTTTTCAAGTTAAAGTTATATTTTGACATTTTAAAGTTACATTTTGTCAAGTTAAAGATACGGTTTTATAAGTTAAAATTACGTGTTGATAAGTTAAAGTTACACATTTTACAAGTTAAAGTGACGTTTTGACAAGTTAAAGTTACATTTTGATTAGTTAAAGTTACACTTTGACAGGTTAAAGTTACGTTTTCAAGAGTTAAAGTTACATTTTGACAAGTTGAAGTTACGATTTTACAAGTTAAAGTTATATTTTGACATTTAAAAGTTACATTTGGATAAGTTAAAGATACGGTTTTATATGTAAAAGTTACGTTTTGATAAGTTAAAGTTACATTTTGACAAGTTAAAGTTACACTTTTTACAAGTTAAAGTTACGTTTTGACAAGTTAAAGTTATATTTTGACAAGTTAAAGTTAAGTTTTGAAGAGTTAAAGTTAAATTTTGACAAGTTTAAGATACGATTTGACAAGTTAAAGTTATATTTTGACATTTTAAATTACATTTTGACAAGTTAAAGATAAGGTTTTATACGTTAAAGTTATGTTTTGATAAGTTAAAGTTACATTTTGACAAGTTAAAATTACATTTTGACAAATTATAGTTACGTTTTTTACAAGTTGAAGTTACGTTTTGACAAGTTAAAGTTACAGTTTATAAAGTTAAAGTTACGTTTTGAAGAGTTAATGTTCAGTTTTGAAGAGGTAAAGTTACATTTTGACAAGTTAAAGATACGGTTTTATAAGTTAAAGTTACGTTTTGATAAGTTAAAGTTACATTTTGACAAGTTAAAGTTACACTTTTTACAAGTTAAAGTTACATTTTGACAAGCTATAGTTACGTTTTTTACAAGTTAAAGTTAGATTTTGACAAGTTAAAGTTACATTTTGTAAAGTTAAAGTTCCGTTTTGAAAAGTTAAAGTTACATTTTGACAAGTTGAAGATACGGTTTTATGAGTTAAAGTTACATTTTGATAAGTTAAAGTTACATTTTGAAAAGTTAAAGTTACACTTTTTACAAGTTAAAGTTACGTTTTGACAAGTTAACGTTAAATTTTGACAAGTTAAAGTTAAGTTTTGAAGAGTTAAAGTTAAATTTTGACAAGTTTAAGATACGATTTGACAAGTTAAAGTTATATTTTGACATTTTAAATTACATTTTGACAAGTTGAAGATATGGTTTTATACGTTAAAGTTATGTTTTGAGAAGTTAAAGTTACATTTTGACAAGTTAAAATTACATTTTGACAAGTTATAGTTACGTTTTTTACAAGTTGAAGTTACGTTTTGACAAGTTAAAGTTACATTTTATAAAGTTAAAGTTACGTTTTGAAGAGTTAAAATTACATTTTGACAAGTTAAAGTTAAGATTTGACAAGATAAATTTATATTTTGACATTTTAAAGTTATATTTTGTTAAGTTAAAGATACGGTTTTATAAGTGGAAGTTACGTGTTGATAAGTTAAAGTTACACTTTTTACAACTTAAAGTTACGTTTTGACTAGTTAAAGTTACATTTTGACAAGTTAAAGTTACGTTTTGAAGAGTCAAAGTTACATTTTGACAAGTTGAAGTTACGATTTTACAAGTTAAAGTTATATTTTGACATTTAAAAGTTACATTTTGACTAGTTAAAGATACGGTTTTATATGTTAAAGTTACGTTTTGATAAGTTAAAGTTACATTTTGACAAGTTAAAGTTACACTTTTTACAAGTTAAAGTTACGTTTTGACAAGTTAAAGTTACATTTTGACAAGCTTAAGATACGATTTGACAAGTTAAAGTTATATTTTGACATTTTAAATAACATTTTGACAAGTTAAAGATAAGGTTTTATAAGTTAAAGTTATGTTTTGATAAGTTAAAGTTACATTTTGACAAGTTAAAATTACATTTTGACAAGTTATAGTTACGTTTTTTACAAGATGAAGTTACGTTTTAACAAGTTAAAGTTACAGTTGATAAAGTTTAAATTACGTTTCGAAGAGTTAAAGTTACATTTTCACAAGTTATAGTTACGTTTTTTACAAGTTAATGTTAGATTTTGAAAAGTTAAAGTTACATTTTGACAAGTTAAAGTTACGTTTTGAAGAGTCAAAGTTACATTTTGACAAGTTGAAGTTACGATTTTACAAGTTAAAGTTATATTTTGACATTTAAAAGTTACATTTTGACAAGTTGAAGATAAGGTTTTATAAGTTAACGTTATATTTTGACATTTTAAATTACATTTTGACAAGTTAAAGATAAGGTTTTATAAGTTAAAGTTATGTTTTGATAAGTTAAAGTTACATTTTGACAAGTTAAAATTACATTTTGACAAGTTATAGTTACGTTTTTTACAAGATGAAGTTACGTTTTAACAAGTTAAAGTTACAGTTGATAAAGTTTAAATTACGTTTCGAAGAGTTAAAGTTACATTTTCACAAGTTATAGTTACGTTTTTTACAAGTTAATGTTAGATTTTGAAAAGTTAAAGTTACATTTTGACAAGTTAAAGTTACGTTTTGAAGAGTCAAAGTTACATTTTGACAAGTTGAAGTTACGATTTTACAAGTTAAAGTTATATTTTGACATTTAAAAGTTACATTTTGACAAGTTGAAGATAAGGTTTTATAAGTTAACGTTATGTTTTGATAAGTTAAAGTTACATTTTGACAAGTTAAAATTACATTTTGACAAGTTATAGTTACGTTTTTTACAAGTTGAAGTTACGTTTTGACAAGTTAAAGTTACAGTTTTATAAAGTTAAAGTTACGTTTTAAAGAGTTAAAGTTACATTTTGACAAGTTATAGTTACGTTTTTTACAAGTAAAAGTTAGATTTTGAAAAGTTAAAGTTACATTTGGACAAGTTAAAGTTACGTTTTGAAGAGTCAAAGTTACATTTTGACAAGTTGAAGTTATGATTTTACAAGTTAAAGTTATATTTTGACATTTAAAAGTTACATTTTGACAAGTTAAAGATACGGTTTTATATGTTAAAGTTACGTTTTGATAAGTTAAAGTTACATTTTGACAAGTTAAAGTTACACTTTTTACAAGTTAAAGTTACGTTTTGACAAGTTAAAGTTAAATTTTGACAAGTTAAAGTTACGTTTTGAAGAGTTAAAGTTACATTTTGACAAGTATAAGATACGATTTGAAGAGTTAAAGTTACATTTTGAAGAGTTAAAGTTACATTTTGACAAGTTAAAGTTACGATTTGACAAGATAAAGTTATATTTGGACATTTTAAAGTTACATTTTGTCAAGTTAAAGATACGGTTTTATAAGTTAAAGTTACGTGTTGATAAGTTAAAGTTACACTTTTTACAAGTTAAAGTTACGTTTTAACAAGTTAAAGTTACATTTTGAGAAGTTATAGTTACGATTTGAAGAGTTAATGTAACATTTTGACAAGTTATAGTTACGTTTTTTACAAGTTGAAGTTACGTTTTGACAAGTTAAAGTTACATTTTATAAAGTTAAAGTTACGTTTTGAAGAGTTAAAGTTACATTTTGACAAGTTAAAGTTACGATTTGACAAGATAAAGTTATATTTTGACATTTTAAATTACATTTTGTCAAGTTAAAGATACGGTTTTATAAGTTAAAGTTACGTGTTGATAAGTTAAAGTTACACTTTTCACAAGTTAAAGTTACGTTTTGACAAGTTAAAGTTACATTTTGACAAGTTAAAGTTACGTTTTGTAGAGTTAATGTTACATTTTGATAAGTTGAAGTTACGATTTTACAAGTTAAAGTTATATTTTGACAATTAAAAGTTACATTTTGACAAGTTAAAGATACGGTTTTATATGTTAAAGTTACGTTTTTATAAGTTAAAGTTACATTTATAAAAGTTAAAGTTACACTTTTTACAAGTTAAAGTTACGTTTTGACAAGTTAAAGTTAAATTTTGACATGTTAAAGTTACGTTTGAAGAGTTAAAGTTACATTTTGACAAGTTTAAGATACGATTTGACAAGTTAAAGTTATATTTTGACATTTTAAATTACATTTTGTCAAGTTAAAGATACGGTTTTATAAGTTAAAGTTACGTGTTGATAAGTTAAAGTTACACTTTTTACAACTTAAAGTTACGTTTTGACTAGTTAAAGTTACATTTTGACAAGTTAAAGTTACGTTTTGAAGAGTCAAAGTTATATTTTGACAAGTTGAAGTTACGATTTAACAAGTTAAAGTTATATTTTGAGATTTTAAAGTTACATTTTGTCAAGTTAAAGATACGGTTTTATAAGTTAAAGTTACGTGTTGATAAGTTAAAGTTACACTTTTTACAAGTTAAAGTTACGTTTTGACAAGTTAAAGTTACATTTTGACAAGTTAAAGTTACGTTTTGAAGAGTTAATGTTACATTTTGACAAGTTGAAGTTACGATTTTACAAGTTAAAGTTATATTTTGACATTTAAAAGTTACATTTTGACAAGTTAAAGATACGGTTTTATATGTTAAAGTTACGTTTTTATAAGTTAAAGTTACATTTATAAAAGTTAAAGTTACACTTTTTACAAGTTAAAGTTACGTTTTGACATGTTAAAGTTAAATTTTGACAAGTTAAAGTTACGTTTTGAAGAGTTAAAGTTACATTTTGAAGAGTTAAAGTTACATTTTGACAAGTTAAAGTTACGATTTGACAAGATAAAGTTATATTTTGACATTTTAAAGTTACATTTTGTCAAGTTAAAGATACGGTTTTATAAGTTAAAGTTACGTGTTGATAAGTTAAAGTTACACTTTTTACAAGTTAAAGTTACGTTTTAACAAGTTAAAGTTACATTTTGAGAAGTTATAGTTACGATTTGAAGAGTTAATGTTACATTTTGACAAGTTATAGTTACGTTTTTTACAAGTTGAAGTTACGTTTTGACAAGTTAAAGTTACATTTTATAAAGTTAAAGTTACGTTTTGAAGAGTTAAAGTTACATTTTGACAAGTTAAAGTTACGATTTGACAAGATAAAGTTATATTTTGACATTTTAAATTACATATTGTCAAGTTAAAGATACGGTTTTATAAGTTAAAGTTATCTGTTGATAAGTTATAGTTACACTTTTTACAACTTAAAGTTACGTTTTGACTAGTTAAAGTTACATTTTGACAAGTTAAAGTTACGGTTTGAAGAGTCAAAGTTATATTTTGACAAGTTGAAGTTACGATTTTACAAGTTAAAGTTATATTTTGACATTTTAAAGTTACATTTTGTCAAGTTAAAGATACGGTTTTATAAGTTAAAGTTACGTGTTGATAAGTTAAAGTTACACTTTTTACAAGTTAAAGTTACGTTTTGACAAGTTAAAGTTACATTTTGACAAGTTAAAGTTACGTTTTGAAGAGTTAATGTTACATTTTGACAAGTTGAAGTTACGATTTTACAAGTTAAAGTTATATTTTGACATTTAAAAGTTACATTTTGACAAGTTAAAGATACGGTTTTACATGTGAAAGTTACGTTTTGATAAGTTAAAGTTACATTTATACAAGTTAAAGTTACACTTTTTACAAGTTAAAGTTACGTTTTGACAAGTTAAAGTTAAATTTTGACAAGTTAAAGTTACGTTTTGAAGAGTTAAAGTTACATATTGACAAGTTTAAGATACGATTTAACAAATTAAAGTTATATATTGACATTTTAAATTACATTTTTACAAGTTAAAGATAAGGTTTAATAAGTTAAAGTTATGTTTTGATAAGTTAAAGTTACATTTTGACAAGTTAAAATTACATTTTGACAAGTTATAGTTACGTTTTTTACAAGTTGATGTTACGTTTTGACAACTTAAAGTTACATTTTACAAGTTAAAGTTACGTTTTGAAGAGTTAAAGTTACATTTTGACAAGCTTAGGATACGATTTGACAAGCTAAAGTTATATTTTGACATTTTAAATTACATTTTGACAAGTTAAATATAAGGTTTTATAAGTTAAAGTTATGTTTTGATAAGTTAAAGTTACATTTGACAAGTTAAAATTACATTTTGACAAGTTATAGTTACGTTTTTTACAAGTTGAAGTTACGTTTTGACAAGTTAAAGTTACAGTTTATAAAGTTAAAGTTACGTTTTGAAGAGTTAAAGTTACATTTTGACAAGTTATAGTTACGTTTTCTACAAGTTAAAGTTAGATTTTGACAAGTTAAAGTTAACTTTTGACAAGTTAAAGTTACGTTTTGAAGAGTCAAAGTTACATTTTGACAAGTTGAAGTTACGATTTTACAAGTTAAAGTTATATTTTGACATTTAAAAGTTACATTTTGACAAGTTAAAGAACGGTTTTATATGTTAAAGTTACGTTTTGATAAGTTAAAGTTACATTTTGACAAGTTAAAGTTACACTTTTTACAAGTTAAAGTTACGTTTTGACAAGTTAAAGTTAAATTTTGACAAGTTAAAGTTACGTTTTGAAGAGTTAAAGTTACATTTTGACAAGTTTAAGATACGATTTGACAAGTTAAAGTTATATTTTGACATTTTAAATTACATTTTGACAAGTTAAAGATAAGGTTTTATAAGTTAAAGTTATGTTTTGATAAGTTAATGTTACATTTTGACAAGTTAAAATTACATTTTGACAAGTTATAGTTACGTTTTTTACAAGGTGATGTTACGTTTTGACAATTTAAAGTTACATTTTACAAGTTAAAGTTACGTTTTGAAGAGTTAAAGTTACATTTTGACAAGCTTAAGATACGGTTTAACAAGTTAAAGTTATATTTTGACATTTTAAATTACATTTTGACAAGTTAAAGATAAGGTTTTATAAGTTAAAGTTATGTTTTGATAAGTTAAAGTTACATTTTGACAAGTTAAAATTACATTTTGACAAGTTATAGTTACGTTTTTTACAAGTTGAAGTTACGTTTTGACAAGTTAAAGTTACAGTTTATAAAGTTAAAGTTACGTTTAGACAAGTTAAAGTTACGATTTGACAAGTTAAAGTTACATTTTGACATTTTAAATTACATTTTGACAAGTTAAAGATAAGGTTTTATACGTTAAAGTTATGTTTTGATAAGTTAAAGTTACATTTTGACAAGTTAAAATTACATTTTGACAAATTATAGTTACGTTTTTTACAAGTTGAAGTTACGTTTTAACAAGTTAAAGTTACAGTTTATAAAGTTAAAGTTACGTTTTGAAGAGTTAATGTTCAGTTTTGAAGAGGTAAAGTTACATTTTGACAAGTTAAAGATACGGTTTTATAAGTTAAAGTTACGTTTTGATAAGTTAAAGTTACATTTTGACAAGTTAAAGTTACACTTTTTACAAGTTAAAGTTACATTTTGACAAGCTATAGTTACGTTTTTTACAAGTTAAAGTTAGATTTTGACAAGTTAAAGTTACATTTTGTAAAATTAAAGATCCGTTTTGAAAAGTTAAAGTTACATTTTGACAAGTTGAAGATACGGTTTTATGAGTTAAAGTTACATTTTGATAAGTAAAAGTTACATTTTGAAAAGTTAAAGTTACAGTTTTTACAAGTTAAAGTTACGTTTTGACAAGTTAACGTTAAATTTTGAAAAATTAAAGTTACGTTTTGAAGAGTTAAAGTTACATTTTGACAAGTTTAAGATACGATTTAACAAATTAAAGTTATATATTGACATTTTAAATTACATTTTGACAAGTTAAAGATAAGGTTTAATAAGTTAAAGTTATGTTTTGATAAGTTAAAGTTACATTTTGACAAGTTAAAATTACATTTTGACAAGTTATAGTTACGTTTTTTACAAGTTGATGTTACGTTTTGACAACTTAAAGTTACATTTTACAAGTTAAAGTTACGTTTTGAAGAGTTAAAGTTACATTTTGACAAGCTTAAGATACGATTTGACAAGCTAAAGTTATATTTTGACATTTTAAATTACATTTTGACAAGTTAAATATAAGGTTTTATAAGTTAAAGTTATGTTTTGATAAGTTAAAGTTACATTTGACAAGTTAAAATTACATTTTGACAAGTTATAGTTACGTTTTTTACAAGTTGAAGTTACGTTTTGACTAGTTAAAGTTACAGTTTATAAAGTTAAAGTTACGTTTTGAAGAGTTAAAGTTACATTTTGACAAGTTATAGTTACGTTTTCTACAAGTTAAAGTTAGATTTTGACAAGTTAAAGTTACATTTTGACAAGTTAAAGTTACGTTTTGAAGAGTCAAAGTTACATTTTGACAAGTTGAAGTTACGATTTTACAAGTTAAAGTTATATTTTGACATTTAAAAGTTACATTTTGACAAGTTAAAGAACGGTTTTATATGTTAAAGTTACGTTTTGATAAGTTAAAGTTACATTTTGACAAGTTAAAGTTACACTTTTTACAAGTTAAAGTTACGTTTTGACAAGTTAAAGTTAAATTTTGACAAGTTAAAGTTACGTTTTGAAGAGTTAAAGTTACATTTTGACAAGTTTAAGATACGATTTGACAAGTTAAAGTTATATTTTGACATTTTAAATTACATTTTGACAAGTTAAACATAAGGTTTTATAAGTTAAAGTTATGTTTTGATAAGTTAATGTTACATTTTGACAAGTTAAAATTACATTTTGACAAGTTATAGTTACGTTTTTTACAAGGTGATGTTACGTTTTGACAATTTAAAGTTACATTTTACAAGTTAAAGTTACGTTTTGAAGAGTGAAAGTTACATTTTGACAAGCTTAAGATACGGTTTAACAAGTTAAAGTTATATTTTGACATTTTAAATTACATTTTGACAAGTTAAACATAAGGTTTTATAAGTTAAAGTTATGTTTTGATAAGTTAAAGTTACATTTTGACAAGTTAAAATTACATTTTGACAAGTTATAGTTACGTTTTTTACAAGTTGAAGTTACGTTTTGACAAGTTAAAGTTACAGTTTAAAAAGTTAAAGTTACGTTTAGACAAGTTAAAGTTACGATTTGACAAGTTAAAGTTACATTTTGACATTTTAAATTACATTTTGACAAGTTAAAGATAAGGTTTTATACGTTAAAGTTATGTTTTGATAAGTTAAAGTTACATTTTGACAAGTTAAAATTACATTTTGACAAATTATAGTTACGTTTTTTACAAGTTGAAGTTACGTTTTAACAAGTTAAAGTTACAGTTTATAAAGTTAAAGTTACGTTTTGAAGAGTTAATGTTCAGTTTTGAAGAGGTAAAGTTACATTTTGACAAGTTAAAGATACGGTTTTATAAGTTAAAGTTACGTTTTGATAAGTTAAAGTTACATTTTGACAAGTTAAAGTTACACTTTTTACAAGTTAAAGTTACATTTTGACAAGCTATAGTTACGTTTTTTACAAGTTAAAGTTAGATTTTGACAAGTTAAAGTTACATTTTGTAAAATTAAAGATCCGTTTTGAAAAGTTAAAGTTACATTTTGACAAGTTGAAGATACGGTTTTATGAGTTAAAGTTACATTTTGATAAGTAAAAGTTACATTTTGAAAAGTTAAAGTTACAGTTTTTACAAGTTAAAGTTACGTTTTGACAAGTTAACGTTAAATTTTGACAAGTTAAAGTTAAGTTTTGAAGAGTTAAAGTTAAATTTTGACAAGTTTAAGATACGATTTGACAAGTTAAAGTTATATTTTGACATTTTAAATTACATTTTGACAAGTTGAAGATATGGTTTTATACGTTAAAGTTATGTTTTGAGAAGTTAAAGTTACATTTTGACAAGTTAAAATTACATTTTGACAAGTTATAGTTACGTTTTTTACAAGTTGAAGTTACGTTTTGACAAGTTAAAGTTACATTTTATAAAGTTAAAGTTACGTTTTGAAGAGTTAAAATTACATTTTGACAAGTTAAAGTTACGATTTGACAAGATAAATTTATATTTTGACATTTTAAAGTTATATTTTGTCAAGTTAAAGATACGGTTTTATAAGTGGAAGTTACGTGTTGATAAGTTAAAGTTACACTTTTTACAACTTAAAGTTACGTTTTGAGTAGTTAAAGTTACATTTTGACAAGTTAAAGTTACGTTTTGAAGAGTCAAAGTTACATTTTGACAAGTTGAAGTTACGATTTTACAAGTTAAAGTTATATTTTGACATTTAAAAGTTACATTTTGACTAGTTAAAGATACGGTTTTATATGTTAAAGTTACGTTTTGATAAGTTAAAGTTACATTTTGACAAGTTAAAGTTACACTTTTTACAAGTTAAAGTTACGTTTTGACAAGTTAAAGTTACATTTTGACAAGCTTAAGATACGATTTGACAAGTTAAAGTTATATTTTGACATTTTAAATTACATTTTGACAAGTTAAAGTTATGTTTTGATAAGTTAAAGTTACATTTTGACAAGTTAAAATTACATTTTGACAAGTTATAGTTACGTTTTTTAAAAGTTGAAGTTACGTTTTGACAAGTTAAAGTTACAGTTTATAAAGTTTAAGTTACGTTTCGAAGAGTTAAAGTTACATTTTGACAAGTTATAATTACGTTTTTTACAAGTTAAAGTTAGATTTTGAAAAGTTAAAGTTACATTTTGACAAGTTAAAGTTACGTTTTGAAGAGTCAAAGTTACATTTTGACAAGTTGAAGTTACGATTTTACAAGTTAAAGTTATATTTTGACATTTAAAAGTTACATTTTGACAAGTTAAAGATACGGTTTTATATGTTAAAGTTACGTTTTGATAAGTTAAAGTTACATTTTGACAAGTTAAAGTTACACTTTTTACAAGTTAAAGTTACGTTTTGACAAGTTAAAGTTAAATTTTGACAAGTTAAGGTTACGTTTTGAAAAGTTAAAGTTACATTTTGACAAATTTAAGATACGATTTGACAAGTTAAAGTTATATTTTGACATTTTAAATTACATTTTGACAAGTTAAAGATAAGGTTTTATATGTTAAAGTTACGTTTTAATAAGTTAAAGTTACATTTTGACAAGTTAAAGTTACATTTTTTACAAGTTAAAGTTACGTTTTGACAAGTTAAAGTTACATTTTGAAAAGCTTAAGATACGATTTGACAAGTTAAAGTTATATTTTGACATTTTAAATTACATTTTGACAAGTTAAAGATAAGGTTTTATAAGTTAAAGTTATGTTTTGATAAGTTAAAGTTACATTTTGACAAGTTAAAATTACATTTTGACAAGTTATAGTTACGTTTTTTACAAGTTGAAGTTACGTTTTGACAAGTTAAAGTTACAGTTTTATAAAGTTAAAGTTACGTTTTAAAGAGTTAAAGTTACATTTTGACAAGTTATAGTTACGTTTTTTACAAGTAAAAGTTAGATTTTGAAAAGTTAAAGTTACATTTTGACAAGTTAAAGTTACGTTTTGAAGAGTCAAAGTTACATTTTGACAAGTTGAAGTTACGATTTTACAAGTTAAAGTTATATTTTGACATTTAAAAGTTACATTTTGACAAGTTAAAGATACGTTTTTATATGTTAAAGTTACGTTTTGATAAGTTAAAGTTACATTTTGACAAGTTAAAGTTACACTTTTTACAAGTTAAAGTTACGTTTTGACAAGTTAAAGTTAAATTTTGACAAGTTAAACTTACGTTTTGAAGAGTTAAAGTTACATTTTGACAAGTTTAAGATACGATTTGACAAGTTAAATTATATTTTGACATTTTAAATTACATTTTGACAAGTTAAAGATACGGTTTTTACAAGTTAAAGTTACGTTTTGACAAGTTAAAGTTAAATTTTGACAAGTTAAAGTTACGTTTTGACGAGTTAAAGTTACATTTTGACAAGTTTAAGATACGATTTGACAAGTTAAATTATATTTTGACATTTTAAATTACATTTTGACAAGTTAAAGTTACGTTTTGAAGAGTTAAAGTTACATTTTGACAAGTTTAAGATACGATTTGACAAGTTAAATTATATTTTGACATTTTAAATTACATTTTGACAAGTTAAAGTTACGTGTTGATAAGTTAAAGTTACACTTTTTACAAGTTAAAGTTACGTTTTGACAAGTTAAAGTTACATTTTGACAAGTTAAAGTTACGTTTTGAAGAGTTAATGTTACATTTTGACATGTTGAAGTTACGATTTTACAAGTTAAAGTTATATTTTGACATTTAAAAGTTACATTTTGACAAGTTAAAGATACGGTTTTATATGTTAAAGTTACGTTTTTATAAGTTAAAGTTACATTTATAAAAGTTAAAGTTACACTTTTTACAAGTTAAAGTTACGTTTTGACAAGTTAAAGTTAAATTTTGACATGTTAAAGTTACGATTGAAGAGTTAAAGTTACATTTTGACAAGTTTAAGATACGATTTGACAAGTTAAAGTTATATTTTGACATTTTAAATTACATTTTGTCAAGTTAAAGATACGGTTTTATAAGTTAAAGTTACGTGTTGATAAGTTAAAGTTACACTTTTTACAACTTAAAGTTACGTTTTGACTAGTTAAAGTTACATTTTGACAAGTTAAAGTTACGTTTTGAAGAGTCAAAGTTATATTTTGACAAGTTGAAGTTACGATTTTACAAGTTAAAGTTATATTTTGAGATTTTAAAGTTACATTTTGTCAAGTTAAAGATACGGTTTTATAAGTTAAAGTTACGTGTTGATAAGTTAAAGTTACACTTTTTACAAGTTAAAGTTACGTTTTGACAAGTTAAAGTTACATTTTGACAAGTTAAAGTTACGTTTTGAAGAGTTAATGTTACATTTTGACAAGTTGAAGTTACGATTTTACAAGTTAAAGTTATATTTTGACATTTAAAAGTTACATTTTGACAAGTTAAAGATACGGTTTTATATGTTAAAGTTACGTTTTTATAAGTTAAAGTTACATTTATAAAAGTTAAAGTTACACTTTTTACAAGTTAAAGTTACGTTTTGACAAGTTAAAGTTAAATTTTGACAAGTTAAAGTTACGTTTTGAAGAATTAAAGTTACATTTTGACAAGTTTAAGATACGATTTAACAAGTTATAGTTATATTTTGACATTTTAAATTACATTTTGACAAGTTAAAGATAAGGTTTAATAAGTTAAAGTTATGTTTTGATAAGTTAAAGTTACATTTTGACAAGTTAAAATTACATTTTGACAAGTTATAGTTACGTTTTTTACAAGTTGATGTTACGTTTTGACAACTTAAAGTTACATTTTACAAGTTAAAGTTACGTTTTGAAGAGTTAAAGTTACATTTTGACAAGCTTAAGATACGATTTGACAAGTTAAAGTTATATTTTGACATTTTAAATTACATTTTGACAAGTTAAAGATACGGTTTTATATGTTAAAGTTACGTTTTTATAAGTTAAAGTTACATTTATAAAAGTTAAAATTACACTTTTTACAAGTTAAAGTTACGTTTTGACAAGTTAAAGTTACGATTGAGGAGTTAAAGTTACATTTTGACAAGTTTAAGATACGATTTGACAAGTTAAAGTTATATTTTGACATTTTAAATTACATTTTGTCAAGTTAAAGATACGGTTTTATAAGTTAAAGTTACGTGTTGATAAGTTAAAATTACACTTTTTACAACTTAAAGTTACGTTTTGACTAGTTAAAGTTACATTTTGACAAGTTAAAGTTACGTTTTGAAGAGTCAAAGTTATATTTTGACAAGTTGAAGTTACGATTTTACAAGTTAAAGTTATATTTTGAGATTTTAAAGTTACATTTTGTCAAGTTAAAGATACGGTTTTATAAGTTAAAGTTACGTGTTGATAAGTTAAAGTTACACTTTTTACAAGTTAAAGTTACGTTTTGACAAGTTAAAGTTACATTTTGACAAGTTAAAGTTACGTTTTGAAGAGTTAATGTTACATTTTGACAAGTTGAAGTTACGATTTTACAAGTTAAAGTTATATTTTGACATTTAAAAGTTACATTTTGACAAGTTAAAGATACGGTTTTATATGTTAAAGTTACGTTTTTATAAGTTAAAGTTACATTTATAAAAGTTAAAGTTACACTTTTTACAAGTTAAAGTTACGTTTTGACATGTTAAAGTTAAATTTTGACAAGTTAAAGTTACGTTTTGAAGAGTTAAAGTTACATTTTGAAGAGTTAAAGTTACATTTTGACAAGTTAAAGTTACGATTTGACAAGATAAAGTTATATTTTGACATTTTAAAGTTACATTTTGTCAAGTTAAAGATACAGTTTTATAAGTTAAAGTTACGTGTTGATAAGTTAAAGTTACACTTTTTACAAGTTAAAGTTACGTTTTAACAAGTTAAAGTTACATTTTGAGAAGTTATAGTTACGATTTGAAGAGTTAATGTTACATTTTCACAAGTTATAGTTACGTTTTTTACAAGTTGAAGTTACGTTTTGACAAGTTAAAGTTACATTTTATAAAGTTAAAGTTACATTTTGAAGAGTTAAAGTTACATTTTGACAAGTTAAAGTTACGATTTGACAAGATAAAGTTATATTTTGACATTTTAAATTACATTTTGTCAAGTTAAAGATACGGTTTTATAAGTTAAAGTTACGTGTTGATAAGTTATAGTTACACTTTTTACAACTTAAAGTTACGTTTTGACTAGTTAAAGTTACATTTTGACAAGTTAAAGTTACGTTTTGAAGAGTCAAAGTTATATTTTGACAAGTTGAAGTTACGATTTTACAAGTTAAAGTTATATTTTGACATTTTAAAGTTACATTTTGTCAAGTTAAAGATACGGTTTTATAAGTTAAAGTTACGTGTTGATAAGTTAAATTTACACTTTTTACAAGTTAAAGTTACGTTTTGACAAGTTAAAGTTACATTTTGACAAGTTAAAGTTACGTTTTGAAGAGTTAATGTTACATTTTGACAAGTTGAAGTTACGATTTTACAAGTTAAAGTTATATTTTGACATTTAAAAGTTACATTTTGACAAGTTAAAGATACGGTTTTATATGTGAAAGTTACGTTTTGATAAGTTAAAGTTACATTTATACAAGTTAAAGTTACACTTTTTAGAAGTTAAAGTTACGTTTTGACAAGTTAAAGTTAAATTTTGACAAGTTAAAGTTACGTTTTGAAGAGTTAAAGTTACATTTTGACAAGTTTAAGATATGATTTAACAAGTTAAAGTTATATTTTGACATTTTAAATTACATTTTGACAAGTTAAAGATAAGGTTTAATAAGTTAAAGTTATGTTTTGATAAGTTAAAGTTACATTTTGACAAGTTAAAATTACATTTTGACAAGTTATAGTTACGTTTTTTACAAGTTGATGTTACGTTTTGACAACTTAAAGTTACATTTTACAAGTTAAAGTTTTGTTTTGAAGAGTTAAAGTTACATTTTGACAAGCTTAAGATACGATTTGACAAGTTAAAGTTATATTTTGACATTTTAAATTACATTTTGACAAGTTAAAGATAAGGTTTTATAAGTTAAAGTTATGTTTTGATAAGTTAAAGTTACATTTGACAAGTTAAAATTACATTTTGACAAGTTATAGTTACGTTTTTTACAAGTTGAAGTTACGTGTTGACAATTTAAAGTTACAGTTTATAAAGTTAAAGTTACGTTTTGAAGAGTTAAAGTTACATTTTCACAAGTTATAGTTACGTTTTTTACAAGTTAAAGTTAGATTTTGACAAGTTAAAGTTAGATTTTGACAAGTTAAAGTTACGTTTTGAAGAGTCAAAGTTACATTTTGACAAGTTGAAGTTACGATTTTACAAGTTAAAGTTATATTTTGACAATTAAAAGTTACATTTTGACAAGTTAAAGAACGGTTTTATATGTTAAAGTTACGTTTTGATAAGTTAAAGTTACATTTTGACAAGTTAAAGTTACACTTTTTACAAGTTAAAGTTACGTTTTGACAAGTTAAAGTTAAAATTTGACAAGTTAAAGTTACGTTTTGAAGAGTTAAAGTTACATTTTGACAAGTTTAAGATACGATTTGACAAGTTAAAGTTATATTTTGACATTTTAAATTACATTTTGACAATTTAAAGATAAGGTTTTATAAGTTAAAGTTATGTTTTGATAAGTTAAAGTTACATTTTGACAAGTTAAAATTACATTTTGACAAGTTATAGTTACGTTTTTTACAAGTTGATGTTACGTTTTGACAAGTTAAAGTTACATTTTACAAGTTAAAGTTACGTTTTGAAGAGTTAAAGTTACATTTTGACAAGCTTAAGATACGGTTTGACAAGTTAAAGTTATATTTTGACATTTTAAATTACATTTTGACAAGTTAAAGATAAGGTTTTATAAGTTAAAGTTATGTTTTGATAAGTTAAAGTTACATTTTGACAAGTTAAAATTACATTTTGACAAGTTATAGTTACGTTTTTTACAAGTTGAAGTTACGTTTTGACAAGTTAAAGTTACAGTTTATATAGTTAAAGTTATGTTTTGACAAGTTAAAGTTACATTTTGACAAGTTAAAGTTACATTTTGAAGAGTCAAAGTTACATTTTGACAAGTTGAAGTTACGATTTTACAAGTAAAAGTTATATTTTGACATTTAAAAGTTACATTTTGACAAGTTAAAGATACGGTTTTATAAGTTAAAGTTATGTTTTGATAAGTTAAAGTTACATTTGACAAGTTAAAATTACATTTTGACAAGTTAAAGTTACGTTTTTTACAAGTTGAAGTTACGTTTTGACATGTTAAAGTTACATTTTATAAAGTTTAAGTTACGTTTTGAAGAGTTAAAGTTACATTTTGACAAGTTAAAGTTACGATTTGACAAGATAAAGTTATATTTTGACATTTTAAAGTTACATTTTGTCAAGTTAAAGATACGGTTTTATAAGTTAAAGTTACGTGTTGATAAGTTAAAGTTACACGTTTTACAAGTTAAAGTTACGTTTTAACAAGTTAAAGTTACATTTTGACAACTTAAAGTTACGATTTGACAAGATAAAGTTATATTTTGACATTTTGAAGTTACATTTTGTCAAGTTAAAGATACGGTTTTATAAGTTAAAGTTACGTGTTGATAAGTTAAAGTTACACTTTTTACAAGTTAAAGTTACGTTTTGACAAGTTAAAATTACATTTTGACAAGTTAAAGTTACACTTTGACAAGTTAAAGTTACATTTTGAGAAGTTGAAGTTACGATTTTACAAGTTAAAGTTATATTTTGACATTAAAAGTTTCATTTTGACAAGCTAAAGATACGGAATTATATGTTAAAGTTACGTTTTAATAAGTTAAAGTTACATTTTGACAAGTTAAAGTTACACTTTTTACAAGTTAAAGTTACGTTTTGACAAGTTAAAGTTAAATTTTGACAAGTTAAGGTTACGTTTTAAAGAGTTAAAGTTACATTTTGACAAGTTTACGATACGATTTGACAAGTTAAAATTATATTTTAACATTTTAAAATTACATTTTGTCAAGTTAAAGTTACGGTTTTATAAGTTAAAGTTACGTGTTGATAAGTTAAAGTTACACTTTTTACAATTTAAAGTTACGTTTTGACAAGTTAAAGTTACATTTTGATTAGTTAAAGTTAGACTTTGACAAGTTAAAGTTATGTTTTGATAAATTAAAGTTACATTTTGACAAGTTAAAATTACATTTTGACAAGTTATAGTTACGTTTTTTACAAGTTGATGTTACGTTTTGACAAGTTAAAGTTACATTTTATAAAGTTAAAGTTACGCTTCGAAGAGTTAAAGTTATATTTTAACAAGTTAAAGTTACGATGTGACAAGATAAAGTTATATTTTGACATTTTAAAGTTACATTTTGTCAAGTTAAAGATACGGTTTTATAAGTTAAAGTTACGTGTTGATAAGTTAAAGTTACACGTTTTACAAGTTAAAGTTACGTTTTGACAAGTTAAAGTTACATTTTGACAAGTTAAAGTTACGTTTTGACAAGTTAAAGTTACGTTTTGATGAGTCAAAGTTACATTTTGACAAGTTGAAGTTACGATTTTACAAGTTAAAGCTATATTTCGACATTTAAAAGTTACATTTTGACAAGTTAAAGATACCGTTTTATATGTTAAAGTTACGTTTTGATAAGTTAAAGTTACATTTATACAAGTTAAAGTTACACTTTTTACAAGTTAAAGTTACGTTTTGACAAGTTAAAGTTAAATTTTGACAAGTTAAACTTACGTTTTGATGAGTTAAAGTTACATTTTGACAAGTTTAAGATACGATTTGACAAGTTAAAGTTATATTTTGACATTTTAAATTACATTTTGACAAGTTGAAGATAAGGTTTTATACGTTAAAGTTATGTTTTGATAAGTTAAAGTTACATTTTGACAAGTTAAAATTACATTTTGACAAGTTATAGTTACGTTTTTTACAAGTTGATGTTACGTTTTGACAACTTAAAGTTACATTTTACAAGTTAAAGTTACGTTTTGAAGAGTTAAAGTTAAATGTTGACAAGTTTAAGATACGATTTGACAAGTTAAAGTTATATATTTTGACATTTTAAAGTTACATTTTGACAAGTGGAAGATACAGTTTTATATGTTAAAGTTACGTTTTGATAAGTTAAAGTTACATTTTGACAAGTTAAAGTTACACTTTTTACAAGTTAAAGTTACGTTTTGACAAGTTAAAGTTAAATTTTGACAAGTTAAAGTTACGTTTTGAAGAGTTAAAGTTACATTTTGACAAGTTTAAGATACGATTTGACAAGTTAAAGTTATATTTTGACATTTTAAATTACATTTTGACAAGTTAAAGATAAGGTTTTATAAGTTAAAGTTATGTTTTGATAAGTTAAAGTTACATTTTGACAAGTTAAAATTACATTTTGACAAGTTATAGTTACGTTTTTTACAAGTTGATGTTACGTTTTGACAAGTTAAAGTTACATTTTACAAGTTAAAGTTACGTTTTGAAGAGTTAAAGTTACATTTTGACAAGCTTAAGATACGGTTTGACAAGTTAAAGTTATATTTTGACATTTTAAATTACATTTTGACAAGTTAAAGATAAGGTTTTAATGGTTAAAGTTATGTTTTGATAAGTTAAAGTTACATTTTGACAAGTTAAAATTACATTTTGACAAGTTATAGTTACGTTTTTTACAAGTTGAAGTTACGTTTTGACAAGTTAAAGTTACAGTTTATATAGTTAAAGTTATGTTTAGACAAGTTAAAGTTACATTTTGACAAGTTAAAGTTACGTTTTGAAGAGTCAAAGTTACATTTTGACAAGTTGAAGTTACGATTTTACAAGTAAAAGTTATATTTTGACATTTAAAAGTTACATTTTGACAAGTTAAAGATACGGTTTTATAAGTTAAAGTTATGTTTGGATAAGTTAAAGTTACATTTGACAAGTTAAAATTACATTTTGACAAGTTAAAGTTACGTTTTTTACAAGTTGAAGTTACGTTTTGACATGTTAAAGTTACATTTTATAAAGTTTAAGTTACGTTTTGAAGAGTTAAAGTTACATTTTGACAAGTTAAAGTTACGATTTGACAAGATAAAGTTATATTTTGACATTTTAAAGTTACATTTTGTCAAGTTAAAGATACGGTTTTATAAGTTAAAGTTACGTGTTGATAAGTTAAAGTTACACGTTTTACAAGTTAAAGTTACGTTTTAACAAGTTAAAGTTACATTTTGACAAGTTAAAGTTACGATTTGACAAGATAAAGTTATATTTTGACATTTTGAAGTTACATTTTGTCAAGTTAAAGATACGGTTTTATAAGTTAAAGTTACGTGTTGATAAGTTAAAGTTACACTTTTTACAAGTTAAAGTTACGTTTTGACAAGTTAAAATTACATTTTGACAAGTTAAAGTTACACTTTGACAAGTTAAAGTTACATTTTGAGAAGTTGAAGTTACGATTTTACAAGTTAAAGTTATATTTTGACATTAAAAGTTTCATTTTGACAAGCTAAAGATACGGAATTATATGTTAAAGTTACGTTTTAATAAGTTAAAGTTACATTTTGACAAGTTAAAGTTACACTTTTTACAAGTTAAAGTTACGTTTTGACAAGTTAAAGTTAAATTTTGACAAGTTAAGGTTACGTTTTAAAGAGTTAAAGTTACATTTTGACAAGTTAAAGTTAAATTTTGACAAGTTAAGGTTACGTTTTAAAGAGTTAAAGTTACATTTTGACAAGTTTACGATACGATTTGACAAGTTAAAATTATATTTTAACATTTTAAAATTACATTTTGTCAACTTAAAGTTACGGTTTTATAAGTTAAAGTTACGTGTTGATAAGTTAAAGTTACACTTTTTACAATTTAAAGTTACGTTTTGACAAGTTAAAGTTACATTTTGATTAGTTAAAGTTAGACTTTGTCAAGTTAAAGTTATATTTTGATAAATTAAAGTTACATTTTGACAAGTTAAAATTACATTTTGACAAGTTATAGTTACGTTTTTTACAAGTTGATGTTACGTTTTGACAAGTTAAAGTTACATTTTATAAAGTTAAAGTTACGCTTCGAAGAGTTAAAGTTATATTTTAACAAGTTAAAGTTACGATGTGACAAGATAAAGTTATATTTTGACATTTTAAAGTTACATTTTGTCAAGTTAAAGATACGGTTTTATAAGTTAAAGTTACGTGTTGATAAGTTAAAGTTACACGTTTTACAAGTTAAAGTTACGTTTTGACAAGTTAAAGTTACATTTTGACAAGTTAAAGTTACGTTTTGACAAGTTAAAGTTACGTTTTGAAGAGTCAAAGTTACATTTTGACAAGTTGAAGTTACGATTTTACAAGTTAAAGCTATATTTCGACATTTAAAAGTTACATTTTGACAAGTTAAAGATACCGTTTTATATGTTAAAGTTACGTTTTGATAAGTTAAAGTTACATTTATACAAGTTAAAGTTACACTTTTTACAAGTTAAAGTTACGTTTTGACAAGTTAAAGTTAAATTTTGACAAGTTAAACTTACGTTTTGATGAGTTAAAGTTACATTTTGACAAGTTTAAGATACGATTTGACAAGTTAAAGTTATATTTTGACATTTTAAATTACATTTTGACAAGTTGAAGATAAGGTTTTATACGTTAAAGTTATGTTTTGATAAGTTAAAGTTACATTTTGACAAGTTAAAATTACATTTTAACAAGTTATAGTTACGTTTTTTACAAGTTGAAGTTACGTGTTGACAAGTTAAAGTTACATTTTATAAAGTTAAAGTTACGTTTTGAAGAGTTAAAGTTACATTTTGACAAGTTAAAGTTACGTTTTGATGAGTTAAAGTTACATTTTGACATTTTAAAGTTTCATTTTGTCAAGTGAAAGATACGGTTTTATAAGTTAAAGTTACATGTTGATAAGTTAAAGTTACACTTTTTACAAGTTAAAGTTACGTTTTAACAAGTTAAAGTTACCTTTTGACAAGTTAAAATTACGATTAGACAAGATAAAGTTATATTTTGACATTTTAAAGTTACATTTTGTCAAGTTAAAGATACGGTTTTATAAGTTAAAGTTACGTGTTGATAAGTTAAAGTTACACTTTTTACAAGTTAAAGTTACGTTTTGACAAGTTAAAATTACATTTTGACAAGTTAAAGTTACACTTTGACAAGTTAAAGTTACATTTTAACAATTTGAAGTTACGATTTTACAAGTTAAAGTTATATTTTGACATTAAAAGTTACATTTTAACAAGTTAAAGATACGGTTTTATATGTTATACTTACGTTTTGATAAGTTAAAGTTACACTTTTTACAAGTTAAAGTTACGTTTTGACAAGTTAAAGTTACATTTTGAAAGTTAAAGTTACACTTTGACAAGTTAAAGTTACGTTTTAAAGAGTTAAAGTTACATTTTGACATTTAAAAGTTACATTTTGACAAGTTGAAGATACGGTTTTATAAGTTAAAGTTAAGTTTTGATAAGTTAAAGTAACATTTTGTAAAGTTAAAGTTACATTTTTTACAAGTTAAAGTTACATTTTGACAAGTTAAAGTTACACTTTTTACAAGTTAAAGTTCCGTTATGAAGAGTTAAAGTTACATTTTGACAAGTTGAAAATACGATTTTTCAAGTTATAGTTATATTTTGACATTTAAAAGTTACATTTTGACAAATTAAAGATACGGTTTTATATGTTAAAGTTACAATTTGATAAGTTAAAGTTATATTTTGACAAGTTAAAGTTACACTTTTTACAAGTTAAAGTTACGTTTTGACAAGTTAAAGTTAAATTTTGACAAGTTAAAGTTACGTTTTGAAGAGTTAAAGTTACATTTTGACAAGTTAAAGTTACATTTTGACAAGTTATAGTTACGTTTTTTACAAGTTAAAGTTACGTTATGACAAGTTAAAGTTACTTTTTATAAAGTTAATGTTACGTTTTGAAGAGTTAAAGTTACATTTTGACAAGTTAAAGTTACGATTTGACAAGATAAAGTTATATTTTGACATTTTAAAGTTACATTTTGTCAAGTTAAAGATATGGTTTTATAAGTTAAAGTTACGTGTTGATAAGTTAAAGTTACACTTTTTACAAGTTAAAAATACGTTTTGACAATTTAAAATTACATTTTGACAAGTTGAAGTTACGATTTTACAAGTTAAAGTTATATTTTGACATTAAAAGTTACATTTTGACAAGTTAAAGATACGGTTTTATATGTTAAAGTTACGTTTTGATAAGTTAAAGTTACATTTTGACAAGTTAAAGTTGAACTTTTTAGAAGTTAAAGTTACGTTTTGACAAGTTAAAGTTACATTTTGACAAGTTATAGTTACGTTTTTTACAAGTTAAAGTTACATTTTGACAAGTTGAAGTTACGATTTTACAATTTAAAGTTATATTTTGACATTTAAAAATTACATTTTGACAAGTTAAAGATACGGTTTTATATGTTAAAGTTACGTTTTGATAAGTTAAAGTTACATTTTGACAAGTTAAAGTTACATTTTTACAAGTTAAAGTTACGTTTTGACAAGTTAAAGTTAAATTTTCACAAGTTAAAGTTACGTTTTGAAGAGTTAAAGTTACATTTTTCCAAGTTGAAGATACGATATGACAAGTTATAGTTATATCTTGACATTTTAAAGTTACATTTTAACAAGTTGAAGATACGGTTTTATAAGTTAAAGTTACGTTTTGATAAGTTAAAGTTACATTTTGACAAGTTAAAGTTACACTTTGACAAGTTAAAGTTACGTTTTGAAGAGTTAAAGTTACATTTTGACAAGTTGAAGTTACGATTTTACAAGTTAAAGTTATATTTTGACATTTAAAAGTTACATTTTGACAAGTTAAAGATACAGTTTTATATGTTAAAGTTACGTTTTGATAAGTTAAAGTTACATTTTGACAAGTTAAAGTTACACTTTTTACAAGTTAAAGTTACGTTTTGACAAGTTAAAGTTAAATTTTGACAAGTTAAAGTTACGTTTTGAAGAGTTAAAGTTACATTTTGACAAGTTTAAGATACGATTTGACAAGTTAAAATAATATTTTGACATTTAAATTACATTTTGACAAGTTGAAGATAAGGTTTTATAAGTTAAAGATATGTTACATTTTATAAAGTTAAAGTTACGTTTTGAAGAGTTAAAGTTACATTTTGAAAAGTTAAAGTTACGATTTGACAAGATAAAGTTATATTTTGACATTTTAAAGTTACATTTTGTCAAGTTAAAGATACGGTTTTATAAGTTAAAGTTACACTTTTTACAAGTTTAAGTTATGTTTTGACAAGTTAAAGTTACATTTTGACAAGTTAAAGTTACACTTTGACAAGTTAATGTTACGTTTTGAAGAGTTAAAGTTACATTTTGACAAGTTGAAGTTACGATTTTACATGTTAAAGTTATATTTTGACATTTAAAAGTTACATTTTAACAAGTTAAAGATACGGTTTTATAAGTTAAAGTTACATTTTGATAAGTTAAAGTTACATTTTGACAAGTTAAAGTTACACGTTTTACGTGTTAAAGTTACGTTTTGACAAGTTAAAGTTAAATTTGGACAAGTTAAAGTTACGTTTTGAAGAGTTAAAGTTACATTTTGACAAGTTTAAGATACGATTTGACAAGTTAAAGTTATATTTTGACATTTTAAATTACATTTTGACAAGTTGAAGATAAGGTTTTATAAGTTAAAGTTATGTTTTGATAAGTTAAAGTTACATTTTTACAAGTTAAAATTACATTTTGACAGGTTATAGTTATGTTTTTTACAAGTTAAAGTTACACTATATAAAGTTAAAGTTACGTTTTGAAGAGTTAAAGTTACATTTTGACAAGTTAAAGTTACGATTTGACAAGATAAAGTTATATTTTGACATTTTAAAGTTACATTTTGTCAAGTTAAAGATACGGTTTTATAAGTTAAAGTTACGTGTTGATAAGTTAAAGTTAAACTTTTTACAAGTCAAAGTTATGTTTTGACAAGTTAAAGTTATATTTTTACAAGTTAAAGTTACACTTTGACAAGTTAAAGTTACGTTTTGAAGAGTTAAAGTTACATTTTGACAAGTTGAAGTCACGATTTTACAAGTTAAAGTTATATTTTGACATTTAAAAGTTACATTTTGACAAGTTAAAGATACGGTTTTATATCTTAAAGTTATGTTTTGATAAGTTAAAGTTACATTTTGACAAGTTAAAGTTGCACTTTTTAGAAGTTAAAGTTACATTTGACAAGTTATAGTTACGTTTTTTACAAGTGTAAGTTACGTTTTTACAAGTTAAATTACATTTTGTAAACTTAATGTTCTGTTTTGAAGAGTTAAAGTTACATTTTGACAAGTTAAAGTTACACTTTTTACAAGTTAAAGTTACATTTTGACAAGTTATAGTTACGTTTTTTACAAGTTAAAGTCAGATTTTGACAAATTAAAGTTACATTTTGTAAAGTTAAAGTTCTGTTTGGAAGAGTTAAAGTTACATTTTGACAAGTTGAAGATACGGTTTTATAAGTTAAAGTTACATTTTGATAAGTTAAAGTTACATTTTGACAAGTTAAAGTTACACTTTTTACAGGTTAAAGTTATATTTTGACAAGTTAAAGTTACATTTTGACAAGTTATATTTACGTTTTTTACAAGTTAAAGTTACGTTTTGACAAGTTAAAGTTACATTTTATAAAGTTAATGTTACGTTTTGAAGAATAAAAGTTACATTTTGACAAGTTAAAGTTACGATTTAACAAGATAAAGTTATATTTAGACATTTTAAAGTTACATTTTGTCAAGTTAAAGATACAGTTTTATAAGTTAAAGTTACGTGTTGATAAGTTAAAGTTAAACTTTTTACAAGTTAATGTTACGTTTTGATAAGTTAAAGTTACATTTTTACAAGTTAAAGTTACACTTTGACAAGTTAAACTTACGTTTTAAAGAGATAAAGTTACATTTTGACAAGATGAAGTTACGATTTTACAAGATAAAGTTATATTTTGACATTTAAAAGTTACATTTTGAAAAGTTAAAGATACGGTTTTATATGTTAAAGTTACGTTTTGATAAGTTAAAGTTACATTTTGACAAGTTAAAGTTACACTTTTTACAAGTTAAAGTTACGTTTTAACAAGTTGAAGTTATGTTTTTTACAAGTTAAAGTTAGATTTTGACAAGTTAAAGTTACATTTTGTAAAGTTAAAGTTCTGATTTGAAGACTTAAAGTTACATTTTGACAAGTTGAAGATATGGTTTTATAAGTTAAAGTTACATTTTGACAAGTTGAAGTTACGATTTTACAATTTAAAGTTATATTTTGACATTTAAAAGTTACATTTTGACAAGTTAAAGATACGGTTTTATATGTTAAAGTTACGTTTTGATAAGTTAAAGTTACATTTTGACAAGTTAAAGTTACACTTTTTACAAGTTAAAGTTACGTTTTGACAAGTTAAAGTTAAATTTTGACAAGTTAACGTTACGTTTTGAAGAGTTAAAGTTACATTTTTCCAAGTTGAAGATACGATATGACAAGTTATTGTTATATCTTGACATTTTAAAGTTACATTTTAACAAGTTGAAGATACGGTTTTATAAGTTAAAGTTACGTTTTGATAAGTTAAAGTTACATTTTGACAAGTTAAAGTTACACTTTGACAAGTTAAAGTTACGTTTTGAAGAGTTAAAGTTACATTTTGACAAGTTGAAGTTACGATTTTACAAGTTAAAGTTATATTTTGACATTTAAAAGTTACATTTTGACAAGTTAAAGATACAGTTTTATATGTTAAAGTTACGTTTTGATAAGTTAAAGTTACATTTTGACAAGTTAAAGTTACACTTTTTACAAGTTAAAGTTACGTTTTGACAAGTTAAAGTTAAATTTTGACAAGTTAAAGTTACGTTTTGAAGAGTTAAAGTTACATTTTGACAAGTTTAAGATACGATTTGACAAGTTAAAATAATATTTTGACATTTTAAATTACATTTTGACAAGTTGAAGATAAGGTTTTATAAGTTAAAGATATGTTTTGATAAGTTAAAGATACATTTTTACAAGTTAAAGTTACATTTTTACAAGTTAAAGTTCCGTTTATTAAAGTTACATTTTATAAAGTTAAAGTTACGTTTTGAAGAGTTAAAGTTACATTTTGAAAAGTTAAAGTTACGATTTGACAAGATAAAGTTATATTTTGACATTTTAAAGTTACATTTTGTCAAGTTAAAGATACGGTTTTATAAGTTAAAGTTACACTTTTTACAAGTTTAAGTTATGTTTTGACAAGTTAAAGTTACATTTTGACAAGTTAAAGTTACACTTTGAAAAGTTAATGTTACGTTTTGAAGAGTTAAAGTTACATTTTGACAAGTTGAAGTTACGATTTTACATGTTAAAGTTATATTTTGACATTTAAAAGTTACATTTTGACAAGTTAAAGATACGGTTTTATAAGTTAAAGTTACATTTTGATAAGTTAAAGTTACATTTTGACAAGTTAAAGTTACACGTTTTACGTGTTAAAGTTACGTTTTGACAAGTTAAAGTTAAATTTGGACAAGTTAAAGTTATGTTTTGAAGAGTTAAAGTTACATTTTGACAAGTTTAAGATACGATTTGACAAGTTAAAGTTATATTTTGACATTTTAAATTACATTTTGACAAGTTGAAGATAAGGTTTTATAAGTTAAAGTTATGTTTTGATAAGTTAAAGTTACATTTTTACAAGTTAAAATTACATTTTGACAGGTTATAGTTATGTTTTTTACAAGTTGAAGCTACGTTTTGATAAGTTAAAGTTACACTTTATAAAGTTAAAGTTACGTTTTGAAGAGTTAAAGTTACATTTTGACAAGTTAAAGTTACGATTTGACAAGATAAAGTTATATTTTGACATTTTAAAGTTACATTTTGTCAAGTTAAATATACGGTTTTATAAGTTAAAGTTACGTGTTGATAAGTTAAACTTACATTTTGACAAGTTAAAGTTACACTTTTTAGAAGTTAATGTTATGTTTTTTACAAGTTGAAGTTACGTTTTGATAAGTTAAAGTTACACTTTATAAAGTTAAAGTTACGTTTTGAAGAGTTAAAGTTACATTTTGACAAGTTAAAGTTACGATTTGACAAGATAAAGTTATATTTTGACATTTTAAAGTTACATTTTGTCAAGTTAAATATACGGTTTTATAAGTTTAAGTTACGTGTTGATAAGTTAAAGTTAAACTTTTTACAAGTTAAAGTTATGTTTTGACAAGTTAAAGTTACATTTTTACAAGTTAAAGTTACACTTTCACAAGTTAAAGTTACGTTTTGAAGAGTTAAAGTTACATTTTGACAAGTTGAAGTTACGATTTTACAAGTTAAAGTTATATTTTGACATTTAAAAGTTACATTTTGACAAGTTAAAGATACGGTTTTATATCTTAAAGTTATGTTTTTATAAGTTAAAGTTACATTTTGACAAGTTAAAGTTGCAATTTTTAGAAGTTAAAGTTACATTTTGACAAGTTATAGTTACGTTTTTTACAAGTTAAAGTTACGTTTTTACAAGTTAAATTACATTTTGTAAAGTTAATGTTCTGTTTTGAAGAGTTAAAGTTACACTTTGACAAGTTAAAGATACGTTTTTATAAGTTAAAGTTACGTTTTGATAAGTTAAAGTTACATTTTGACAAGTTAAAGTTACACTTTTTACAAGTTAAAGTTACATTTTAACAAGTTATAGTTACGTTTTTAACAAGTTAAAGTTAGATTTTGACAAGTTATAGTTACGTTTTTTACAAGTTAAAGTTACGTTTTACAAGTTAAATTACATTTTGTAAAGTTAATGTTCTGTTTTGAAGAGTTAAAGTTACACTTTGACAAGTTAAAGATACGGTTTTATAAGTTAAAGTTACGTTTTGATAAGTTAAAGTTACATTTTGACAAGTTAAAGTTACACTTTTTACAAGTTAAAGTTACATTTTGACAAGTTATAGTTACGTTTTTTACAAGTTAAAGTTAGATTTTGACAAGTTAAAGTTACATTTTGTAAAGTTAAAGTTCCGTTTTGAAGAGTTAAAGTTACATTTTGACAAGTTGAAGATACGGTTTTATAAGTTAAAGTTACATTTTGATAAGTTAAAGTTACATTTTGACAAGTTAAAGTTACACTTTTTACAAGTTAAAGTTACATTTTGACAAGTTAAAGATACGGTTTTATAAGTTAAAGTTACGTGTTGATAAGTTAAAGTTACACTTTTTACAAGTTAAAGTTACGTTTTGACAAGTTAAAGTTACATTTTGACAAGTTAAAGTTACATTTTGACAAGTTAAAGTTGCACTTTTTAGAAGTTTAAGATACGATTTGACAAGTTAAAGTTATGTTTTGACATTTTAAAACTACATTTTGACAAGTTGAAGATATGGTTTTACAAGTTAAAGTATGTTTTGAGAAGTTAAAGTTACATTTTGACAAGTTAAAATTACATTTTGACAAGTTATAGTTACGTTTTTACAAGTTGAAGTTACGTTTTGACAAGTTAAAGTTACATTTTATAAAGTTAAAGTTACGTTTTGAAGAGTTAAAGTTACGTTTTGACAAGTTAAAGTTACATTTTGGACATTTTAAAGTTACATTTTTTCAAGTTAAAGATACGGTTTTATAAGTTAAACTTACGTGTTGATAAGTTAAAGATACACTTTTTATAAGTTAAAGTTACGTTTTGACTAGTTAAAGTTATATTTTGGACAAGTTAAAGTTACGTTTTGAAGAGTCAAAGTTACATTTTGACAAGTTGAAGTTACGATTTTACAAGTTAAAGTTATATTTTGACATTTAAAAGTTACATTTTGACAAGTTAAAGATACGGTTTTATATGTTAAAGTTACGTTTTGATAAGTTAAAGTTACATTTTGACAAGTTAAAGTTACACTTTTTACAAGTTAAAGTTACGTTTTAACAAGTTAAAGTTAAATTTTGACAAGTTAAAGTTACGTTTTGAAGAGTTAAAGTTACATTTTGACAAGTTTAAGATACGATTTGACAAGTTATAGTTACGTTTTTTACAAGTTAAAGTTAGATTTTGACAAGTTAAAGTTACATTTTGACAAGTTATAGTTACGTTTTTTACAAGTTAAAGATACGGTTTTATAAGTTAGAGTTACGTGTTGATAAGTTAAAGTTACACTTTTTTCAAGTTAAAGTTATGTTTTGACAAGTTAAAGTTACATTTTTACAAGTTAAAGTTACACTTTCACAAGTTAAAGTTACGTTTTGAAGAGTTAAAGTTACATTTTGACAAGTTGAAGTTACGATTTTACAAGTTAAAGTTATATTTTGACATTTAAAAGTTACATTTTGACAAGTTAAAGATACGGTTTTATATCTTAAAGTTATGTTTTTATAAGTTAAAGTTACATTTTGACAAGTTAAAGTTGCACTTTTTAGAAGTTTAAGTTACATTTTGACAAGTTATAGTTACGTTTTTTACAAGTTAAAGTTACGTTTTTACAAGTTAAATTACATTTTGTAAAGTTAATGTTCTGTTTTGAAGAGTTAAAGTTACACTTTGACAAGTTAAAGATACGTTTTTATAAGTTAAAGTTACGTTTTGATAAGTTAAAGTTACATTTTGACAAGTTAAAGTTACACTTTTTACAAGTTAAAGTTACATTTTAACAAGTTATAGTTACGTTTTTGACAAGTTAAAGTTAGATTTTGACAAGTTATAGTTACGTTTTTTACAAGTTAAAGTTACGTTTTACAAGTTAAATTACATTTTGTAAAGTTAATGTTCTGTTTTGAAGAGTTAAAGTTACATTTTGACAAGTTAAAGATACGGTTTTATAAGTTAAAGTTACGTTTTGATAAGTTAAAGTTACATTTTGACAAGTTAAAGTTACACTTTTTACAAGTTAAAGTTACATTTTGACAAGTTATAGTTACGTTTTTTACAAGTTAAAGTTAGATTTTGACAAGTTAAAGTTACATTTTGTAAAGTTAAAGTTCCGTTTTGAAGAGTTAAAGTTACATTTTGACAAGTTGAAGATACGGTTTTATAAGTTAAAGTTACATTTTGATAAGTTAAAGTTACATTTTGACAAGTTAAAGTTACACTTTTTACAAGTTAAAGTTACATTTTGTCAAGTTAAAGATACGGTTTTATAAGTTAAAGTTACGTGTTGATAAGTTAAAGTTACACTTTTTAAAATTTAAAGTTACGTTTTGACAAGTTAAAGTTACATTTTGACAAGTTAAAGTTACATTTTGACAAGTTAAAGTTGCACTTTTTAGAAGTTTAAGATACGATTTGACAAGTTAAAGTTATATTTTGACATTTTAAATTACATTTTGACAAGTTGAAGATATGGTTTTACACGTTAAAGTTATGTTTTGAGAAGTTAAAGTTACATTTTGACAAGTTAAAATTACATTTTGACAAGTTATAGTTACGTTTTTACAAGTTGAAGTTACGTTTTGACAAGTTAAAGTTACATTTTATAAAGTTAAAGTTACGTTTTGAAGAGTTAAAGTTACATTTTGACAAGTTAAAGTTACATTTTGGACATTTTAAAGTTACATTTTTTCAAGTTAAAGATACGGTTTTATAAGTTAAACTTACGTGTTGATAAGTTAAAGATACACTTTTTATAAGTTAAAGTTACGTTTTGACTAGTTAAAGTTATATTTTGGACAAGTTAAAGTTACGTTTTGAAGAGTTAAAGTTACATTTTGACAAGTTGAAGTTACGATTTTACAAGTTAAAGTTATATTTTGACATTTAAAAGTTACATTTTGACAAGTTAAAGATACGGTTTTATATGTTAAAGTTACGTTTTGATAAGTTAAAGTTACATTTTGACAAGTTAAAGTTACACTTTTTACAAGTTAAAGTTACGTTTTAACAAGTTAAAGTTAAATTTTGACAAGTTAAAGTTACGTTTTGAAGAGTTAAAGTTACATTTTGACAAGTTTAAGATACGATTTGACAAGTTAAAGTTACGTTTTTTACAAGTTAAAGTTACGTTTTGACAAGTTAAAGTTACATTTTGACAAGTTATAGTTACGTTTTTTACAAGTTAAAGATACGGTTTTATAAGTTAGAGTTACGTGTTGATAAGTTAAAGTTACACTTTTTTCAAGTTAAAGTTATGTTTTGACAAGTTAAAGTTACATTTTTACAAGTTAAAGTTACACTTTCACAAGTTAAAGTTACGTTTTGAAGAGTTAAAGTTACATTTTGACAAGTTGAAGTTACGATTTTACAAGTTAAAGTTATATTTTGACATTTAAAAGTTACATTTTGACAAGTTAAAGATACGGTTTTATATCTTAAAGTTATGTTTTTATAAGTTAAAGTTACATTTTGACAAGTTAAAGTTGCACTTTTTAGAAGTTAAAGTTACATTTTGACAAGTTATAGTTACGTTTTTTACAAGTTAAAGTTACGTTTTTACAAGTTAAATTACATTTTGTAAAGTTAATGTTCTGTTTTGAAGAGTTAAAGTTACACTTTGACAAGTTAAAGATACGTTTTTATAAGTTAAAGTTACGTTTTGATAAGTTAAAGTTACATTTTGACAAGTTAAAGTTACACTTTTTACAAGTTAAAGTTACATTTTAACAAGTTATAGTTACGTTTTTAACAAGTTAAAGTTAGATTTTGACAAGTTATAGTTACGTTTTTTACAAGTTAAAGTTACGTTTTTACAAGTTAAATTACATTTTGTAAAGTTAATGTTCTGTTTTGAAGAGTTAAAGTTACACTTTGACAAGTTAAAGATACGGTTTTATAAGTTAAAGTTACGTTTTGATAAGTTAAAGTTACATTTTGACAAGTTAAAGTTACACTTTTTACAAGTTAAACTTACATTTTGACAAGTTATAGTTACGTTTTTTAAAAGTTAAAGTTAGATTTTGACAAGTTAAAGTTACATTTTGTAAAGTTAAAGTTCCGTTTTGAAGAGTTAAAGTTACATTTTGACAAGTTGAAGATACGGTTTTATAAGTTAAAGTTACATTTTGATAAGTTAAAGTTACATTTTGACAAGTTAAAGTTACACTTTTTACAAGTTAAAGTTACATTTTGTCAAGTTAAAGAAACGGTTTTATAAGTTAAAGTTACGTGTTGATAAGTTAAAGTTACACTTTTTGAAATTTAAAGTTACGTTTTGACAAGTTAAAGTTACATTTTGACAAGTTAAAGTTACATTTTGACAAGTTAAAGTTGCACTTTTTAGAAGTTTAAGATACGATTTGACAAGTTAAAGTTATATTTTGACATTTTAAATTACATTTTGACAAGTTGAAGATATGGTTTTACACGTTAAAGTTATGTTTTGAGAAGTTAAAGTTACATTTTGACAAGTTAAAATTACATTTTGACAAGTTATAGTTACGTTTTTTACAAGTTGAAGTTACGTTTTGACAAGTTAAAGTTACATTTTATAAAGTTAAAGTTACGTTTTGAAGAGTTAAAGTTACATTTTGACAAGTTAAAGTTACAATTTGAAAGTTATATTTTGACATTTTAAAGTTACATTTTGTCAAGTTAAAGATACGGTTTTATAAGTTAAAGTTACGTGTTGATAAGTTAAAGATACACTTTTTATAAGTTAAAGTTACGTTTTGACTAGTTAAAGTTATATTTTGGACAAGTTAAAGTTACGTTTTGAAGAGTCAAAGTTACATTTTGACAAGTTGAAGTTACGATTTTACAAGTTAAAGTTATATTTTGACATTTAAAAGTTACATTTTGACAAGTTAAAGATACGGTTTTATATGTTAAAGTTACGTTTTGATAAGTTAAAGTTACATTTTGACAAGTTAAAGTTACACTTTTTACAAGTTAAAGTTACGTTTTAACAAGTTAAAGTTAAATTTTGACAAGTTAAAGTTACGTTTTGAAGAGTTAAAGTTACATTTTGACAAGTTTAAGATACGATTTGACAAGTTATAGTTACGTTTTTTACAAGTTAAAGTTAGATTTTGACAAGTTAAAGTTACATTTTGACAAGTTATAGTTACGTTTTTTACAAGTTAAAGATACGGTTTTATAAGTTAGAGTTACGTGTTGATAAGTTAAAGTTACACTTTTTTCAAGTTAAAGTTACGTTTTGACTAGTTAAAGTTACATTTTGACAAGTTAAAGTTACGTTTTGAAGAGTCAAAGTTACATTTTGACAAGTTGAAGTTACGATTTTACAAGTTAAAGTTATATTTTGACATTTAAAAGTTACATTTTGACAAGTTAAAGATACGGTTTTATATGTTAAAGTTACGTTTTGATAAGTTAACTTACATTTTGACAAGTTAAAGTTACACTTTTTACAAGTTAAAGTTACGTTTTGACAAGTTAAAGTTATATTTTGACAAGTTAAATTTATATTTTGAAAAGTTAAATTTACGTTTTGATTAGTTAAATTTACATTTTGACAAGTTAAAGTTACGATTGGACAAGATAAAGTTATATTTTGACATTTTAAAGTTACATTTTAAAGTTAAAGATACGGTTTTATATGTTAAAGTTACGTTTTGATAAGTTAAAGTTACATTTTGACAAGTTAAAGTTGCACTTTTTAGAAGTTAAAGTTACGTTTTGACAAGTTAAAGTTACATTTTGACAAGTTATAGTTACGTTTTTTATAAGTTAAAGTTACGTTTTTACAAGTTAAATTACATTTTGTAAAGTTAAAGTTCTGTTTTGAAGAGTTAAAGTTACATTTTGAAAAGTTAAAGTTACACTTTGACAAGTTAAAGTTACGTTTTGAAGAGTTAAAGTTATATTATGACAAGTTGAAGTTACGATTTTACACGTTAAAGTTATATTTTGACATTTAAAAGTTACATTTTGACAAGTTAAAGATACGGTTTTATATGTAAAAGTTACGTTTTTATAAGTTAAAGTTACATTTTGACAAGTTAAAATTACACTTTTTACAAGTTAAAGTTACGTTTTTACAGGTTAAAGTTAAATTTTGACAAATTAAAGTTAAATTTTGACGATTTAAAATTACGAATTGATAAGTTAAAGTTACATTTTTACAAGTTAAAGTTACACTTTTTACAAGTTAAAGTTACATTTTGACAAGTTAAAGTTAAGTTTTGACAATTTATATTTACGTTTTTTGCATTTTAAAGTTACGTTTTGACAAGTTAAAGTTACATTTTATAAAGTTAAATTTATGTTTTGGAAAGTAAAAGTTACATTTTGACAAGTTAAAGTTACGATTTGACAAGATAAAGTTATATTTTGACATTTTAAAGTTTCATTTTGTCAAGTTAAAGATACGGTTTTATAAGTTAAAGTTACGTGTAGATAAGTTAAAGTTACACTTTTTACAAGTTAAAGTTATGTTTTGACAAGTTAAAGTTAAACTTTGACAAGTTAAAGTTACGTTTTGAAGAGTTAAAGTTACATTTTGACAAGTTGAAGTTACGATTTTACAAGTTAAAGTTATATTTTTACATTTAAAAGTTACATTTTGACAAGTTAAAGATACGGTTTTATATGTTAAAGTTACGTTTTGATAAGTTAAAGTTACATTTATACAAGTTAAAGTTACACTTTTTACAAGTTAAAGTTACGTTTTGACAAGTTAAAGTTAAATTTTGACAAGTTAAATTTACGTTTTGAAGAGTTAAAGTTACATTTTGACAAGTTTAAGATACGATTTGACAAGTTAAACTTACGATTTGACAAGATAAAGTTATATTTAGACATTTTAAAGTTACATTTTGTCAAGTTAAAGATACGGTTTTATAAGTTAAAGTTACGTGTAGATAAGTTAAAGTTACAGTTTTTACAAGTTAAAGTTACGTTTTGACAAGTTAAAGTTACATTTTTACAAGTTAAAGTTACACTTTGACAAGTTAATGTTACACTTTTTACAAGTTAAAGTTACGTTTTGACAAGTTAAAGTTACACTTTTTAGAAGTTAAAGTTACATTTTGACAAGTTATAGTTACGTTTTTTACAAGTTAAAGTTAGATTTTGACAAGTTAAAGGTACATTTTGCAAAGTTAAAGTTCCGTTTTGAAGAGTTAAAGTTACATTTTGAAAAGTTGAAGATATGGTTTTATAAGTTAAAGTTACATTTTGATAGGTTAGTGTTACATTTTGACAACTTAAAATTACACTTTTTACAAGTTAAAGTTACATTTTGACAAGTTAAAGTTAAATTTTGACAAGTTATATTTACGTTTTTTGCAAGTTAAAGTTACGTTTTTACAAATTAAATTTACATATTATAAAGTTAAACTTACGGTTTGAAGAATAAAAGTTACATTTTGACAAGTTAAAGTTACGATTTCACAAGATAAAGTTATATTTTGAAGAGTTATATTTACGTTTCTTTCAAGTTAAAGTTACGTTTTTACAAGTTAAAGTTACATTTTGTTAAATTATTATGTTTAATTTCGTGTATACACTCCATATTAGTCCAATTAATCTGAAGAGGCCCATTAGGTTGATTGTTAGATGGGCTCCATTATTTACTGTTACATTGTTTAAAGGCCTATTAGGTTTCCTTGTATTTGTGTATAAATAGCTGCTTAAGGTCTAATGAGAAAGATAATTTTCGTCCATTCTCTCTCATGGTATCAGAGCCACACACAAAAAAACCCCTAAAACACCTATAGGATGTTGTGACCAATTCCATGGCCGAGTCCAATAATAATTCTTCTTCTTCCTGGTCTGGAACTAATTCTATTGTTCCAGTTGATAATTCTTCTCATTCTATCAATTTCATTACTTCTCATAGATTGAATGGAAGTAATTTCATGGAGTGGTCTCAATCTATCAAACTCTTCGTTCAAGGGAGAGGAAAATTTGGCTATTTGTCTGGAACTACAACCAGACCAGACATGGAGAAAGATGCGGCCAATTATAGCACTTGGGAGGCTGAAAATTCTATGATCATGTCATGGCTTATTAATTCTATGGATACAGGTCTAGGGAGGACGTATCTCTATCTTCCCACAGCAAGTGACATCTGGATGGCGGTTAGAGAGACGTACTATGACCTTGGCAATGCTAGCCAACTCTTTGAGATAAAAACTCAATTGAGCAAGGCTAGGCAAGGCGAAAAGTCAGTGACAAAGTACTACACCGACTTGAAGATGCTTTGGCAAGAGGAAGATCTTTATTGTGACCACGAGTGGAGCTGCCCAAAGGACAGCGCCTTGTACCAGAAGATCGTGGAGAAGGAAAGAGTTTTTAAATTTTTGGTTGGCTTAAATGCAGATCTTGATGAAGTCAGAGGAAGAATTCTTGGCCGAGACCCTCTCCCAAGTACCCGGGAGGTTTTTGCAGAAGTTCGGAGAGAGGAAAGCCGTCGCCAAGTCATGTTGGGACCCAAAAATAACGAGGCTGCACCAACACATCCAGAAACGAGTGCTATGGTGTCTTCCAAGCCTAACTACAACAACAACAACCGGTTCCCAAGAAACTCCTTTGGCCGCTACAACAACAACAACATTCCAACCTGTGATTACTGCAAAAAGCTAGGGCACATCAAAGCAAAGTGCTGGAAACTCCACGGCAAACCGGATGATCTTCCACAGCCCTCCAACAACAACAACAAGGGTGCCTTTCAAGCTTCTCAGTCAACAGAGCCTAAGTCTCAGCCAAACAGCTCGAGAGCTTCTTCATCGACTCAAGAGCAGTTTCCTTTCACTAAAGAAAATTTAGAGCAAATGCTTAAGATGTGGTCCTCTCATCAGTCAACATCAACCTTAGCTCAAAAAGGTATTCATATAGCAGCCCTTAAAACAACCTTAGAAAATTCCAATCCTTGGATTTTAGATTTTTGGTGCTACAAATCACATGACTGACTCATCCTATCTTTTTCATACATATTATCCTTGTTCTGGTCATGAAAAAGTGAAAATTGCAGATGGATCTCTTTCGGCCATTGCTGGGAAAGGTTCAATCATTTTATCACCATCCATTACTCTTTCTAATGTCCTCCATGTCCCTAAACTTGCCTATAACCTTTTATCCGTTCATAAATTGGCAACTGATTCACAATGCAAACTCATTTTTATTCCCTCTGGTTGTGTTTTTCAGGATCTAAGTACGGGGAAGATGATTGGCAGTGCTAAAGAAAATGGAGGGCTATACTACTTCACATCAGAGACCACCTTGAGTAAACAAATTCAGAGGCCTCTTTGTTCTAGTTTATTTTCAGTATCTGATGACATTATGTTATGGCATTTTCGTTTGGGACATCCAAGTTTTGATTATTTAAAGCATTTGTTTCCCTCTATGTTTCATAATAAAAATATTGATCTTTTGCAATGTGAAATCTGTCAATTGGCAAAACATAAAAGGTCTAATTTTCCTTCTTTGAAATATACCCCATCTAAACCTTTTGCTTTAATTCATAGTGATATTTGGGGGCCATCACGTGTAAAATCTTTAACAAACACACGCTGGTTCATTACTTTTATTGATGATCACACTAGAAACACGTGGATATACCTGTTAAAGGATAAATCTGAGGCTGAAAACACTTTCAAATTTTTTTACAAAATGGTTGAAACTCAATTTAATAGCCATATTCAGATTTTGAGAACTGATAATGGTAGAGAATATTTTAACAAAATCCTTGGTGAGTTTTTAAATGAAAAAGGCATAATCCATCAAAGTTCTTGTGTTTATACACCCCAACAAAATGGAGTTGCCGAAAGGAAAAATAGACATCTACTTGAAGTTACTCGAGCTCTAATGTTTTCTATGAATGTTCCAAAACGTTTTTGGGGAGATGCTTTGCTAACTGCTGCATATCTAATTAATAGAATGCCAAGCAAAATCCTTAGCTACAAAACTCCCATTTCTACACTTAAAAAACTTTTTCCGGAAAATAAATGTTTCACGCATCTAAATCCTAAAATTTTTGGGTGTACTGCCTTTGTGCACGTTCATGATCATGCTAGAGGAAAATTGGATCTTAGAGCAATTAAATGCATTTTTCTTGGTTTTTCACCTACTCAAAAAGGTTTTAAATGTTATGACCCTAGCTCGGGTAAATTCTTTGTAAGTATGGATGTCACATTTTTTGAAAACAAACCTTTTTTTTGACAAAACCTCTTTTCAGGGGGAGAATAATGATAATGAAGAGTGTTTTTGGGATTTAAATCATTCTCTGCCTATTTTGGATCTGCCTAATATTTCTAGCCGTGTTCAAAATGTCACAAATGCTCAATATGATGTGTCATCATATAATGAAAATGGAACTGATTCAAATGAGGAACCAATATCTGATTTCCGTGTTAACTCAAGAGTGCAATCAGAGAGTGAAGTTGAAACTCCGGCACTGTCATCATCAGAACCAAACACGGATCAAGGTAACTCTTCTCCTATCATCCCAAATTCACCCATAATTGATGAGTCAGCCGAGAGTATATGTACACTTGAAAATCTTGATGAGCCAATTGCCCTTAAAAAAGGAACCAGAAATTGCACCACTACACAAGCCGAGAGATTTCCCATGTACCCATTGTCTAATTATGTCTCATACAAAAATGTATCCCCTGCCTTTAGAGCCTTTACCACAAATTTGTTGATTGATGAGGTTCCTAGTTCTATTTATGAAGCTCTAAATAGTCCTAAGTGGAAAGAGGCTGTTTTAGAGGATATGAGAGCTTTAAAAAAGAATGAGACTTGGGAAATGACTGAGTTACCTAAAGGAAAAAGGACGGTTGATTGCAAGTGGATTTTTACTATCAAGTATAATGCGGAGGGAGTAATTGACAGGTACAAAGCAAGGTTGGTTGCTCGTGGGTTTTTTACAAGTTATAGTTAGATTTTGACAAGTTAAAGTTACATTTTGACAAGTTATATTTACGTTTTTTACAAGTTAAAGTTACGTTCGTTAAAGTTACATTTTATAAAGTTAAAGTTACGTTTTGAAGAGTTAAAGTTACATTTTAACAAGTTAAAGTTACGATGTGACAAGATAAAGTTATATTTTGACATTTTAAAGTTAGCTTTTGTCAAGTTAAAGATACGGTTTTATAAGTTAAAGTTACGTGTTGATAAGTTAAAGTTACACTTTTTACAAGTTAAAGTTACGTTTTGACAAGTTAAAGTTACATTTTGACAAGTTAAAGTTACGTTTTGAAGAGTTAATGTTACATTTTGACAAGTTGAAGTTATGATTTTACAAGTTAAAGTTATATTTTGACATTTAAAAGTTACATTTTGACAAGTTAAAGATACGGTTTTATATGTTAAAGTTACGTTTTGATAAGTTAAAGTTACATTTATACAAGTTAAAGTTACACTTTTTACAAGTTAAAGTTACGTTTTGACAAGTTAAATTTAAATTTTGACAAGTTAAAGTTACGTTTTGATTAGTTAAAGTTACATTTTGACAAGTTAAATTTACGATTTGACAAGATAAAGTTATATTTGACATTTTAAAGTTACATTTTAAAGTTAAAGATACGGTTTTATATGTTAAAGTTACGTTTTGATAAGTTAAAGTTACATTTTGACAAGTTAAAGTTGCACTTTTTAGAAGTTAAAGTTACGTTTTGACAAGTTAAAGTTACATTTTGACAAGTTATAGTTACGTTTTTTACAAGTTAATGTTACGTTTTTACAAGTTAAATTACATTTTGTTAAGTTAAAGTTCTGTTTTGAAGAGTTAAAGTTACATTTTGACAAGTTAAAGTTACACTTTGACAAGTTAAAGTTACGTTTTGAAGAGTTAAAGTTATATTTTGACAAGTTGAAGTTACGATTTTACACGTTAAAGTTATATTTTGACATTTAAAAGTTACATTTTGACAAGTTAAAGATACGGTTTTATATGTAAAAGTTACGTTTTTATAAGTTAAAGTTACATTTTGACAAGTTAAAATTACACTTTTTACAAGTTAAAGTTACGTTTTGACATGTTAAAGTTAAATTTTGACAAGTTAAAGTTAAATTTTGACGATTTAAAATTACGAATTGATAAGTTAAAGTTACATTTTGACAAGTTAAAGTTACACTTTTTACAAGTTAAAGTTACATTTTGACAAGTTAAAGTTAAGTTTTGACAATTTATATTTACGTTTTTTGCAAATTAAAGTTACGTTTTGACAAGTTAAAGTTACATTTTATAAAGTTAAAGTTATGTTTTGGAAAGTAAAAGTTACATTTTGACAAGTTAAAGTTACGATTTGACAAGATAAAATTATATTTTGACATTTTAAAGTTACATTTTGTCAAGTTAAAGATACAGTTTTATAAGTTCAAGTTACATGTTGATAAGTTAAAGTTAAACTTTTTACAAGTTAAAGTTACGTTTTGACAAGTTAAAGTTACATTTTTACAAGTTAAAGTTACACTTTGACAAGTTAAAGTTACGTTTTGAAGAGTTAAAGTTACATTTTGACAAGTTGAAGTTACGATTTTAAAAGTTAAAGTTATATTTTGACATTTAAAAGTTACATTTTGACAAGTGTAAGATACGGTTTTATAAGTTAAAGTTACGTTTTGATAAGTTAAAGTAACATTTTGTAAAGTTAAAGTTACATTTTTTACAAGTTAAAGTTACATTTTGACAAGTTAAAGTTACACTTTTTACAAGTTAAAGTTCCGTTATGAAGAGTTAAAGTTACATTTTGACAAGTTGAAGTTACGGTTTTATAAGTTAAAGTTACGTGTTGATAAATTAAAGTTACACTTTTTACAAGTTAAAGTTACGTTTTGACAAGTTAAAGTTACATTTTGACAAGTTAAAGTTACACATTGACAAGTTAAAGTTACATTTTGAAGAGTTAAAGTTACATTTTGACAAGTTAAAGTTACGATTTTACAAGTTAAAGTTATATTTTGACATTTAAAAGTTACATTTTGACAATTTAAAGATACGGTTTTATATGTTAAAGTTACGTTTTGATAAGTTAAAGTTACATTTTGACAAGTTAAAGTTGCACTTTTTAGAAGTTAAAGTTACGTTTTTACAAGTTAAAGTTTCATTTTGACAAGTTATAGTTACGTTTTTTACAAGTTAAAGTTACGGTTTAACAAGTTAAAGTTACATTTTAACAAGTTTAAGATACGATTTGACAAATTAAAGTTATATTTTGATATTTTAAATTACATTTTGACAAGTTGAAGATAAGGTTTTATAAGTTAAAGTTATTTTTTGATCAGTTAAAGTTACATTTTTACAAGTTAAAGTTATATTTTGACAAGTTAAAGTTACATTTTGACAAGTTATAGCTACGTTTTTTACAAGTTAAAGTTACATTTTGTAAAGTTAAAGTTCCGTTTTGAAGAGTTAAAGTTACATCTTGACAAGTTGAAGATACAGTTTTATAAGTTAAAGTTACGTTTTGATAAGTTAAAGTTACATTTTGAGAAGTTAAAGTTACACTTTTTACAAGTTAAAGTTACATTTTGACAAGTTAAAATTACATTTTGACAAGTTATAGTTACGTTTTTTACAAGTTAAAGTTACGTTTTGACAAGTTAAAGTTACATTTCATAAATTTAAAGTTACGTTTTGAAGAGTAAAAGTTACATTTTGACAGGTTAAAGATACGGTTTTATATGTTAAATTTACGTTTTGATAAGTTAAAGTTACACTTTTTACAAGTTAAAGTTACGTTTTGACGAGTTAAAATTACATTTTAACAAGTTATAGTTACATTTTTTACAAGTTAAAGTTACGTTTTGACAAGTTAAAGTTACATTTTATAAAGTTAAAGTTACGTTTTGAAGACTTAAAGTTACATTTTGACAACTTAAAGTTACGATTTGACAAGATAAATTTATATTTTGACATTTTAAATTTACATTTTGTCAAGTTAATGATACGGTTTATAAGTTAAAGTTACGTGTTGATAAGTTAAAGTTACACTTTTTACAAGTTAAAGTTACGTTTTGACAAGTTAAAGTTACATTTTGACAAGTCATAGTTACGTTTTTTACAAGTTAAAGTTACGTTTTAAAAAGTTAAAGTTACATTTTATAATGTTAAAGTTACGTTTTGAAGAGTAAAAGTTACATTTTGACAAGTTAAAGTTATGTTTTGACAAGATAAAGTTATATTTTGACATTTTAAAGTTTCATTTTGTCAAGTTAAAGATACGGTTTTATAAGTTAAAGTTACGTGTTGATAAGTTAAAGTTACACTTTTGACAAGTTAAAGTTCCCTTTTTATAAGTTAAAGTTACATTTTGACAAGTTATAGTTACGTTTTTTACAAGTTAAACTTAGATTTTGACAAGTTAAAGTTACATTTTGTAAAGTTAAAGTTCCGTTTTGAAGAGTTAAAGTTACATCTTGACAAGTTGAAGATACAGTTTTATAAGTTAAAGTTACGTTTTGATATGTTAAAGTTACATTTTGAGAAGTTAAAGTTACACTTTTTACAAGTTAAAGTTACATTTTGACAAGTTAAAGTTACATTTTAACAAGTTTTAGTTACGTTTTTTACAAGTTAAAGTTACGTTTTGACGAGTTAAAATTACATTTTAACAAGTTATACTTACGTTTTTTACAAGTTAATGTTTCGTTTTGACAAGTTAAAGTTACATTATATATAGTTAAAGTTACGTTTTTAAGAGTTAAAGTTACATTTTGACAACTTAAAGTTACGATTTGACAAGATAAATTTATATTTGACATTTTAAAGTTAAATTTTGTCAAGTTAATGATACGGTTTATAAGTTAAAGTTACACTTTTTACAAGTTAAACTTACGTTTTGACAAGTTAAAGTTACATTTTGACAAGTTAAAGTTATACTTTGACAAGTTAAAGTTACGTTTTGAAGAGTTAAAGTTACATTTTTACAAGTTGAAGTTACGATATTACAAGTTAAAGTTAAATTTTGAAATTTAAAAGTTACATTTTGACAAGTTAAAGATACGGTTTTATATGTTAAAGTTACGTTTTGATAAGTTAAAGTTACATTTTGACAAGTTAAAGTTACACTTTTTACAAGTTAAGTTACGTTTTGACAAGTTAAAGTTAAATTTTGACTAGTTAAAGTTACGTTTTGAAAAGTTAAAGTTACATTTTGACAAGGTTAAGATACGATTTGACAAGTTAATATTATATTTTGACATTTTAAAGTTTCATTTTGACAAGTTGAAGATAAGGTTTTATAAGTTAAAGTTACGTTTTGATAAGTTAAAGTTACATTTTGACAAGTTAATGTTACACGTTTTAGAAGTTAGAGTTACGTTTTAATAAGTTCAAGTTACATTTTGTAAACTTAAAGTTCCGTTTTGAAGAGTTAAAGTTACATTTTGACAAGTTGAAGATACAGTTTTATAAGTTAAAGTTACGTTTTGATAAGTTAAAGTTACATTTTGACAAATTAAAGTTACACTTTTTACAAGTTAAAGTTACATTTTGACAAGTTAAAGTTACATTTCATAAAGTTAAAGTTACGTTTTGAAGAGTAAAAGTTACATTATGACAAGTTGAAGATACGGTTTTATAAGTTAAATATACGTTTTGAAAAGTTAAAGTTACATTTTGAATTTAAAGTTACGTTTTTTACAAGTTAAAGTTACGTTTTTACAAGTTAAAATTACACTTTGACCTGTTAAAGTTACGTTTTGAAGCGTTAAAGTTACATTTTTACAAGTTAAAGTTACACTTTGACAAGTTAAAGTTACGTTTTGAAGAGTTAAATTACATTTTGACAAGTTGAAGTTATGATTTTAAAAGTTAAAGTTATATTTTGACATTTAAAAGTTACATTTTGACAAGTTAAAGATACGGTTTTATAAGTTAAAGTTACGTTTTGATAAGTTAAAGTTACATTTTGACAAGTTAAAGTCAAACTTTTTAGAAGTTAAAGTTACGTTTTAATAATTAAAGTTACATTTTGACAACTTAAAGTTACACTTTTTTACAAGTTAAAGTTACATTTTGACTAGTTAAAGTTCCGTTTTGAAGAGTTAAAGTTACATTTTGACAAGTTGAAGTTACGGTTTTATAAGTTAAAGTTATGTGTTGATAAATTAAAGTTACAATTTTTACAAGTTAAAGTTACGTTTTAACAAGTTAAAGTTACATTTTGACAAGTTAAAGTTACACATGTTCAAGTTAAAGTTACGTTTTGAAGAGTTAAAGTTACATTTTGACAAGTTAAAGTTACATTTTGAAGAGTTAATGTAACATTTTAACAAGTTTAAGATACGACTTGACAAGTTAAAGTTATATTTTGACATTTTAAATTACATTTTGACAAGTTGAAGATAAGGTTTTATAAGTTAAATTTATGTTTTGATAAGTTAAAGTTACATTTTTACAAGTTAAAGTTATATTTTGACAAGTTAAAGTTACATTTTGACAAGTTATAGTTACGTTTTTTACAAGTTAAACTTAGATTTTGACAAGTTAAAGTTACATTTTGTAAAGTTAAAGTTCCGTTTTGAAGAGTTAAAGTTACATTTTGACAAGTTGAAGATACGGTTTTATAAGTTAAAGTTACGTTTTGACGAGTTAAAATTACATTTTGACAAGTTATAGTTACGTTTTTTACAAGTTAAAGTTACGTTTTGACAAGTTAAATTTACATTTTATAAAGTTAAAGTTAAGTTTTGAAGACTTAAAGTTACATTTTGACAACTTAAAGTTACGATTTGACAAGATAAATTTATATTTTGACATTTTAAATTTACATTTTGTCAAGTTAATGATACGATTTATAAGTTAAAGTTACGTGTTGATAAGTTAAAGTTACACTTTTTACAAGTTAAAGTTACGTTTTGACAAGTTAAAGTTACATTTTGACAAGTCATAGTTACGTTTTTTACAAGTTAAAGTTACGTTTTAAAAAGTTAAAGTTACATTTTATAATGTTAAAGTTACGTTTTGAAGAGTAAAAGTTACATTTTGACAAGTTAAAGTTATGTTTTGACAAGATAAAGTTATATTTTGACATTTTAAAGTTTCATTTTGTCAAGTTAAAGATACATTTTTATAAGTTAAAGTTACGTGTTGATAAGTTAAAGTTACACTTTTGACAAGTTAAAGTTACCTTTTTATAAGTTAAAGTTACATTTTGATAAGTTATAGTTACGTTTTTTACAAGTTAAACTTAGATTTTGACAAGTTAAAGTTACATTTTGTAAAGTTAAAGTTCCGTTTTAAAGAGTTAAAGTTACATCTTGACAAGTTGAACATACAGTTTTATAAGTTAAAGTTACGTATTGATAAGTTAAAGTTACGTATTGATAAGTTAAAGTTACATTTTGAGAAGTTAAAGTTACACTTTTTACAAGTTAAAGTTACATTTTGACAAGTTAAAGTTACATTTTGACAAGTTTTAGTTACGTTTTTTACAAGTTAAAGTTACGTTTTGACAAGTTAAAGTTACATTTCATAAAGTTAAAGTTACGTTTTGAAGAGTAAAAGTTACATTTTGACAGGTTAAAGATACCGTTTTATATGTTAAATTTACGTTTTGATAAGTTAAAGTTACACTTTTTACAAGTTAAAGTTACGTTTTGACGAGTTAAAATTACATTTTAACAAGTTATAGTTACATTTTTTACAAGTTAAAGTTACGTTTTGACAAGTTAAAGTTACATTTTATAAAGTTAAAATTACGTTTTGAAGAGTTAAAGTTACATTTTGACAACTTAAAGTTACGATTTGACAAGATAAATTTATATTTGACATTTTAAAGTTACATTTTGTCAAGTTAATGATACGGTTTATAAGTTAAAGTTACACTTTTTACAAGTTAAACTTACGTTTTGACAAGTTAAAGTTACATTTTGACAAGTTAAAGTTATACTTTGACAAGTTAGAGTTACGTTTTGAAGAGTTAAAGTTACATTTTGACAAGTTGAAGTTACGATATTACAAGTTAAAGTTATATTTTGAAATTTAAAAGTTACATTTTGACAAGTTAAAGATACGGTTTTATATGTTAAAGTTACGTTTTGATAAGTTAAAGTTATTTTTTTGACAAGTTAAAGTTACACTTTTTACAAGTTAAAGTTACGTTTTAATAATTAAAGTTACATTTTGACAAGTTAAAGTTACACTTTTTACAAGTTCAAGTTACATTTTGACTAGTTAAAGTTCCGTTTTGAAGAGTTATAGTTACATTTTGACAAGTTGAAGTTACGGTTTTATAAGTTAAAGTTATGTGTTGATAAATTAAAGTTACACTTTTTACAAGTTTAAGTTACGTTTTGACAAGTTAAAGTTACATTTTAACAAGTTAAAGTTACACATGGACAACTTAAAGTTACGTTTTGAAGAGTTAAAGTTACATTTTGACAAGTTAAAGTTACATTTTGAAGAGTTAATGTTACATTTTAACAAATTTAAGATACGATTTGACAAGTTAAAGTTATATTTTGACATTTTAAATTACATTTTGACAAGTTGAAGATAAGGTTTTATAAGTTAAAGTTATGTTTTGATAAGTTAAAGTTACATTTTTACATGTTAAAGTTACATTTTGACAAGTTATAGTTACGTTTTTTACAAGTTAAAGTTAGATTTTGACAAGTTAAAGTATCATTTTGTAAAGTTGAAGTTCGGTTTTGAAGAGTTAAAGTTACATTTTGACAAGTTGAAGATACGGTTTTATAAGTTAAAGTTACGTTTTGATAAGTTAAAGTTACATTTTGAGAAGTTACAGTTACACTTTTTACAAGTCGAAGTTACTTTTTGACAAGTTAAAGTTACATTTTGAGAAGTTATAGTTACTTTTTTTACAAGTTAAAGTTACGTTTTGACAAGTTAAAGTTACATTTCATAAAGTTAAAGTTACGTTTTGAAGAATAAAAGTTACATTTTGATAGGTTAAAGATACGGTTTTATATGTTAAATTTACTTTTTGATAAGTTAAAGTTACACTTTTTACAAGTTAAAGTTACGTTTTGACAAGTTAAAGTTACATTTTAACAAGTTATAGTTACGTTTTTTACAAGTTAAAGTTACGTTTTGACAAGTTAAAGTTACATTTTGACAAGTTTAAGATACGATTTGACAAGTTAAAATTATATTTTGACATTTTAAAGTTACATTTTGTCAAGTTAAAGATACGGTTTTATAAGTTAAAGTTACGTGTTGATAAGTTAAAGTTACACTTTTGACAAGTTAAAGTTACCTTTTTATAAGTTAAAGTTAGATTTTGACAAGTTATAGTTGCGTTTTTTACAAGTTAAAGTAACGTTTTGACAAGTTAAAGATACATTTTATAAAGTTAAAGTTACGTTTTAAAGAGTTAAAGTTACATTTTGACAAGTTAAAGTTACGATTTGACAAGATAAAGTTATATTTTGACATTTTAAAGTTACATTTTGTCAAGTTAATGATACGGTTTATAAGTTAAAGTTACGTGTTGATAAGTTAAAGTTACACTTTTTACAACTTAAACTTACGTTTTGACAAGTTAAAGTTACATTTTGACAAGTTAAAATTACACTTTGACAAGTTAAAGTTACGTTTTGAAGAGTTAAAGTTACATTTGTACAAGTTGAAGTTACGATATTACAAGTTAAACTTATATTTTGAAATTTAAAAGTTACAATTTGACAAGTTAAAGATACGGTTTTATATGTTAAAGTTACGTTTTGATATGTTAAAGTTACATTTTGACAAGTTAAAGTTACACTTTTTAAAAGTTAAGGTTACGTTTTGGCAAGTTAAAGTTAAATTTTGACTAGTAAAACTTACGTTTTGAAGAGTTAAAGTTACATTTTGACAAGTTTAAGATACGATTTGACAAGTTAAAGTTATATTTTGACATTTTAAAGTTTCATTTTGACAAGTTGAAGATAAGGTTTTATAAGTTAAAGTTACGTTTTGATAAGTTAAAGTTACATTTTGACAAGTTATTGTTACACTTATTAGAAGTTACAGTTACGTTTTCATATGTTAAAGTTACATTTTGACAAGTTGAAGATACGGTTTTATAAGTTAAAGTTACGTTTTGATAAGTTAAAGTTACATTTTGAGAAGTTAAAGTTACACTTTTTTCAAGTTAAAGTTACATTTTGACAAGTTAAAGTTACATTTTGACAAGTTAGAGTTACGTTTTTTACAAGTTAAAGTTACGATTTGACAAGTTAAAGTTACATTTCATAAAGTTAAAGTTACGTTTTGAAGAGTAAAAGTTACATTTTGACAGGTTAAAGATACGGTTTTATATGTTAAATTTACGTTTTGATAAGTTAAAGTTACACTTTTTACAAGTTAAAGTTACGTTTTGACAAGTTAAAGTTACATTTTGACAAGTTATAGTTACGGTTTTTACAAGTTAAAGTGACGTTTTGACAAGTTAAAGTTACATTTTATAAAGTTAAAGTTACGTTTTGAAGAGTTAAAGTTACATTTTGACAACTTAAAGTTACGATTTGACAAGATAAAGTTATATTTTGACATTTTAAAGTTACATTTTGTCAAGTTAATGATACGGTTTATAAGTTAAAGTTACGTGTTGATAAGTTAAAGTTACACTTTTTACAAGTTAAACTTACGTTTTGACAAGTTAAAGTTACATTTTGACAAGTTAAAGTTACACTTTGACAAGTTAAACTTACGTTTTGAAGAGATAAAGTTACATTTTGACAAGTTAAAGTTACGATATTACAAGTTAAAGTTATATTTTGAAATTTAAAAGTTACATTTTGACAAGTTAAAGATACGGTTTTATATGTTAAAGTTACGTTTTGATAAGTGAAAGTTACATTTTGACAAGTTAAAGTTACACTTTGACAAGTTAAACTTACGTTTTGAAGAGTTAAAGTTACATTTTGACAAGTTGAAGTTACGATATTACAAGTTAAAGTTATATTTTGAAATTTAAAGGTTACATTTTGACAAGTTAAAGATACGGTTTTATAAGTTAAAGTTACGTGTTGATAAGTTAAAGTTACACTTTTGACAAGTTAAAGTTACCTTTTTATAAGTTAAAGTTACATTTTGATAAGTTGTAGTTACGTTTTTTACAAGTTAAACTTAGATTTTGACGAGTTAAAGTTACATTTTGTAAATTTAAAGTTCCGTTTTGAAGAGTTAAAGTTACATTTTGACAAGTTGAATATACGGTTTTATAAGTTAAAGTTACGTTTTGATAAGTTAAAGTTACATTTTGAGAAGTTAAAGTTACACTTTTTACAAGTTAAAGTTACATTTTGACAAGTTAAAGTTACATTTTGACAAGTTATAGTTACGATTTTTACATGTTAAAGTTACGTTTTGACAAGTTAAAGTTACATTTCATAAAGTTAAAGTTACGTTTTGAAGAGTAAAAGTTACATTCTGACAGGTTAAAGATACGGTTTTATATGTTAAATTTACGTTTTGATAAGTTAAAGTTACACTTTTTACAAGTTAAAGTTTCGTTTTGACGAGTTAAAATTACATTTTGACAAGTAATAGTTACGTTTTTTACAAGTTAAAGTTACGTTTTGACAAGTTAAAGTTACATTTTATAAAGTTAAAGTTACGTTTTGAAGGGTTAAAGTTACATTTTATAAAGTTAAAGTTACGTTTTGAAGAGTTAAAGTTACATTTTGACAACTTAAAGTTACGATTTGACAAGATAAATTTATATTTTGACATTTTAAAGTTACATTTTGTCAAGTTAATGATACGGTTTATAAGTTAAAGTTACGTGTTTATAAGTTAAAGTTACACTTTTTACAAGTTAAACTTACGTTTTGACAAGTTAAAGTTACATTTTGACAAGTTAAAGTTACACTTTGACAAATTAAACTTACGTTTTGAAGAGTTAAAGTTACATTTTGACAAGTTGAAGTTACGATATTACAAGTTAAAGTTATATTTTGAAATTTAAAGGTTACATTTTGACAAGTTAAAGATACGGTTTTATATGTTAAAGTTACGTTTTGATAAGTGAAAGTTACATTTTGACAAGTTAAAGTTACACTTTTTACAAGTTAAAGTTACATTTTTTATAAGTTAAAGTTACGTTTTGACAAGTTAAAGTTACGTTTTAACAAGTAAAAGTTAGATTTTGACAAGTTAAAGTTACATTTTGTAAAGTTAAAGTTCCGTTTTGAACAGTTAAAGTTACATTTTGACAATTTAAAGATACGGTTTTATATGTTATAGTTAGGTTTTGATAAGTTAAATTTACATTTTGACAAGTTAAAGTTACACTTTTTACAAGTTAAAGTTACGTTTTTTATAAGTTAAAGTTACGTTTTGACAAGTTAAAGTTACGTTTTAACAAGTAAAAGTTAGATTTTGACAAGTTAAAGTTACGTTTTGTCAAGTTAAAGTTAAATTTTGACTAGTTAAAGTTAAATTTTGACTAGTTAAAATTACGTTTTGAAGAGTTAAAGTTACATTTTGACAAGTTTAAGATACGAGTTGACAAGTTAAAGTTATATTTTGGCATTTTAAAGTTTCATTTTGACAAGTTGAAGATAAGGTTTTATAAGTTAAAGTTACGTTTTGATAAGTTAAAGTTACATTTTGACAAGTTATTGTTACACTTATTAGAAGTTAGAGTTACGTTTTAATAAGTTAAAGTTACATTTTTACATGTTATAGTTACGTTTCTTACAAGTTATAGCTAGATTTTGACAAGTTCAAGTTACATTTTGTAACCTTAAAGTTCCGTTTTGAAGAGTTAAAGTTACATTTTGACAAGTTAAAGATACGGTTTTATAAGTAAGTTACGTTTTGATAAGTTAAAGTTACATTTTGACAAATTAAAGTTACACTTTTTACAAGTTAAAGTTACATTTCATAAAGTTAAAGTTACATTTCCTAAAGTTAAAGTTACGTTTTGAAGAGTAAAAATTACATTTTGACAAGTTGAAGATACGGTTTTATAAGTTAAATTTACGTTTTGAAAAGTTAAAGTTACACTTTTTACAAGTTAAAGTTACGTTTTGACAAGTTAAAGTTACATTTTGAAGTTAAAGTTACGTTTTTAACAAGTTAAAGTTACGTTTTGACAAGTTAAAGTTACATTTTGTAAAGTTAAAGTTCCGTTTTGAAGAGTTAAAGTTACATTTTGACAAGTTGAAGATACGGTTTTATAAGTTAAAGTTACATTTTGACAAGTTAAAGTTACGATTTGACAAGATAAAGTTATATTTTGACATTTTAAAGTTACATTTTGTCAAGTTAATGATACGGTTTATAAGTTAAAGTTACGTGTGGATAAGTTAAAGTTACACTTTTTACAAGTTAAACTTACGTTTTGACAAGTTAAAGTTACATGTTGACAAGTTAAAGTTACACTTTGACAAGTTAAACTTACGTTTTGAAGAGTTAAAGTTACATTTTGACAAGTTGAAGTTACGATATTACAAGTTAAAGTTATATTTTGAAATTTAAAGGTTACATTTTGACAAGTTAAAGATACGGTTTTATATGTTAAAGTTACGTTTTGATAAGTGAAAGTTACATTTTGACAAGTTAAAGTTACACTTTTTACAAGTTAAAGTTACGTTTTGTCTAGTTAAAGTTAAATTTTGACTAGTTAAACTTACGTTTTGAAGAGTTAAAGTTACATTTTGACAAGTTTAAGATACGATTTGACAAGTTAAAGTTATATTTTGACATTTTAAAGTTTCATTTTGACAAGTTGAAGATAAGGTTTTATAAGTTAAAGTTACGTTTTGATAAGTTAAAGTTACATTTTGACAAGTTATTGTTACACTTATTAGAAGTTACTGTTACGTTTTAATAAGTTAAAGTTACATTTTGACAAGTTATAGTTACGTTTTTTACAAGTTATAGTTAGATTTTGACAAGTTCAAGTTACATTTTGTAAACTTAAAGTTCCGTTTTGAAGAGTTAAAGTTACATTTTGACAAGTTGAAGATACGGTTTTATAAGTTAAAGTTACGTTTTATAAGTTAAAGTTACATTTTGACAAGTTAAAGTTACACTTTTTACAATTTAAAGTTACGTTTTTTATAAGTTAAAGTTACGTTTTGACAAGTTAAAGTTACGTTTTGACAAGTAAAAGTTAGATTTTGACAAGTTAAAATTACATTTTGTAAAGTTAAAGTTCCTTTTTAAAGAGTTAAAGTTACATTTTCACAGGTTGAAGATACGGTTTTATAAGTTAAATTTACGTTTTGATAAGTTAAAGTTACACTTTTTACAAGTTAAAGTTACGTTTTGACAAGTTAAAGTTACATTTTGACAAGTTATAGTTACGTTTTTTACAAGTTAAAGTTACGTTTAAAAAAATTAAAGTTACATTTTATAATGTTAAAGTTCCGTTTTGAAGAGTTAAAGTTACATTTTGACAGGTTGAAGATACGGTTTTATAAGTTAAATTTACGGTTTGATAAGTTAAATTTACACTTTTTACAAGTTAAAGTTACGGTTTGACAAGTTAAAGTTACATTTTGACAAGTCATAGTTACGTTTTTTACAAGTTAAAGTTACGTTTTAAAAAGTTAAAGTTACATTTTATAATGTTAAAGTTACGTTTTGAAGTGTTAAAGTTACATTTTGACATATTAAAGTTACGATTTGACAAGATAAAGTTATATTTTGACATTTTAAAGTTACATTTTGTCAAGTTAAAGATACGGTTTTATAAGTTAAAGTTACGTGTTGATAAGTTAAAGTTACACTTTTGACAAGTAAAAGTTACCTTTTTATTAGTTAAAGTTACATTTTGACAAGTTATAGTTACGTTTTTTACAAGTTAAAGTTAGGTTTTGACAAGTTAAAGTTACATTTTGTAAAGTTAAAGTTCCGTTTTGAAGAATTAAAGTTACATTTTGACAAGTTGAAGATACGGTTTTATAAGTTAAAGTTACGTTTTGACAAGTTGAAGATACGGTTTTATAAGTTAAAGTTACATTTTGACAAGTTGAAGATACGGTTTTATTAGTTAAAGTTACGTTTTGATAAGTTAAAGTTACATTTTGAGAAGTTAAAGTTACACTTTTTTCAAGTTAAAGTTACATTTTGACAAGTTAAAGTTACATTTTGACAAGTTAGAGTTACGTTTTTTACAAGTTAAAGTTACGTTTTGACAAGTTAAAGTTACATTTCATAAAGTTAAAGTTACGTTTTGAAGAGTAAAAGTTACATTTTGACAGGTTAAAGATACGGTTTTATATGTTAAATTTACGTTTTGATAAGTTAAAGTTACACTTTTTACAAGTTAAAGTTACGTTTTGACAAGTTAAAGTTACATTTTGACAAGTTATAGTTACGTTTTTTACAAGTTAAAGTGACGTTTTGACAAGTTAAAGTTACATTTTATAAAGTAAAAGTTACGTTTTGAAGAGTTAAAGTTACATTTTGACAAGTTAAAGTTACGATTTGACAAGATAAAGTTATATTTTGACATTTTAAAGTTACATTTTGTCAAGTTAATGATACGGTTTATAAAATAAAGTTACGTGTTGATAAGTTAAAGTTACACTTTTTACAAGTTAAACTTACGTTTTGACAAGTTAAAGTTACATGTTGACAAGTTAAAATTACACTTTGACAAGTTAAAGTTACGTTTTGAAGAGTTAAAGTTACATTTTGACAAGTTGAAGTTACGATATTACAAGTTAAAGTTATATTTTGAAATTTAAAGGTTACATTTTGACAAGTTAAAGATACGGTTTTTTATGTTAAAGTTACGTTTTGATAAGTGAAAGTTACATTTTGACAAGTTAAAGTTACACTTTTTACAAGTTAAAGTTACGTTTTGTCAAGTTAAAGTTAAATTTTGACTAGTTAAACTTACGTTTTGAAGAGTTAAAGTTACATTTTGACAAGTTTAAGATACGATTTGACAAGTTAAAGTTATATTTTGACATTTTAAAGTTTCATTTTGACAAGTTGAAGATAAGGTTTTATAAGTTAAAGTTACGTTTTGATAAGTTAAAGTTACATTTTGACAAGTTATTGTTACACTTATTAGAAGTTACAGTTACGTTTTAATAAGTTAAAGTTACATTTTGACAAGTTATAGTTACGTTTTTTACAAGTTATAGTTAGATTTTGACAAGTTCAAGTTACATTTTGTAAACTTAAAGTTCCGTTTTGAAGAGTTAAAGTTACATTTTGACAAGTTGAAGATACGGTTTTATAAGTTAAAGTTACGTTTTATAAGTTAAAGTTACATTTTGACAAGTTAAAGTTACACTTTTTACAATTTAAAGTTACGTTTTTTATAAGTTAAAGTTACGTTTTGACAAGTTAAAGTTACGTTTTGACAAGTAAAAGTTAGATTTTGACAAGTTAAAATTACATTTTGTAAAGTTAAAGTTCCTTTTTAAAGAGTTAAAGTTACATTTTGACAGGTTGAAGATACGGTTTTATAAGTTAAATTTACGTTTTGATAAGTTAAAGTTACACTTTTTACAAGTTAAAGTTACGTTTTGACAAGTTAAAGTTACATTTTGACAAGTTATAGTTACGTTTTTTACAAGTTAAAGTTACGTTTTAAAAAGTTAAAGTTACATTTTATAATGTTAAAGTTCCGTTTTGAAGAGTTAAAGTTACATTTTGACAGGTTGAAGATACGGTTTTATAAGTTAAATTTATGGTTTGATAAGTTAAATTTACACTTTTTACAAGTTAAAGTTACGTTTTGACAAGTTAAAGTTACATTTTGACAAGTCATAGTTACGTTTTTTACAAGTTAAAGTTACGTTTTAAAAAGTTAAAGTTACATTTTATAAATTAAAAGTTACGTTTTGAACAGTTAAAGTTACATTTTGACATATTAAAGTTACGATTTGACAAGATAAAGTTATATTTTGACATTTTAAAGTTACATTTTGTCAAGTTAAAGATACGGTTTTATAAGTTAAAGTTACGTGTTGATAAGTTAAAGTTACACTTTTGACAAGTAAAAGTTACCTTTTTATAAGTTAAAGTTACATTTTGACAAGTTATAATTACGTTTTTTACAAGTTAAAGTTAGGTTTTGACAAGATAAAAATACATTTTGTAAAGTTAAAGTTCCGTTTTGAAGAGTTAAAGTTACATTTTGACAAGTTGAAGATACGGTTTTATAAGTTAAAGTTACGTTTTGATATGTTAAAGTTACATTTTGAGAAGTTAAAGTTACACTTTTTACAAGTTAAAGTTACATTTTGACAAGTTAAAGTTACATTTTGACAAGTTAGAGTTACGGTTTTTACAAGTTAAAGTTACGTTTTGACAAGTTAAAGTTACATTTCATAAAGTTAAAGTTTCGTTTTGAAGAGTAAAAGTTACATTTTGACAGGTTAAAGATACGGTTTTATATGTTAAATTTACGTTTTGATAAGTTAAAGTTACACTTTTTACAAGTTAAAGTTACGTTTTGACAAGTTAAACTTACATTTTGACAAGTTATAGTTACGTTTTTTACAAGTTAAAGTTACGTTTTGACAAGTTAAAGTTACATTTTATAAAGTTAAAGTTACGTTTTGAAGAGTTAAAGTTACATTTTGACAAGTTAAAGTTACGATTTGACAAGATAAAGTTATATTTTGATATTTTAAAGTTACATTTTGTCAAGTTAATGATACGGTTTATAAGTTAAAGTTACGTGTTGATAAGTTAAAGTTACACTTTTTACAAGTTAATCTTACGTTTTGACAAGTTAAAGTTACATTTTGACAAGTTAAAGTTACACTTTGACAAGTTAAACTTACGTTTTGAAGAGTTAAAGTTACGTGTTGATAAGTTAAAGTTACACTTTTTACAAGTTAAAGTTACACTTTTGACAAGTTAAAGTTACATTTTGACAAGTTGAAGATAAGGTTTTATAAGTTAAAGTTACGTTTTGATAAGTTAAAGTTACATTTTGACAAGTTATTGTTACACTTATTAGAAGTTAGAGTTACGTTTTAATAAGTTAAAGTTACATTTTTACATGTTATAGTTACGTTTCTTACAAGTTATAGCTAGATTTTGACAAGTTCAAGTTACATTTTGTAACCTTAAAGTTCCGTTTTGAAGAGTTAAAGTTACATTTTGACAAGTTGAAGATACGGTTTTATAAGTAAGTTACGTTTTGATAAGTTAAAGTTACATTTTGACAAATTAAAGTTACACTTTTTACAAGTTAAAGTTACATTTCATAAAGTTAAAGTTACATTTCCTAAAGTTAAAGTTACGTTTTGAAGAGTAAAAATTACATTTTGACAAGTTGAAGATACGGTTTAATAAGTTAAATTTACGTTTTGAAAAGTTAAAGTTACACTTTTTACAAGTTAAAGTTACGTTTTGACAAGTTAAAGTTACATTTTGAAGTTAAAGTTACGTTTTTTACAAGTTAAAGTTACGTATTGACAAGTTAAAGTTACATTTTGTAAAGTTAAAGTTCCGTTTTGAAGAGTTAAAGTTACATTTTGACAAGTTGAAGATACGGTTTTATAAGTTAAAGTTACGTTTTGATAAGTTAAAGTTACATTTTGACAAGTTAAAGTTACACTTTTTACAAGTTAAAGTTACGTTTTTCATAAGTTAAAGTGACGTTTTGACAAGTTAAAGTTACGTTTTGACAAGTAAAAGTTAGATTTTGACAAGTTAAAATTACATTTTGTAAAGTTAAAGTTCCGTTTTGAAGAGTTAAAGTTATATTTTGACAGGTTGAAGATCAGTTTTATAAGTTAAATTTACGTTTTGATAAGTTAAAGTTACACTTTTTACAAGTTAAAGTTACGTTTTGACAAGTTAAAGTTACATTTTGACAATTCATAGTTACGTTTTTTACAAGTTAAAGTTACGTTTTAAAAAGTTAAAGTTATATTTTATAATGTTAAAGTTACGTTTTGAAGAGTTAAAGTTACATTTTGACAAGAAAAGTTACGATTTGACAAGATAAGTTATATTTGGACATTTTAAAGTTACATTTTGTAAAGTTAAAGATACGGTTTTATAAGTTAAAGTTACGTGTTGATAAGTTAAAGTTACACTTTTGACAAGTAAAAGTTACCTTTTTATAAGTTAAAGTTACATTTTGACAAGTTATTGTTACGTTTTTTACAAGTTAAAGTTAGGTTTTGACAAGATAAAAATACATTTTGTAAAGTTAAAGTTCCGTTTTGAAGAGTTAAAGTTACATTTTGACAAGTTGAAGATACGGTTTTATAAGTTAAAGTTACGTTTTGATAAGTTAAAGTTACATTTTGACAAGTTAGAGTTACGTTTTTTTACAACTTAAAGTTACGTTTTGACAAGTTAAAGTTACATTTCATAAATTTAAAGTTACGTTTTGAAGAGTAAAAGTTACATTTGGACAGGTTAAAGATACGGTTTTATATGTTAAATTTACGTTTTGATAAGTTAAAGTTACACTTTTTACAAGTTAAAGTTACGTTTTGACAAGTTAAAGTTATATTTTGACAAGTTATAGTTACGTTTTTTACGAGTTAAAGTTACGTTTTGACAAGTTCAAGTTACATTTTATAAAGTTAAAGTTACGTTTTGAAGAGTTAAAGTTACATTTTGACAAGTTAAAGTTACGATTTGACAAGATAAAGTTATATTTTGACATTTTAAAGTTACATTTTGTCAAGTTAATGATACGGTTTATAAGTTAAAGTTACGTGTTGATAAGTTAAAGTTACACTTTTTACAAGTTAAGCTTACGTTTTGACAAGTTAAAGTTACATTTTGACAAGTTAAAGTTACACTTTGACAAGTTAAACTTACGTTTTGAAGAGTTAAAGTTACATTTTGACAAGTTGAAGTTACGATATTACAAGTTAAAGTTATATTTTGAAATTTAAAAGTTACATTTTGACAAGTTAAAGATACGGTTTTATATGTTAAAGTTACGTTTTGATAAGTTAAAGTTACGTTTTGACAAGTTAAAGTTACACTTTTTACAAGTTAAAGTTAAATTTTTTATAAGTTAAAGTTACGTTTTGACAAGTTAAAGTTACGTTTTAACAAGTAAAAGTTAGATTTTGACAAGTTAAAGTTACATTTTGTAAAGTTAAAGTTCCGTTTTGAAGAGTTAAAGTTACATTTTGACAATTTAAAGATACGGTTTTATATGTTATAGTTAGGTTTTGATAAGTTAAATTTACATTTTGACAAGTTAAAGTTACACTTTTTACAAGTTAAAGTTACGTTTTTTATAAGTTAAAGTTACGTTTTGACAAGTTAAAGTTACGTTTTAACAAGTAAAAGTTAGATTTTGACAAGTTAAAGTTACATTTTGTAAAGTTAAAGTTCCGTTTTGAAGAGTTAAAGTTTCATTTTGACAAGTTGAAGATAAGGTTTTATAAGTTAAAGTTACGTTTTGTAAAGTTAAAGTTCCGTTTTGAAGAGTTAAAGTTACATTTTGACAAGTTGAAGTTACATTTTGTAAAGTTAAAGTTCCGTTTTGAAGAGTTAAAGTTTCATTTTGACAAGTTGAAGATAAGGTTTTATAAGTTAAAGTTACGTTTTGTAAAGTTAAAGTTCCGTTTTGAAGAGTTAAAGTTACATTTTGACAAGTTAAAGTTACATTTTGTAAAGTTAAAGTTCCGTTTTGAAGAGTTAAAGTTACATTTTGACAAGTTGAAGATACGGTTTTATAAGTTAAAGTTACGTTTTGATAAGTTAAAGTTACGTTTTGAAGAGTTAAAGTTACATTTTGACAAGTTAAAGTTACGATTTGACAAGATAAAGTTATATTTTGACATTTTAAAGTTACATTTTGTCAAGTTAATGATACGGTTTATAAGTTAAAGTTACGTGTTGATAAGTTAAAGTTACACTTTTTACAAGTTAAACTTACGTTTTGACAAGTTAAAGTTACATGTTGACAAGTTAAAATTACACTTTGACAAGTTAAAGTTACGTTTTGAAGAGTTAAAGTTACATTTTGACAAGTTGAAGTTACGATATTACAAGTTAAAGTTATATTTTGAAATTTAAAGGTTACATTTTGACAAGTTAAAGATACGGTTTTATATGTTAAAGTTACGTTTTGATAAGTGAAAGTTACATTTTGACAAGTTAAAGTTACACTTTTTACAAGTTAAAGTTACGTTTTGTCAAGTTAAAGTTAAATTTTGACTAGTTAAACTTACGTTTTGAAGAGTTAAAGTTACATTTTGACAAGTTTAAGATACGATTTGACAAGTTAAAGTTATATTTTGACATTTTAAAGTTTCATTTTGACAAGTTGAAGATAAGGTTTTATAAGTTAAAGTTACGTTTTGATAAGTTAAAGTTACATTTTGACAAGTTATTGTTACACTTATTAGAATTTACAGTTACGTTTTAATAAGTTAAAGTTACATTTTGACAAGTTATAGTTACGTTTTTTACAAGTTATAGTTAGATTTTGACAAGTTCAAGTTACATTTTGTAAACTTAAAGTTCCGTTTTGAAGAGTTAAAGTTACATTTTGACAAGTTGAAGATACGGTTTTATAAGTTAAAGTTACGTTTTATAAGTTAAAGTTACATTTTGACAAGTTAAAGTTACACTTTTTACAATTTAAAGTTACGTTTTTTATAAGTTAAAGTTACGTTATGACAAGTTAAAGTTTCGTTTTGACAAGTAAAAGTTAGATTTTGACAAGTTAAAATTACATTTTGTAAAGTTAAAGTTCCTTTTTAAAGAGTTAAAGTTACATTTTGACAGGTTGAAGATACGGTTTTATAAGTTAAATTTACGTTTTGATAAGTTAAAGTTACACTTTTTACAAGTTAAAGTTACGTTTTGACAAGTTAAAGTTACATTTTGACAAGTTATAGTTACGTTTTTTACAAGTTAAAGTTACGTTTTAAAAAGTTAAAGTTACATTTTATAATGTTAAAGTTCCGTTTTGAAGAGTTAAAGTTACATTTTGACAGGTTGAAGATACGGTTTTATAAGTTAAATTTACGGTTTGATAAGTTAAATTTACACTTTTTACAAGTTAAAGTTACGTTTTGACAAGTTAAAGTTACATTTTGACAAGTCATAGTTACGTTTTTTACAAGTTAAAGTTACGTTTTAAAAAGTTAAAGTTACATTTTATAATGTTAAAGTTACGTTTTGAACAGTTAAAGTTACATTTTGACATATTAAAGTTACGATTTGACAAGATAAAGTTATATTTTGACATTTTAAAGTTACATTTTGTCAAGTTAAAGATACGGTTTTATAAGTTAAAGTTACGTGTTGATAAGTTAAAGTTACACTTTTGACAAGTAAAAGTTACCTTTTTATAAGTTAAAGTTACATTTTGACAAGTTATAATTACGTTTTTTACAAGTTAAAGTTAGGTTTTGACAAGATAAAAATACATTTTGTAAAGTTAAAGTTCCGTTTTGAAGAGTTAAAGTTACATTTTGACAAGTTGAAGATACGGTTTTATAAGTTAAAGTTACGTTTTGATATGTTAAAGTTACATTTTGAGAAGTTAAAGTTACACTTTTTACAAGTTAAAGTTACGTTTTTCATAAGTTAAAGTGACGTTTTGACAAGTTAAAGTTACGTTTTGACAAGTAAAAGTTAGATTTTGACAAGTTCAAATTACATTTTGTAAAGTTAAAGTTCCGTTTTGAAGAGTTAAAGTTTCATTTTGACAAGTTGAAGATAAGGTTTTATAAGTTAAAGTTACGTTTTGTAAAGTTAAAGTTCCGTTTTGAAGAGTTAAAGTTACATTTTGACAAGTTGAAGTTACATTTTGTAAAGTTAAAGTTCCGTTTTGAAGAGTTAAAGTTTCATTTTGACAAGTTGAAGATAAGGTTTTATAAGTTAAAGTTACGTTTTGTAAAGTTAAAGTTCCGTTTTGAAGAGTTAAAGTTACATTTTGACAAGTTAAAGTTACATTTTGTAAAGTTAAAGTTCCGTTTTGAAGAGTTAAAGTTACATTTTGACAAGTTGAAGATACGGTTTTATAAGTTAAAGTTACGTTTTGATAAGTTAAAGTTACGTTTTGAAGAGTTAAAGTTACATTTTGACAAGTTAAAGTTACGATTTGACAAGATAAAGTTATATTTTGACATTTTAAAGTTACATTTTGTCAAGTTAATGATACGGTTTATAAGTTAAAGTTACGTGTTGATAAGCTAAAGTTACACTTTTTACAAGTTAAACTTACGTTTTACAAGTTAAAGTTACATTTTGACAAGTTAAAGTTACACTTTGACAAGTTAAAGTGACGTTTTGAAGAGTTAAAGTTACATTTTGACAAGTTGAAGTTACGATATTACAAGTTAAAGTTATATTTTGAAATTTAAAAGTTACATGTTGACAAGTTAAAGATACGGTTTTATATGTTAAAGTTACGTTTTCATAAGTTAAAGTTACATTTTGACAAGTTAAAGTTACACTTTTTACAAGTTAAAGTTACGTCTTGACAAGTTAAAGTTAAATTTTGACTAGTTAAAGTTACGTTTTGAAGAGTTAAAGTTACATTTTGACAAGTTTAAGATACGATTTGACAAGCTAAAGTTATATTTTGACATTTTAAAGTTTCATTTTGACAAGTTGAAGATAAGGTTTTATAAGTTAAAGTTACGTTTTAATAAGTTAAAGTTAGATTTTCACAAGTTATAGTTACGTTTTAAAAAGTTAAAGTTACATTTTATAATGTTAAAGTTACGTTTTGAATAGTTAAAGTTACATTTTGACAAGTTAAAGTGACGATTTGACAAGATAAAGTTATATTTTGACATTTTAAAGTAACATTTTGTCAAGTTAAATATACGGTTTTATAAATTAAAGTTACGTGTTGATAAGTTAAAGTTACACTTTTTACAAGCTAAACTTACGTTTTTACAAGTTAAAGTTACATTTTCACAAGTTAAAGTTACACTTTGACAAGTTAAATTTACGTTTTGAAGAGTTAAAGTTACATTTTGACAAGTTGAAGTTACGATATTACAAGTTAAAGTTATATTTTGAAATTTAAAAGTTACATTTTGACAAGTTAAAGATATGGTTTTATATGTTATAGTTACGTTTTGATAAGTTAAAGTTACATTTTTACAAGTTAAACTTACACTTTTTACAAGTTAAAGTTACGTTTTTTATAAGTTAAAGTTACGTTTTGACAAGTTAAAGTTACGTTTTAACAAGTAAAAGTTAGATTTTGACAAGTTAAAGTTACATTTTGTAAAGTTAAAGTTCCGTTTTGAAGAGTTAAAGTTAAATTTTGACAAGTTAAAGATACGGTTTTATATGTTATAGTTAGGTTTTGATTAGTTAAAGTTACATTTTGACAAGTTAAAGTTACACTTTTTACAAGTTAAAGTTACATTTTTTATAAGTTAAAGTTACGTTTTAACAACTAAAATTTAGATTTTGACAAGTTAAAGTTACATTTTGTAAAGTTAAAGTTCCGTTTTGAAGAGTTAAAGTTTCATTTTGACAAGTTGAAGATAAGGTTTTATAAGTTAAAGTTACGTTTTGATAAGTTAAAGTTACATTTTGACAAGTTAATGTTACACTTATTAGAAGTTAGAGTTACGTTTTAATAAGTTAAAGTTACATTTTGACCAAGTTATAAATACGTTTTTTACAAGGTATAGTTATATTTTGACAATTTCAAGTTTCATTTTGACAAGTTGAAGATACGGTTTTATATGTTAAATTTACATTTTGACAAGTTATAGTTACGTTTTTTACAAGTTAAAGTTAGGTTTTGACAAGTTAAAGTTACATTTTATAAAGTTAAAGTTACGTTTTGAAGAGTTAAAGTTACATTTTGACAAGTTAAAGTTACGATTTGACAAGATAAAGTTATATTTTGACATTTTAAAGTTACATTTTGTCAAGTTAATGATACGGTTTATAAGTTAAAGTTACGTGTTGATAAGCTAAAGTTACACTTTTTACAAGTTAAACTTACGTTTTTACAAGTTAAATTTACATTTTGACAAGTTAAAGTTACACTTTGACAAGTTAAAGTGACGTTTTGAAGAGTTAAAGTTACATTTTGACAAGTTGAAGTTACGATATTACAAGTTAAAGTTATATTTTGAAATTTAAAAGTTACATTCTGACAAGTTAAAGATACGGTTTTATATGTTAAAGTTACGTTTTGATAAGTTAAAGTTACATTTTGACAAGTTAAAGTTACACTTTTTACAAGTTAAAGTTACGTTTTGACAAGTTAAAGTTAAATTTTGACTAGTTAAAGTTACGTTTTGAAGAGTTAAAGTTACATTTTGACAAGTTTAAGATACGATTTGACAAGTAAAAGTTAGATTTTGACAAGTTTAAGTTACATTTTGACAAGTTAAAGTTCCGTTTTGATTAGTTAAAGTTTCATTTTGACAAGTTGAAGATAAGGTTTTATAAGTTAAAGTTACATTTTGATAAGTTAAAGTTACATTTTGACAAGTTAAAGTTACACTTTTTACAAGTTAAAGTTACATTTTGACAAGTTAAAGTGACACTTTTTACAAGTTAAAGTTACATTTTGACAAGTTAAAGTTCCGTTTTGAAGAGTTAAAGTTACATTTTGAAAGGTTGAAGATACGGTTTTATAAGTTAAATTTACGTTTTGATAAGTTAAAGTTGCACTTTTTACAGGTAAAAGTTACGTTTTGACAAGTTAAAGTTACATTTTGACAAGTTATAGTTACATTTTTACAAGTTAAAGTTACGTTTTGACAAGTTAAAAGTACATTTTATAAAGTTAAAGTTACGTTTTGAAAAGTTAAAGTTACATTTTGACAAGTTAAAGTTACGATTTGACAAGATAAAGTTATATTTTGACATTTTAAAGTTACATTTTATCAAGTTAAAGATACGGTTTTATAAGTTAAAGTTACGTGTTGATAAGTTAAAGTTACACTTTTGAAAAGTTAAAGTTACACTTTTTATAAGTTAAAGTTACATTTTGACAAGTTATAGTTACGTTTTTTACAAGTTAAAGTTAGATTTTGACAAGTTCAAGTTACATTTTGTAAAGTTAAAGTTCCGTTTTGAAGAGTTAAAGTTACATTTTGACAAGTTGAAGATACGGTTTTATAAGTTAAAGTTATGTTTCGATAAGTTAAAGTTACATTTTGACAAGTTAAAGTTACACTTTTTACAAGTTAAAGTTACATTTTCACAAGTTAAAGTTACACTTTTCACAAGTTAAAGTTACGATTTGACAAGATAAAGTTATATTTTAACATTTTAAAGTTACATTTTGTCAAGTTAAAGATACGGTTTCATAATTTAAAGTTACGTGTTGATAAGTTAAAGTTACACTTTTTAAAAGTTAAAGTAACGTTTTGACAAGTTGAAGTTACGATTTTACAAGTTAAAGTTATATTTAAACATATAAAAGTTACATTTTGACAAGTTAAAGATACGGTTTTATACGTTAAAGTTACGTTTTGATAAGTTAAAGTTACATTTTGACAAGTTAAAGTTACGTTTTGACAAGTTAAAGTTAAATTTTGACAAGTTAAAGTTACGTTTGAAGAGTTAAAGTTACATTTTGACAAGTTTAAGATACGATTTGACAAGTTAAAGTCATATTTTGACATTTTAAAGTTACATTTTGTAAAGTTAAAGTTCCGTTTTGAAGCGTTAAAGTTACATTTTGACAAATTAAAGTTACGAATTGCCAAGTTAGTTATATTTTGACATTTTATAGTTACATTTTGTCAAGTTAAAGATACGGTTTTATAAGTTAAAGTTACGTGTTGATAAGTTAAAGTTACACTTTTTACAAGTTAAAGTTACACTTTTGACAAGTTAAAGTTACATTTTGACAAGTTAAAGATACGGTTTTATATGTTAAAGTTTCGTTTTCATAAGTTAAAGTTACACTTTTTACAAGTTAAAGTTACACTTTTGACAAGTTAAACTTACATTTTGACAAGTTAAAGATACGGTTTTATATGTTAAAGTTACGTTTTGATAAGTTAGAGTTACATTTTTACAAGTTAAAGTTACACTTTTTACAAGTTAAAGTTACATTTTGACAAGTTCAAGTTACATTTTGTTAAGTTGAAGATACGTTTTGAAGAGTTAAAGTTACATTTTGACAAGTTGAAGATACGGTTTTATAAGTTAAACTTACGTTTTGATAAGTTAAAGTTACATTTTGACAAGTTAAAGTTACACTTTTTACAAGTTAAAGTTACATTTTGACAAGTTAAAGTTACATTTTGACAAGTTATAGTTACGTTTTTTACAAGTTAAAGTTACGTTTTGACAAGTTAAAGTTACGTTTTATAAAGTTAAAGTTACATTTTGACAAATTAAAGTTACGATTTGACAAGTTACTTATATTTTGACATTTTAAAGTTACATTTTGTCAAGTTAAAGATACGGTTTTATAAGTTAAAGTTACGTATTGATAATTTAAAGTTACACTTTTTACAAGTTAAAGTTACTATTTTGACAAGTTAAAGTTACATTTTGACAAGTTAAAGATACGGTTTTATATGTTAAAGTTTCGTTTTGATAAGTTAAAGTTACATTTAGACAAGTAAAAGTTACACTTTTTACAAGTTCAAGTTACGTTTTGACAAGTTAAAGTTAAATTTTGACAAGTTAAAGTTACGTTTTAAAAAGTTAAAGTTACATTTTGACAATTTTTTAAATACGATTTGACAAGTTAAAGTAATATTTGGATATTTTAAATTTACATTTTGACAAGTGGAAGATACGGTTTTATATGTTAAAGTTATGTTTTGATAAGTTAAAGTTACATTTTGACAAGTTAAAGTTGCACTTTTAAGAAGTTAAAGTTACGTTTTGACAAGTTAAAGTTACATTTTATAAAGTTAACGTTACGTTTTGAAGAGTTAAAGTTACATTTTGACAAGTTAAAGTTACGATTTGACAAGATAAATTTATATTTTTACCTTTTAAAGTTACATTTTGTCAAGTTAAAAATACGGTTTTATAAGTTAAAGTTACGTGTTGATAAGTTAAAGTTACACTTCTTACAAGTTAAAGTTACATTTTGATAAGTTAAACTTACATTTTGATTAGTTAAAGTTACATTTTGACAAGTTAAAGTTACGTTTTGAAGGGTTAAAGTTACATTTTGATAAGTTTAAGTTACGATTTTAGAAGTTAAAGTTATATTTTGACATTTAAAAGTTACATTTTGACAAGTTAAAGATATGGTGTTATATGTTAAAGTTACGTTTTGATAAGTTAAAGTTATATTTTGACAAGTTAAAGTTACAAGTAAAAGTTACGTTTTGACAAGTTAAAGTTAAATTTTGACAACTTAAAGTTACGTTTTGAAGAGTTAAAGTTACATTTTGACAAGTTTATGATACGATTTGACAAGTTAAAGTTATATTTTGACATTTTAAAGTTACATTTTGAGAAGTGGAAGATACGGTTTTATATGTTAAAGTTAACTTTTGATAAGTTAAATTACATTTTGACAAGTTAAAGTTACAATTTTTAGAATTTAAAGTTACGTTTTGACAAGTTCAAGTTACATTTTGACAAGTTATAGTTACGATTTTTACAAGTTAAAGTTACGTTTTGTCATGTTCAAGTTACATTTTGTAAAGTTAAAGTTCCGTTTTGAAGAGTTAAAGTTACATTTTGAAATGTTGAAGATACGGTTTTATAAGTTAGAGTTACGTTTTGATAAGTTAAAGTTACATTTTAACAAGTTATAGTTACACTTTTTACAAGTTAAAGATACGTTTTTTACAAGTTAAAGGTACGTTTTGAAAAGTTAAAGTTACGTTTTGACAATTTAAAGTTACATTTTGACAAGTTAAAGTTACGTTTTGACAAGTTGAAGATTCGGTTTTATAAGTTAAAGTTGAGTTTTCTATAAGTTAAAGTTACATTTTGACGAATTAAAGTTACACTTTTTACAAGTTAAAGTTATGTTTTGACAAGTTAAATTTACATTTTGACAAGTTATAGTTACGTTTCTTACAAGTTAAAGTTACGTTTTGACAAGTTAAAAATACGTTTTGAAGAGTTAAAGTTACATTTTGACAAGTTGAAGATACGATTTGACAAGTTAAACTTATATTTTGATATTTCGAAGTTACATTTTGACAAGTTGAAGATACGATTTTATATGTTAAAGTTACATTTTGATAAGTTAAAGTTTTATATTGACAAGTTAGAGTTACACTTTTTAGAAGTTAAAGTTACATTTTGACAAGTTAAAGTTACGATTTGACAAGTTAAAGTTATATTTTGACATTTTAAAGTTACATTTTGTCAAGTTAAAGATACGGTTTGATAAGTTAAAGTTACATTTTAACAAGTTAAAGTTACGATTTGACAAGTTAAAGTTACGTTTTGACAAGTTAAAATTTCGTTTTGACAAGTTAAAGTTACGTTTTGACATGTTAAAGTTACATTTTGACAAGTTAAAGTTACGTTTTGAAGAGTTAAAGTTACATTTTGACAAGTTGAAGTTACGATTTTACAAGTTAAAGTTATATTTTGACATTTAAAAGTTACATTTTGACAAGTTAAAGATACGGTTTTATTAGTTAAAGTTACGTTTTGATAAGTTAAAGTTACATTTTGACAAATTAAAGTTACACATTTTACAAGTTAGAGTTACGTTTTGACAAGTTGAAGTTACATTTTGACAAGTTAAACTTACGTTTTGAAGTGTTAAAGTTACATTTTGACAAGTTGAAGATACAATTTGACAAGTTAAAGTTATATTTTGACATTTTAAAGTTATATTTTGACAAGTTGAAGATACGGTTTTATATGTTAAACTTAAGTTTTGACAAGTTAAAGTTACATTTACACAAGTTAAAGTTACACTTTTAAGAAGTTAAAGTTACGTTTTGACATGTTAAAGTTATATTTTGACAAGTTAAAATTGCAGTTTTTAGAAGTTAAAGTTACGTTTTGACAAGTTAAAGTTACATTTTGACAAGTTAAAGTTACGTTTTGAAGAGTTAAAGTTACATTTTGACAAGTTTAATATACGATTTGACAAGTTAAAGTTATATTTTGACATTTTAAAGTTACATTTTGACAAGTGGAAGATACGGTTTTATATGTTAAAGTTACGTTTTGATAAGTTAAATTAGATTTGGACAAGTTAAAGTTACACTTTTTAGAATTTAAAGTTACGTTTTGACAAGTTCAAGTTACATTTTGACAAGTTATAGTTACGTTTTTTACAAGTTAAAGTTACGTTTTGACAAGTTAAAGTTACATTTTGTAAAGTTAAAGTTCCGTTTTGAAGAGTTAAAGTTACATTTTGACAAGTTGAAGATACGTCTTTATAAGTTAAAGTTACGTTTTAATAAGTTAAAGTTACACTTTGACAAGTTAAAGTTACACTTTTTACAAGTTAAAGGTACGTTTTTTACAAGTTAAAGTTACATTTTGACAAGTTAAAGTTACGTTTTGAAGAGTTAAAGTTACATTTTGACAAATTGAAGATACGATTTTACAAGTTAAACTTATATTTTGACATTTAAAAGTTACATTTTGACAAGTTGAAGATATGGTTTTATATGTTAAAGTTACGTTTTTGATAAGTTAAAGTTACATTTTGACAAGTTAAAGTTACACTTTTTAGAAGTTAAAGTTACGTTTTGACAAGTTAAAGTTATATTTTGACAAGTTATAGTTACTTTTTCTACAAGTTAAAGTTACGTCTTGACAAGTTAAAGTTACATTTTGTAAAGTTAAAGTCATGTTTTGAAGAGTTAAAGTTACATTTTAACAAGTTGAAGATACGGTTTTAATAGTTAAAGTTATGTTTTGATAAGTTAAAGTTACATTTTGACAAGTTAAAGTTACACTTTTTATAAGTTAAACGTTTTGACAAGTTAAAGTTACATTTTGACAAGTTATAGTTACTTTTTTTACAAGTTAAAGTTACGTTTTGACAAGTTAAAGTTACATTTTGTAAAGTTAAAGTTACGTTTTGAAGAGTTAAAGTTACATTTTGACAAGTTAAAGTTACGATTTGACAAATTAAAGTTATATTTTGACATTTTAAAGTTACATTTTGCCAAGTTAAAGAAACAGTTTTATAAGTTAAACTTACGTGTTGATAAGTTAAAGTTACACTTTTTACAAGTTAAAGTTACGTTTTAACAAGTTAAAGTTACATTTTGACAAGTTTAATTTACGTTTTGAAGAGTTAAAGTTACATTTTGACTAGTTGAAGTTACGATTTTACAAGTTAAAGTTATATTTTGACATTTTAAAGTTACATTTTGACAAGTTGAACATTCGGTTTTATATGTTAAAGTTATGTTTTGATAAGTTAAAGTTACATTTTTTAGAAGTTAAAGTTACGTTTTGACAAGTTAAAGTTACATTAAGACAAGTTATAGTTATGTTTTTTACAAGTTGAAGTTACGTTTTGACAAGTTAAAGTTACATTTTGTAAAGTTAAAGTTTCGTTTTGAAGAGTTAAAGTTACATTTTGACGAGTTGAAGATACGGTTTTATAAGTTAAAGTTACGTTTTGATAAGTTAAATTTACATTTTGACAAATTAAATTTACACTTTTTAGAATATAAAGTCACGTTTTGACAAGTTAAAGTTACATTTTGACAAGTTATAGTTATGATTTTTACAAGTTAAGGTTACGGTTTGACAAGTTAAAGTTACATTTTGTAAAGTTAAAGTTCCGTTTTGAAGAGTTAAAATTACATTTTGACGAGTTGAAGATACAGTTTTATAAGTTAAGGTTACGTTTTTACAAGATAAAGTTACATTTTAACATTTTAAAGTTACATTTTGTCAAGTTAAACATACGGTTTTATAATTTAAAGTTACGTTTTGATAAGTTAAAGTTACATTTTAACAAGTTAAAGTTACACTTTTTACAAGTTAATGTTTACGTTTTGACAAGTTAAAGTTACATTTTGACAAGTTATAGTTATGTTTTTTACAAGTTAAAGTTACGTTTTGACAAGTTAAAGTTACATTTTCAAAAGTTAAAGTACCGTTTTGAAGAGTTAAAGTTACATTTTGACGAGTTAAAGATACTGTTTTATAAGTTAAAGTTACGGTTTTACAAGATAAAGTTACATTTTAACAAGTTAAAGTTACACTTTTTACAAGTTAAAGTTACGTTTTGCCAAGTTAAAGTTACTTTTTAACAAGTTAAAGTTAAATTTTGACAAGTTAAAGTTACGTTTTGAAGAGTTAAAGTTACATTTTGACAAGTTGATGATACGATTTGACAATTTAAAGTTATAGTTTGACATTTTAAAGTTACATTCTGACAAGTTGAATATACGGTTTTATATATTAAAGTTGCGTTTTGTTAAATTAAAGTTACATTTTGACAACTTAAAAGTTACACTTTTTAGAAGTTAAAGTTACGTTTTGACAAGTTAAAGTTACATTTTCTAAAGTTAAAGTTACGTTTTGAAGAGTTCAAGTTACATTTTCTAAAGTTGAAGATACGCTTTTATAAGTTAAAGTTACGTCTTGATAATTTAAAGTTAAATTTGACAAGTTAAAGTTATACTTTTTACAAGTTAAAGTTACGTTTTGACAAGTTAAAGTTACATTTTGACAAGTTATAGTTACATTTTTTAGAAGTTAAAGTTACGTATTGACAAGTTAAATTTACATTTTGTAAAGTTCTAGTTACGTTTTGAAGAGTTAAAGTTATATTTTGACAAGATAAAGTTACGATTTGACAAGTTAAAGTTATATTTTAACATTTTAAAGTTACATTTTGTCAAGTTAAAGATACGGTTTTATAATTTAAAGTTACGTGTTGATAAGTTAAAGTTACATTTTAACAAGTTAAAGTTACACTTTTGACAAGTTAATGTTTACAATTTGACAAGTTAAAGTTACATTTTAACAAGTTAAAGTTACATTTTGAAGAGTTAAAGTTACATTTTGACAAGTTGAATTTACGATTTTACAAGTTAAATATATATTTTGACGTTTAAAAGTTACATTTTGCCAAGTTAAAGATACGGTTTTATAAGTTAAACTTACTTGTTGATAACTTAAAGTTACACTTTTTACAAGTTAAAGTTACGTTTTGACAAGTTAAAGTTACATTTTGACAAGTTTAAGTTAGGTTTTGAATAGTTAAAGTTACATTTTGACTAATTGAAGTTACGATTTTACAAGTTAAAGTTATATTTTGACATTTTAAAGTTACATTTTGACAAGTTGAACATTCGGTTATATATGTTAAAGTTATGTTTTGATAAGTTAAAGTTACATTTTGACAAGTTAACGTTACACTTTTTAGAAGTTAAAATTACGTTTTGACAAGTTAAAGTTACATTTTGACAAGTTATAGTTATGTTTTTGACAAGTTGAAGTTACGTTTTGACAAGTTAAAGTTACATTTTGTAAAGTTAAAGTTCCGTTTTGAAGAGTTAAAGTTACATTTTGACGAGTTGAAGATACGGTTTTATAATTTAAAGTTACATTTTGATAAGTTAAAGTTACATTTTGACAAATTAAAGTTACACTTTTTAGAATATAAAGTTACGTTTTGACAAGTTAAAGTTACATTTTGACAAGTTATAGTTATGTTTTTTACAAGTTAAAGTTACGTTTTGACAAGTTAAAGTTAAATTCTGACAAGTTGAAGTTACGTTTTGAAGAGTTAAAGTTACATTTTGACAAGTTAAAGTTACGTTTTGACAAGTTAAAGTTACATTTTGTAAAGTTAAAGTTATGTTTTGAAGAGTTAAAGTTACATTTTGACGAGTTGAAGATACAGTTTTATAAGTTAAAGTTACGTTTTTTCAAGATAAAGTTACATTTTAACATTTTAAAGTTACATTTTGTCAAGTTAAAGATATGGTTTTATAATTTAAAGTTACATGTTGATAAGTTAAAGTTACATTTTAACAAGTTAAAGTTACACTTTTTACAAGTTAATGTTTACGTTTTGACAAGTTAAAGTTACATTTTGACAAATTAAAGTTATATTTTGACAAGTTAAAGTTACGTTTTGAAGAGTTAAACTTACATTTTGACAAGTTTAAGATACGATTTGACAAGTTATGTTATATTTTGACATTTTAAAGTTACATTTTGACAAGTTGAACATTCGGTTTTATATGTAAAAGTTATGTTTTGATAAGTTAAAGTTACATTTTGACAAGTTAAAGTTACACTTTTTAGAAGTTAAAGTTACGTTTTGACAAGTTAAAGTTACATTTTTTCAAGTTATATTATGTTTTTTACAAGTTAAAGTTACATTTTGTAAAGTTAAAGTTCCGTTTTGAAGAGTAAAAGTTACATTTTGACGAGTTGAAGATACGGTTTTATTAGTTAAAGTTACGGTTTTACAAGATAAAGTTACATTTTGACAAGTTAAAGTTACACTTTTTACAAGTTAAAGTTACATTTTGCCAAGTTAAAGTTACTTTTTAACCAGTTAAAGTTTATTTTTGACAAGTTAAAGTTACGTTTTGAAGAGTTAAAGTTGCATTTTGACAAGTTGAAGATACGATTTCACAATTTAAAGTTATATTTTAAAATTTTAAAGTTACATTTTTTACGATTTGAACATTCGGTTTTATATGTTAAAGTTATGTTTTGATAAGTTAAAGTTACTGTTGTCGCTCGTGTTCAGACAACGATTTAGGAACCCAAAACGGTTCGACCCAAGGCCGGACCAAGTGATCGCGTCCGGGTTCTAGCATGTCAGACTCGGTATCCCAAGTCGTCCCTTAGCTGTCAATGAGGTTCGTTCTATGCAGGTATCTGAAATGTGAAGAAATCAAATGAACTACAAAGGGGAAACCAAGGGGGTGCCTCTGTTTACCTCTCCGACGCTCAACATTAGTTGGATTGAGGTGGGTAAAAAGGTTAGGAGTTTAGAGGTTTAAGGTTTGAGAGAAACGAGTGAAGTACGAGTTCAGCAGCGTTTCGGTACTCAAGTGTCTGTTCCCTGTTATTGGGAATCGGGTCTCCTATTTATAGAGCATGACTTGTGTTGTTTTTGAGCCGAGAATGGCTTTTGACCGGCCAAGGGGGCCTGGAAATGGCCTTTGGCCGAGAGGAGCTCTTCGTCCGGTCTTCCACCGAAGGTAAGACCTTGGGCCGGCCCTTGGCCGGGTCGAGGAAGTTTCACCCGGCCTTTGGCCGGGTGAATGGTTTGGGCCGGCCCCTGGCCGGGTCAAGGAAAGGCCAGGGCCGGCCTTTGGCCGGGCGAACAGTTTGGGCCGGCCCTTGGCCAGGTCAAGGGAAGGCCAGGGCTGGCCTTCGGCCGAGGGGAAGTCTCGCCCGGCCTTTGGCCGGGCGAGTAGTTTGGGCCGGCCCTTGGCCGGGTCAAGGAAAGGCCAGGGCCGGCCTTCGGCCGAGGGGAAGCTTCACCCGGCCTTTGGCCGGGTGAGAAGTCTTGGGCCGGCCTTTGGCCGGGTCAAGAAGAGGCCGAAGGCCGCTGGGCCGAGTGGCGGGGCTGAGCCCTCTCGGAGACTCCGTCGAGCCGTCGTGCCTCTTATGCACGCAACACTAGCCCCCCGAGTTCGGCATTCGACCGGGGTTCGTGTGGTGAACTCAGATTCTCTCGCCCCCGATCGTCACCCGTCGTCACCTTCTCCCTCGGTAATCCCCCTTCTTTTTACTTTATTTTATTTCTGATGTCACGCTTAGCCGCGTGGGTATGGATTCGGCCGACAACGTGTCAGGGAGTGGGACCATCGGGGAAGCCCTTTTTCCCCTTCTCGAAGACCAAAACGTGGATTTGGACCTGTTTTGGGATCAATTTTCTTCTCCCGCGAGACCTTTTCTCGTGCCCCCATCTTCTTCCCCGCGCGAGAGGACTTTTGAAATGGTGGACGGAGAGTTTTCCTCTGTTGACACGTGGTTGATCGACGGGGAGGGAACCGAGCGAACACGTCCAGGGACGCCCATCGTCGGGGTGACCGGCGATCCATCTCCCGCGGATCTGGGGGGCGAGATTCGGCGGGATCTGGGCGACAGCCTCCGGGCGGATCTGGTCTACGAGCCTCGCGCAGGCCTGAGCGGCGGTGCGTCCCGCGCCGATCCGGGCGACGACCCCCGCACGGGGCTAAGCGACGTCGCGCGTCGCGTTGATCGGGGAGAAGACCTCCGCGCGGAGCTGGTCGTTGACGCGCGTCGCGCCGACCGGGGAGAAGACCTCCGCGTGGATCTGGGTGGAGATCCCCGCGCGGAGCTGGGCGGCGACGCATCCCGCGCCGGTCTGGGCGAGAGCCTCCGCGCGGGTCTGGGCAGAAACCTCCGCGCGGAGCTAGGTGTCGATGTGCGTCGCGTCGATCGGGAAGAAGACCTCCGCGCGGGTTTGAGCGGCGATCTCCGCGCGGGGCTGGGCGGTGGCGCATCCCGCGCCGGCCTGGGCGAGAGCCCCCGCGCGGGTCTAAGCGGCAATCTCCACGCGGGGCTGGGCGGCGGTGCATCCCGCGCTGGCCTGGGCGAGAGCCCCCGCGCGGGTCTGAGCGGCGATCTCCGCGCGGGGCTGGGCGGCGGCGCATCCCGCGCTGGCCTGGGCGAGAGCCCCCGCGCGGGTCTGAGCGGCGATCTCCGCGCGGGGCTGGGTGGCGGCGCATCCCGCGCTGGCCTGGGCGAGAGCCCCCGCGCGGGTCTGAGCGGCGATCTCCGCGCGGGGCTGGGCGGCGGCGCATCCCGCGCCGGCCTGGGCGAGAACCCCCGCGCGGGTATGGGCAGCGACCCTCGCGCGGGTCTCGGTGCGGATCCGAGCGGCGACCTTCGAGCGGACCCGGGCAGCGACCCCAACTCGGGTTTGGGTGACGACCTTCATGCGGGCCCGGGTGGCGGCTCACCTAACGAAAACAATGTCGACGCCGAAGGTTGCGATGAGTCGCCCGATAATTGCCCTCGTCCGGTCATCCCTGCCACTTCGACCGCGAGGGAGGAGAGACGCGCGATGTCGTTCCCGGTTAAGGAGTCGGTGATTCGGGTCGGTTTTGATTGCTCCGGGGTCGACTTCCCGAGCTCTCTCTCTTTAGCCAACTTCACGAGTTTGAGGCGGAGGTTTAGCATCCCGGGCTCCGTCTCGTTGTTACGACCATTGCTTGACGACCTCCCGAGTCGCCCGCGCTTGGGATTTGCGGCCGTTCATGAGGCGAGTCTCCGAGGAGGTTTGCGATTGCCTTTTCAACCCGTAATTCAGGATCTGTTGGTTCGGTTGGGTGTTCATGCGTCTCAGATGTCCCCGCTCTTCTATCGAGTTGTGGCGGCGTGCCACATGATGCTTTATCGGGCTTGAGGTCGCAACGTGACAGCCGATGAGATTCGGAACCTTGTCTCCGTCCATGGTGTGTCTGGGAAGCCGGGTTTTTATAAAGTTCAAAATCGGCGGCGATTCCCCATCCTTACCAAGTTGACCACCAAACATCGATATCCCTGGGTATGGGTATCCGAATCTGCCTTTGGAAAAGCGCCATTGACCTTTGGCCCCATTGCCGACTTCCCAGCAGACCGCGATACTGAAGATTTCGAGCTCGCACTCGTAATTGGGGCCATCCCAGACTCGAGACGGCAAGGGCTTCTCTTCGAGTCAGCTGATCTCATGGCGACTACTGGATGGTTCGTTCCCGATACGGAGGCGATCTTCGATCCTGTCCCGGCTGAGGAGCCTGCCGGAAGCATCGAACTTGAGGCGGCGGATCTCCCTTCACCTCCCGACTCGGGGGGTATTAACCTCACGCCCGATTATGTAGGTATTGTCCTTTTAACATCGTTCCTATTTTATGACCCTTGTTTTGCTTTCTTTTCGTTTCAGATACGATGGTTCGCAATCGTCCACGCGCATGCGTTCCGAGGGGTGAACCTACTGCTGAGGCCGTGGCCGCCGCACGTCTGCGAGTTGAGGCCCGACGTGGGAGGTCGCCGGTCCGGGTTGGGGCCGAAGTGGGCTCTTCGAACAAACGGCCGGCTCCGCCCGCCTCTTCCTTTGAGTCTCCTGGCAACAAACGTGCCCACACCTCGAGTGCGTCGGGCAGCATGGATTCTTCGCTCATGAAGGAAGCCGCAATGTTGCGGGGTCAATGTTCACAGGGCATCCTTGATTCCCCTTTGCGGGAATTCAAAAGTCTCTTGACGACCGGGGATCTCGATTACTTCCAGAACGGGATTAGCAACGCTCGTAAGGTAGTAACTACTCTTTCTTAGCGTTGCGTCGTTCGTTACCCGCTTCTTTTTATTTACACATGCGTACGTTCTTTCGCCGCTCGCTCTGTCAGATGCTTGCTCGACAGGAACAGGGTGATGCGATCCTCCGGGATTTGCTGCGGAGGATGCAGGTTATGAAGAAAGACGCCGAGAAAACGGCGGCCGACCATGCTGCCGCTCTAGCTGAGGTTCGTCCCGTTCGGGATTTCCACCTCCTGGAGGGAGAGCTACGGAAGGTCCGTGCGGAGTTGGAGGCTGAAAGGTTGCTGCGAGCGGAGGATCGCAAATCCCGAGAGAAAGCGGAACAAGCGGCAGACACCTTCCTAGGCGAGACGAAGAAACTCCAAGTGGCGCTCTCGGGTCGGGACGAGGAATTGAAGATCATGCACGCTCAACTTATGACGAGTGAGATTTCTCGCGTCAAAGCCGAGAGGGAAAGGGACTCACTTCTCCTCGAGATACAGGCCCTTATCGAGGAAAAAGACGATGTCGTGAAGTCGAAAGCCGACTTGGAGGATGATTGGGACCTAGCTTTGGAGGAAGCACGCCATGCGGCCGCGGTGCGGGTTCGTGACACTGTCGCGAAAGAGAATGTGGCCCGGGGGGTCACGTTTTCTTTCTTCGAGGCGATGTTCCCCTCGCTGGATGAAGCTCCCCGGTTAGATGGCGTGCCACTTGGGGCTCCTTCAGAAGTTGCCCAGTCCACGAACCGCCCTCCCGACGGAGAGACCACCGACGGATCCGGAGCTCTCAACGACGAGGAACAAGTAGATTTTGGCTCTGAATGATTGTTTCATTCTTTTTTATTTCTTTCGCGCATGTGTTTAGCGCTTGTTTCCCTTTACGTGTTTTCTTCACGGATATTATTGTTGGATTTTGGATTTTATTTGAAACGAGAACCTTCCTTTGACGCTTGTTTAGTCATGACATGATAGTGTTTTGGGCCCATGCCTTTTGGTGGGCAACATACAGCCATTTGGCATCCTGGTTATCCGGTGCGCGGATGTTGGCCTTTTAGTGAGTTTTGCGAGACTTGCTGCCTGTCGGCGTGCGAGTGCGCAGTCTTATGCCATCCGGTGCGCGGATGTTGACCCTTTAGCGGGTTTTGCGAGACTCGCTGCCTGTCGGCGTGCGAGTGCGCGGATGTTGACCCTTTTAGCGGGTTTTGCGAGTACGCGGTCGCTTGACGCGAACCAGGTTATGTGAGGACCTGGACTATGTCGTAGCCCCCCGAGTTTATTTAGAAACTTGCGAAGGTTATAAATAAATTGATGTGAAGCGTATTTTGTATTCATTGTCAAGAAAAATGTTACACTTTACGGGTCATGGACCATGCATACAATGAATTTAAACTGCAAAAATAATAAAACGGGTCATCCACTAATTGACGCCTACTGATAATATTGTCTCAAGTGCTCGGCATTCCACGGGTGGGTGAAGACGAGACCTTCGAGATTTTCCAGCTCGTAAGTGCCGTTATGAGTGGCTTGACGTATCCGATATGGACCTTCCCAGGTGGGTCCCAGAACTCCGTCTCCCGGGATTTGTGTGTTTTGGAAAACCTTTCTGAGAACAAGGCTTCCGTTTGCGAATTTCCTTATCTTGACTCTTGAGTTGTAATACTTTTCCACCTTCCTTTTTTGTTCAGTTAGACGTGACAATGCGCCCATCCTCTTTTCGTCGATAAGATCTAATTCTATCCTCATTGCCTCGTCGTTTCGATCGCCGTCGTAATCGATAACCCGACAAGTGGGGATACTTGTCTCTATAGGTATCACGGCCTCAACGCCAAATGCTAACGCAAATGGAGTTTCGCCGGTAGCGTTACGCGCCGTGGTCCTATATGCCCATAGGACTGTTGGTAACTCTTCCGCCCAGGCCCCTTTTTTCGCTTCTAGCCTTTTCTTCAAGTTTTCTTTGATCGTCTTGTTGACTGCTTCGACTTGACCGTTAGCCTGAGGGTGTCGAGGTGACGAATAAGTCTTTCGAATCCCCAATTGTTCACACAACTCCCGAAGGCGTATGTTGTCAAATTGTTTCCCATTGTCGGTGACGATCGACTCTGAAACCCCAAAGCGACATATTATATTTTTCCACATGAAACTTGTTGTGTTCGCCTCTGTGATCTTGGCGAGTGGTTCTGCTTCTACCCACTTTGTAAAATAATCTACTGCCACGATTGCGAATTTGTATTGTCTTGGGGCTGCGGGTAATTCCCCGATGAGGTCGACCCCCCATTTGGCGAAAGGTCGGGGTACGATGACCGGGCATAAAGGTGCCGGAGGCTGTCTTGGCACGTGTGCAAATCTCTGGCACTTGTCGCATTTCTCGGCCCACAAGTGAGCGTCCCTTTTCATGGTTGGCCAAAAATACCCCGCTCGGAGTAATTTCAAGGCCAATGACTGTCCGGCCGAATGGTTCCCGCAAACCCCTTCGTGTACTTCATGCAATGCTTTTTTCGCTTCATCTTCGGATAAGCACTGGAGCAGCGGCATTGAATATCCTTGTTTGTAGAGTGTCTGCTCCCTCAGTACGTATTTGGATGCCAAATTCTTCAGTCTTCGGGTCTCTTCTCTCCCTTCGGGGGTCTCCCCCTCTTGTAGGTACTTTAGAAGCGGCGTCATCCACGTCGTTCGTGGTACCTGTTCGATTGTTCCCACGTTATTTCTCGAGATACATGGCCTTGTCAGTTTTTCTATGGGAACATCGTCAATCCCCCCTTCATCAATCCCAGATGCCAAACGGGCTAGAGCATCGCGTGGACGTTTTTTGCTCTGGGAATCTGAATTATTTCGAACCATAGGAATGATTCTAATAGTTTTATAACCTTGGCGCGGTATGCCATCATGCTTGGCTCCTTAGCACCATATTCCCCTTTGACTTGGTTGACCACCAATTGCGAGTCGCAATGGATACGCAGTTTTTCAGCGCCGAGTTTTTTCGCTAACTCCAAACCTATGATCGGGGCCTCGTACTCGGCCTCGTTGTTTGAGGCATTGAACTCGAATCGCATGGCATACTTGATTTCTTCCCTATCGGGGTTCGTAAGTATAATGCCAGCGCCAGCGCCCTGGGCGTTCGACGCACCAACGACGTGTAGTTCCCATAACAGGCCTTCCGGGATCATTGGCCTTTTCGCGGTCGCGTCGTTTCTCTTTTCCCCGAGAGCATCTACATCATCCCCTATCGAGGAGGACCTTGTAAATTCAGCCACAAAATCGGCCAAAGCTTGACCCTTGATGGCGGTTCTTGGTTGGAAATCTATTCCGTATTCCCCTAGCTCTTGAGACCATATGGCCATCCGGGAGGATGTGGCTTTTTGTAACGCCCTTTCTATGGGGTACTTTGTACGTACGATGATGGGGTGAGATTGGAAGTAGGGCCGAAGCTTCCTCGCGCCTGTGACTAAGGCCAAAGCCATCTTTTCGATCTCCGGATATCTGGTTTCGGCGTCGAGGAGCGCCTTGCTCGAATAGTAAATTGGCCATTGAACTTTATTTTCGTCACGCACCAACACCGTGCTTACTGCCTTTTCGGTCACTGCGAGATATACGAACAATTTTTCCCCTTCGTTGGGATTCGCCAAGAACGGCGCAAAACTGAAATAGGCTTTCAGTTCGCGGAAGGCAAGTTCGCATTCTTCTGTCCAAACAAATCCATCGACCTTTTTCAAGGCCTTGAAGAACGGTTGGCAACGATCCGTTGCCTTTGACACGAATCGTGACAATGCCGCAACCCTACCTGTTAAGCTTTGAACCTCTTTGATTTTGGTAGGGGACTTCATAATCAGGATTGCTTCGATCTTTTCGGGGTTGGCCTCTATCCCCCTGCTGCTCACCATATAACCCAGAAATTTTCCGGATTCGACCCCGAAGGCGCACTTATTTGGGTTAAGCTTCATTCTATAACGTCGCAGGATGGAAAACATATTCCTGAGATCTCCGATATGATCGTCGGCCTTTAAACTTTTGACCAACATATCGTCGACATAGACCTCCATTGTTTTCCCAATTTGGTCGGCAAACATGCGGTTCACCAATCGTTGGTATGTAGCCCCTGCATTCTTGAGGCCAAAAGGCATGACCTTATAGCAATATAGCCCCCGGTCGGTGACGAAAGTAGTTTTTATCTGATCTGGACCATGCATGCGGATCTGATTGTAACCAGAATAGGCGTCCATGAAGCTTAACAATTCATGACCAGCAGTGGCGTCAACAAGTTGTTCGATTCTGGGCAATGGAAAACTGTCTTTCGGACAAGCCTTGTTGAGATCCTTGTAATCGATGCAAATCCGCCATTTGCCGTTCGCTTTTTTCACCATAACCACATTAGAAACCCATCTGGGATATTCTGCCTCCCTTATGAATCCTGCTGCGAGGAGTTTATCAACTTCCTCGCCTATGGCTTGGTATTTCTCCCCACTGAACGCTCTCCTGGGCTGTATTCGCCCGGTTATCCTTTGATCGTCATTCAAACGGTGAACCATGATCTCGGGGTCGATTCCGGGCATGTCAGCATGGGTCCATGCGAAAATGTCCTTGTACTCTTGGAGGAATGTCGTTAGTAGGAGTTGCCTCTCAGATGAGAGTTGTGCACCTATTTTGACGACTTGATCGGGTTTGGATTGATCCAATACAACAGTCACGAGGTCGCTCGTTGTTCCCATCTTTCGTCTTTCGACATCGTCCCTCTGATCCAACTCTCCGAAAGTGCCTTCAGCTTCTCCATTTCTTGACAAATCCTGGGAGATGGTATTGACCATTTTCCCTTTTCCTTTCCCGTCTACCCCCTGAATATAACACATTCTGGCCATGGATTGATCCCCGGCCATGACGGCTATTCCCTTATCTGTCGGGAACTTTAACATCAGATGATAGGTTGAGGTTATGGCCTTTAATCTGTTGAGAGTTGGACGGCCAATTATGATGTTGTAAGCCGATGGCTGGTCGACCACAAGGAATGATACAATGTGAGTGGCCTCGAGCCCTCCCAGCGTCCCAAAAGTGACGGGGAGGTCGATGATACCCTCAGTCATCACTCTCTCGCCAGAGAATCCAAAGAGCGGGGTCGCCACCGGAGTTGGCTTTAATCCGGTCAACTTCATTCTGTCCAAAGCTGACTTGAAAATGATGTCGGCGGAACTTCCGTTATCGATGAGAATTCGACGGACAAGATTGTTTGCTATCGGGGCCGAAACCACTATTGCGTCGTTATGGGGGTGCATGATCCTTGTCGCTTCCTGACCTGTGAAGAACATGGATTCGAACTCGTTCGGAGGCGGAGTCACATAAGTGTGGTTTATGTGATGCACCGCTGTTGACTGGGATGTTTCGCGGGCGTATCGTTTCCTTTGGGCGCACGAGTCCCCACATTCCGGACCGCCCAAAATGGAGCCCACAATATGTAATTGCGAATTATCTGGTTCTCGGGCTGTCACTTGATCGGTTATAGTGACCGTGGCGGGACCTTTCCTTTCTTGACGTCCTCGCTCACCCCCCGATGCCGTCGCCCCCAAGGTTCGGAGCACGTACTCTTTCAACTTCCCATCTTGTATGAGAGCCTCAATTTTCCTTTTGAGTTGATAGCATTCCGAAGTTAGGTGACCGTGATCCTGGTGGTATTCACAGAACTTGCTACGATCTCGCTTTGCCGGATCCTTCGTCAGCGGAGCTGGGCTACCCAATTTGTCGCGATGTAACGCCAAAATTCGCTCTTGGGGGGTGTTCAGCGGAGTGAAGGTTGAAAACTTTCGGAAATTGTCCGGACGTGGTGGTCTGCCCCCTGAGAAGGGTCGATCGTCGAGACCTTGTTGTCCCCTATTCCTCCTCTTTCGAGGATCGGAATATTCCTTCTCATGGTCCCCTAGCCGGCGACCAGGCTGCCCATTGGTCTTCCGACCGTCTCGGCCTTCCAGGTAATCTTCCACTCCCATGAACGTGTGAGCGCGCGTCATTAGTTCCGCCATGTCCCTTGGGACCTTTCCGACGATTGACTTCAGGAAGTCACTCGTGCGAATTCCTTCAGTGATTGCCGTGATCGCATCCCTATCATCGAAGCCTTCCACCTTATGCGACTCTTCAGTGAAGCGGGCGAGATACTGCCTCAAGGTTTCATCCCTACCCTGCCTGATTGACAAGAGATGAGTTTTGGATTTCTTCTGCATCACGAGAGTGGCGAAGCGAGCGAGGAAAGTTTCTTTCAAAATCTTGAAAGAAAGAATGCTCCCTGGCTTCAAGCTTCTGAACCACTCAAATCCTGTTCCGGAAAGGGTCAAACTAAATGCCTGACACAATGTCGCATCTGACTGCCCTTGCATTGACATCCATGTTTCATAATGTTGGATATGAAAATGAGGGTCCGTGCGCCCATCGTATGGAGGAATGGAGGGCAACTTGAAATTTCCTCCACAGGATTGTGCCAAAATCTGAGCGGAGAAAGGGGAGTATGATTCTTCGGCCCCTCCGTAGGGTCGTGGCTTTCCCGACTCTCTCATCTCGATTATCAGGTTTTGGAGGCTTTGTATCATTGTTACCATATCGAGCCCGTCTGCGGGGTTGGCCGTTGGAGCCAAAGGAGTCACGTGGTGCCGCTCGTTAGATGCCTGATCGGCCGCATTAGTCCTTGGACGGCCAAGCGTAACGGCTGGCAACACCTCTCTCTGAGAATTCAACCTCTGTCGGAGGTCTTCCCCCCGGGAGTTCCTCTGAGCCGTGAGATGTTCTCTAAGATCCACGTCGGGAATTCGACGAGACGAATCCGGCCGGCGCCGAAATGTCTTTCGAGTCCCTCGACTGTCCGCCCCTTCATCCCGCCGTGCACTCCTATGTTCGAGTCGCAATCGCGACCGACCGCCCCGAGAGTTTGCAGATGGAGTGCCTCTGAATTGCGGACCTGGTGGTCGAATCGGCGGGGGTTGATGTGAGGGTGGTCTTATATCCGCTTCTCGATCAGGGAGAGGAGTTACCTCGCCAGTCCGAGATTCCCCCACATATTCGGGATCGGAACCATCTCGGAACGAACTTCTGTCAATGTCGTATCCGAGGAGATCGGCTATGAGTGTATTGTCCACTCCCGGCCGATCCAGAATCTCGGCAAGTCGTCTAGCTGTATCCTCTCGGAGAGCTACGTCAGGATCATCCCTCGAGCCATGGGACCCGTTCTCGTTCTCACGAGGCTGACCACCGAGTCGATGGGAAAGGCTTCGAAGGCCATATCTGGCGTTCGTCGCCCGAGTGCCGGTAGATGCAATAGGAATCTGACTCATCCTCTCGGAGATTGTTCGATGGGGAAACAAAAGCTGGCTTTGTCAAAACCTTCCCCTCCTTCTAGCGCCAAAATGTTGTCGCTCGTTTTCAGACAACGATTTAGGAACCCAAAACGGTTCGACCCAAGGCCGGACCAAGTGATCGCGTCCGGGTTCTAGCGTGTCAGACTCGGTATCCCAAGTCGTCCCTTAGCTGTCAATGAGGTTCGTTCTATGCAGGTATCTGAAATGTGAAGAAATCAAATGAACTACAAACGGGAAACAGAGGGGGTGCCTCTGTTTACCTCTCCGATGCTCAACATTAGTTGGATTGAGGTGGGTAAAAGGGTTAGGAGTTTAGAGGTTTAAGGTTTGAGAGAAACGAGTGAAGTACGAGTTCAGCAGCGTTTCGGTACTCAAGTGTCTGTTCCCTGTTATTGGGAATCGGGTCTCCTATTTATAGAGCATGACTTGTGTTGTTTTTGAGCCGAGAATGGCTTTTGACCGGCCAAGGGGGCCTGGAAACGGCCTTTGGCCGAGAGGAGCTCTTCGTCCGGTCTTCCACCGAAGGTAAGACCTTGGGCCGGCCCTTGGCCGGGTCGAGGAAGTTTCACCCGGCCTTTGGCCGGGTGAATGGTTTGGGCCGGCCCCTGGCCGGGTCAAGGAATGGCCAGGGCCGGCCTTTGGCCGGGCGAACAGTTTGGGCCGGCCCTTGGCCAGGTCAAGGGAAGGCCAGGGCTGGCCTTCGGCCGAGGGGAAGTCTCGCCCGGCCAAAGGCCGGGAGAGTAGTTTGGGCCGGCCCTTGGCCGGGTCAAGGAAAGGCCAGGGCCGGCCTTCGGCCGAGGGGAAGCTTCACCCAGCCTTTGGCCGGGTGAGAAGTCTTGGGCCGGCCTTTGGCCGGGTCAAGAAGAGGCCGAAGGCCGCTGGGCCGAGTGGCGGGGCTGAGCCCTCTCGGAGACTCCGTCGAGCCGTCGTGCCTTTTATGCACGCAACAGTTACATTTTGACAAGTTAAAGTTACACTTTTTAGAAGTTAAAGTTACGTTTTTACAAGTTAAAGTTACATTTTGACAAGTTATATTATGTTTTTTACAAGTTGAAGTTACGTTGTGACAAGTTAAAGTTACATTTTGTAAAGTTAAAGTTCCGTTTTGAAGAGTTAAAATTACATTTTGACGAGTTGAAGATACGGTTTTATTATTTAAAGTTACGGTTTTACAAGATAAAGTTACATTTTGACAAGTTAAAGTTACACTTTTTACAAGTTAAAGTTACGTTTTGCCAAGTTAAAGTTACTTTTTAACCAGTTAAAGTTACGTTTTGAAGAGTTAAAGTTACATTTTGACAAGTTGAAGATACGATTTCACAATTTAAAGTTATATTTTGACATTTTAAAGTTACATTTTTTGCAATTTGAACATTCGGTTTTATATGTTAAAGTTATGTTTTGATAAGTTAAAGTTACATTTTGACAAGTTAAAGTTACTTTTTAGAAGTTAAAGTTACGTTTTGACAAGTTAAAGTTACATTTTGACAAGTTATAGTTATGTATTTTACAAGTTGAAGTTACGTTTTGAAAAGTTAAAGTTACATTTTGTAAAGTTAAAGTTCCGTTTTGAAGAGTTAAAGTTACATTTTGACGAGTTGAAGATACGGTTTTATAAGTTAAAGTTACGTTTTGATAAGTTAAAGTTACGTTTTGACAAATTAAAGTTACACTTTTTAGAATATAAAGTTACGTTTTGACAAGTTAAACTTACATTTTGACAAGTTATAGTTATGTTTTTTACAAGTTAAAGTTACGTTTTGACAAGTTAAAGTTATATTTTGTAAAGTTAAAGTTCCGTTTTGAAGAGTTAAAGTTACATTTTGACGAGTTAAAGATACAGTTTTATAAGTTAAAGTTACGTTTTTACAAGATAAAGTTACATTTTAACAAGTTAAAGTTCCAGTTTTTACAATTTAAAGTTACGTTTTGACAAGTTAAAGTTATGTTTTAAAATGTTAAAGTTAAATTTTTACAAGTTAAAGTTACGTTTTGAAGAGTTAAAGTTACGTTTTGACAAGTTAAAGTTAAGATTTAACAAGTTAAAGTTATATTATGACATTTTAAAGTTACATTTTGTCAAGTTAAAAACGTAGTTTAACTTGTAAAAACGTAACTTTAACTTGTAAAAAACGTACTTTAACTTGTCAAAATATAATTTTAATGTGACAAAACGTAACTTTAAGTTGTTAAAACGTAACTTTAACTTGTAAAAAATGTACTATAACTTGTAAAGAACGCACTCCAACTTGTAAAACACGTACTTTAACTAGTAAAAAACGTACTTCAACTTGTAAAAAACGTACTTTAATTTCTAAAAAAACGTATTTTAAAGTGTTAAAATGTAACTTTAACTTGTCAAAACGTAAATTTAACTTGTTCAAAACGTACTTTAACTTGTAAAAAACCTACTTTAACTTTTCAAAACGTAACTTTAACTTGTCAAAACGTAACTTTAACTTTTTAAAAACGTACTTTAACTTGTAAAAAACGTTCTTTAACTTGTCTAAACGTAACTTTAACTTGTAAAAAACCTACATTAACTTGTCAAAACGTAACATTAACTTGTCAAAACATGAGTTTAACTTGTTAAAAACATACATTAACTTGTAAAAAACGTACTTTAACTTGTCAAAAATCTGGTTTAACTTGTAACAAATGTAATTTAAGTTGTAAAAACGAACTTCAACTTGTAAAAAACGTACTTTAACTTGTAAAAAACCTACTTTAACTTGTCAAAACATAACTTTAATTTGTCAAAACGTAAGTTTAACTTGTTAAAAACGTAATTTAACTTGTCAAACGTAACTTTAACTTGTCAAAATGTAATTTTAATGTGTCAAAACGTAACTTTAAGTTGTTAAAACATAACTTTAACTTGTAAAAAACGTACCTTAACTTGTAAAACACTTGCTTCAACATGTAAAAAACGTTCTTTAACTTGTAAAAAACGTATTTTAACGTGTCAAAATGTAACTTTAACTTGTGAAAATGTAACTTTAACTTGTTAAAAACATACTTTTACTAGTAAAAAATGTAATTTAACTTGTCAAAATGTAACTTTAACTTGTCAAAACGTAACTTTAAAGTATTAAAAACGTACTTTAACTTGTAAAAAACGCACTTTAACTTGTCTAAACGTAACTTTAACTTGTAAAAAACCTACATTAACTTGTCAAAACGTAACTTTAACTTGTGAAAACATGAGTTTAACTTGCTAAAAACATACATTAACTTGTAAAAAACATTCTTTAACTTGTCAAAAATGTGGTTTAACTTGTAGCAAATGTACTTTAACTTGTAAAAACGTACTTCAACTTGTAAAAAACATACTTGAACTTGTAAAAAACCTACTTTAACTTGTCAAAACGTAACTTTAATTTGTCAAAACGTAAGTTTAACTTGTTAAAAACGTAACTTTAACTTGTAAAAACGTAACTTTAACTTGTAAAAAACGTACTTTAACTTGTCAAAATATAATTTTAATGTGTCAAAACGTAACTTTAAGTTGTTAGAACGTAACTTTAACTTGTAAAAAATGTAATTTAACTTGTAAAGAACGCACTTCAACTTGTAAAACACGTACTTTAACTTGTAAAAAACGTACTTCAACTTGTAAAAAACGTACTTTAATTTCTAAATAATGTATTTTAAAGTGTTAAAATGTAACTTTAACTTGTCAAAACGTAACTTCAACTTGTTAAAAACGTACTTTAACTTGTAAAAAACGTACTTTAACTTGTCTAAACTTGTCAAAACGTAACTTTAACTTGTCAAAACGTGAGTTTTACATGCTAAACACATACATTAACTTGTAAAAAACATTCTTTAACTTGTCAAAAATGTGGTTTAACTTGTAACAAATGTACTTTAACTTGTAAAAACGTACTTCAACTTGTAAAAAACGTACTTTAACTTGTAAAAAACCTACTTTAACTTTTCAAAACGTAACTTTAATTTGTCAAAACGTAAGTTTAACTTGTTAAAAACGTAATTTAACATGTCAAATCGTAACTTTAACTTATAAAAAACGTACTTTAACTTGTCATAATGTAATTTTTATGTGTCAAAACGTAACTGTAAGTTGTTAAAGCGTAAATTTAACTTGTAAAAAATGTACTATAACTTGTAAAGAACGCACTTCAACTTGTAAAACACGTACTTTAAATAGTAAAAAACATACTTCAACTCGTAAAAACGTACTTTAATTTCTAAAAAACGTATTTTAAAGTGTTAAGATGTAACCTTAACTTGTTAAAACGTAAATTTAACTTGTTTAAAACGTACTTTAACTTGTAAAAAACCTACTTTAACTTTTCAAAACGTAACTTTAACTTGTCAAAACGTAAGTTTAACTTGTTAAAAACATATATTAACCAGTAAAAAATGTACTTTAACTTGTCAAAAATGTGGTTTGACTTGTAACAAATGTACTTTAACTTGTAAAAACGTACTTCAACTTGTAAAAAACGTATCTTAACTTGTAAAAAACCTACTTTAACTTCTCAAAACGTAACTTTAAGTTGTAAAAAACGTAAGTTTAACTTGTTAAAAACGTAATTTAACATGTCAAATCGTATCTTTAACTTATAAAAAACGTACTTTAACTTGTCATAATGTAATTTTTATGTGTAAAAACATAACTGTAAGTTGTTAAAACGTAACTTTAACTGGTAAAAAATGTAATTTAACTTGTAAAAAACGTATTTCAACTTGAAAAAAACATACTTTAACTTGTATAAAACCTACTTTAACTTGTCAAAACGTAACTTTAATTTGTCAAAGCGTAAGTTTAACTTGTTAAAAACGTAGTTTAACTTCTAAAAACGTAACTTTAACTTGTAAAAAACGTACTTTAACTTGTCAAAATATAATTTTAATGTGTCAAAACGTAACTTTAAGTTGTTAAAACGTAACTTTAACTTGTAAAAAATGTACTATAACTTGTAAAGAACGCACTTCAACTTGTAAAACACGTACTTTAACTAGTAAAAAACGTACTTCAACTTGTAAAAAACGTACTTTAATTTCTAAAAAAACGTATTTTAAAGTGTTAAAATGTAACTTTAACTTGTCAAAACGTAAATTTAACTTGTTCAAAACGTACTTTAACTTGTAAAAAACCTACTTTAACTTTTCAAAGCGTAACTTTAACTTGTCAAAACGTAACTTTAACTTTTTAAAAACGTACTTTAACTTGTAAAAAACGCACTTTAACTTGTCTAAACGTAACTTTAACTTGTAAAAAACCTACATTAACTTGTCTAAACGTAACTTTAACTTGTAAAAAACCTACATTAACTTGTCAAAACGTAACTTTAACTTGTCAAAATGTGAGTTAAACATGCTAAACACATACATTATCTTGTAAAAAACATTCTTTAACTTGTCAAAAATGTGGTTTAACTTGTAACAAATGTACTTTAACTTGTATAAACGAACTTCAACTTGTAAAAAACGTAATTTATTTTGTCAAAATGTAACTTTAACTTGTCAAAACGTAACTTTAAATTATTAAAAACGTAATTTAACTTGTGAAAGACGTACTTTAACTTGTCAAAACGTAACTTTTACTTGTAAAAAACCTACATTAACTTGTCAAAACGTAACATTAACTTGTCAAAACATGAGTTTAACTTGTTAAAAACATACAATAACTTGTACAAAACGTACTTTAACTTGTCCAAAATCTGGTTTAACTTGTAACAAATTTAATTTAAGTTGTAAAAACGTACTTCAACTTGTAAAAAACGTACTTTAACTTGTAAAAAACCTACTTTAACATGTCAAAACATAACTTTAATTTGTCAAAACGTAAGTTTAACTTGTTAAAAACGTAATTTAACTTGTCAAACGTAACTTTAACTTGTCAAAATGTAATTTTAATGTCTCAAAACGTAACTTTAAGTTGTTAAAACATAACTTTAACTTGTAAAAAACGTACCTTAACTTTTAAAACACTTGCTTCAACATGTAAAAAACGTTCTTTAACTTGTAAAAAACGTATTTTAACGTGTCAAAATGTAACTTTAACTTGTGAAAACGTAACTTTAACTTGTTAAAAACGTACTTTTACTTGTAAAAAATGTAATTTAACTTGTCAAAATGTAACTTTAACTTGTCAAAACGTAACTTTAAATTATTAAAAACGTACTTTAACTTGTAAAAAACGCACTTTAACTTGTCTAAACGTAACTTTAACTTGTAGAAAACCTACATTAACTTGTCAAAACGTAACTTTAACTTATAAAAAATGTGGTTTAACTTGTAGCAAATGTACTTTAATTTGTAAAAACGTACTTCAACTTGTAAAAAACATACTTGAACTTGTAAAAAAGCTACTTTAACTGGTCAAAACGTAACTTTAATTTGTCAAAACGTAAGTTTAACTTGTTAAAAATGTAACTTTAACTTGTAAAAACGTAACTTTAACTTGTCAAAAACGTACTTTAACTTGTCAAAATATAATTTTAATGTGTCAAAACGTAACTTTAAGTTGTTAAAACGTAACTTTAACTTGTAAAAAATGTACTTTAACTTGTAAAGAACGCACTTCAACTTGTAAAACACGTACTTTAACTTGTAAAAAACGTACTTCAACTTGTAAAAACGTACTTTAATTTCTAAAAAAATGTATTTTAAAGTGTTAAAATGTAACTTTAACTTGTCAAAACGTAACTTTAACTTGTTAAAAACGTACTTTAACTTGTAAAAAACGTACTTTAACTTGCCTAAACTTGTCAAAACGTAACTTTAACTTGTCAAAACGTGAGTTTAACATGCTAAACACATACATTAACTTGTAAAAAACGTACTTTAACTTGTCAAAAATGTGGTTTAATTTGTAACAAATGTACTTTAACTTGTAAAAACGTACTTCAACTTGTAAAAAACGTACTTTAACTTGTAAAAAACCTACTTTAACTTGTCAAAACGTAACTTTAATTTGTCAAAACGTAAGTTTAACTTGTTAAAAACGTAATTTAACATGTCAAATCGTAACTTTAACTTATAAAAAACGTACTTTAACTTGTCATAATGTAATTTTTATGTGTCAAAACGTAACTGTAAGTTGTTAAAACGTAACTTTAACTGGTAAAAAATGTACTTTAACTTGTAAAAAACCTACTTTAACTTGTCAAAACGTAACTTTAATTTGTCAAAACGTAAGTATAACTTGTTAAAAACGTAGTTTAACTTGTAAAAACGTAACTTTAACTTGTTAAAAACGTACTTGAACTTGTCAAAATATAATTTTAATGTGTCAAAACGGAACTTTAAGTTGTTAAAACGTAACTTTAACTTGTAAAAAATGTACTATAACTTGTAAAGAACGCACTTCAACATGTAAAACACGTACTTTAAATAGTAAAAAACGTACTTGAACTTGTAAAAAACGTACTTTAATTTCTAAAAAACGTATAAAGTGTTAAAATGTAACTTTAACTTGTTAAAACGTAAATTTAACTTGTTCAAAACGTACTTTAACTTGTAAAAAACCTACTTTAACTTTTCAAAATGTAACTTTAACTTGTCAAAACGTAACTTTAACTCTTTAAAAACGTACTTTAACTTGTAAAAAACGTACTTTAACTTGTCTAAATGTAACTTTAACTTGTAAAAAACCTGCATTAACTTGTCAAAACGTAACTTTAACTTGTCAAAACGTGAGTTAAACATGCTAAACACATACATTAACTTGTAAAAAACATTCTTTAACTTGTCAAAAATGTGTGTTAACTTGTAACAAATGTACTTTAACTTGTAGAAACGTACTTCAACTTGTAAAAAACGTAATTTAACTTGTAAAAATGTAACTTTAACTTGTCAAAACGTAACTTTAAATTATTAAAAACGTAATTTAACTTGTGAAAGACGTACTTTAACTTGTCAAAACTTAACTTTTACTTGTAAAAAACCTACATTAACTTGTCAAAACGTAACATTAACTTGTCAAAACATGAGTTTAACTTGTTAAAAACATACAATAACTTGTAAAAAAACGTACTTTAACTTGTCAAAAATCTGGTTTAACTTGTAACAAATGTAATTTAAGTTGTAAAAACGTACTTCAACTTGTAAAAAACGTACTTTAACTTGTAAAAAACCTACTTTAACTTGTCAAAACATAACTTTAATTTGTCAAAACGTAAGTTTAACTTGTTAAAAACGTAATTTAACTTGTCAAACGTAACTTTAACTTGTCAAAATGTAATTTTAATGTGTCAAAACGTAACTTTAAGTTGTTAAAACATAACTTTAACTTGTAAAAAACGTACCTTAACTTGTAAAACACTTGCTTCAACATGTAAAAAACGTTCTTTAACTTGTAAAAAATGTAATTTAACTTGTCAAAATGTAACTTTAATTTGTCAAAACGTAACTTTAAATTATTAAAAACGTACTTTAACTTGTAAAAAACGCACTTTAACTTGTCTAAACGTAACTTTAACTTGTAGAAAACCTACATTAACTTGTCAAAACGTAACTTTAACTTGTGAAAACATGAGTTTAACTTGCTAAAAACATACATTAACTTGTAAAAAACATTCTTTAACTTATCAAAAATGTGGTTTAACTTGTAGCAAATGTAATTTAATTTGTAAAAACGTACTTCAACTTGTAAAAAACATACTTGAACTTGTAAAAAAGCTACTTTAACTTGTCAAAACGTAACTTTAATTTGTCAAAACGTAAGTTTAACTTGTTAAAAACGTAACTTTAACTTGTAAAAACGTAACTTTAACTTGTAAAAAACGTACTTTATGTTAAATTATTATGTTTAATTTCGTGTATACACTTCATATTAGTCCAATTAATCTGGAGAGGCCCATTAGGTTGATTGTTAGATGGGCTTCATTATTTACTGGTACATTGTTTAAAGGCCTATTAGGTTTCCTTGTATTTGTGTATAATAGCTGCTTAAGGTCTAATGAGAAAGGTAATTTTCGTCCATTCTCTCTCATGGTATTAGAGCCACACACAAAAAAACCCCTAAAACACCTATAGGATGTTGTGACCAATTCCATGGCCGAGTCCAATAATAATTCTTCTTCTTCCTGGTCTGGAACTAATTCTATTGTTCCAGTTGATAATTCTTCTCATTCAATCAATTTCATTACTTCTCATAGATTGAATGGAAGTAATTTCATGGAGTGGTCTCAATCTGTCAAACTCTTCGTTCAAGGGAGAGGAAAATTTGGCTATTTGTCTGGAACTACAACCAGACCAGACATGGAGAAAGATGCGGCCAATTATAGCACTTGGGAGGCTGAAAATTCTATGATCATGTCATGGCTTATTAATTCTATGGATACAGGTCTAGGGAGGACGTATCTCTATCTTCCCACAGCAAGTGACATCTGGATGGCGGTTAGAGAGACGTACTCTGACCTTGGCAATGCTGGCCAACTCTTTGAGATAAAAACTCAATTGAGCAAGGCTAGGCAAGGCGAAAAGTCAGTGACAAAGTACTACACCGACCTGAAGATGCTTTGGCAAGAGGAAGATCTTTATTGTGACCACGAGTGGAGCTGCCCAAAGGACAGCGCCTTGTACCAGAAGATCGTTGAGAAGGAAAGAGTTTTTAAATTTTTGGTTGGCTTAAATGCAGATCTTGATGAAGTCAGAGGAAGAATTCTTGGCCGAGACCCTCTCCCAAGTACCCGGGAGGTTTTTGCAGAAGTTCGGAGAGAGGAAAGCCGTCGCCAAGTCATGTTGGGACCCAAAAATAACGAGGCTGCACCAACACATCCAGAAACGAGTGCTATGGTGTCGTCCAAGCCTAACTACAACAACAACAACCGGTTCCCAAGAAACTCCTCTGGCCGCTACAACAACAACAACATTCCAACTTGTGATTACTGCAAAAAGCTAGGGCACATCAAAGCAAAGTGCTGGAAACTCCACGGCAAGCCGGATGATCTTCCACAGCCCTCCAACAACAACAACAAGGGTGCCTTTCAAGCTTCTCAGTCAACAGAGCCCAAGTCTCAGCCAAACAGCCCGAGAGCTTCTTCATCGACTCAAGAGCAGTTTCCTTTCACTAAAGAAAATTTAGAGCAAATGCTTAAGATGTGGTCCTCTCATCAGTCAACATCAACCTTAGCTCAAAAAGGTATTCATATAGCAGCCCTTAAAACAACCTTAGAAAATTCCAATCCTTGGATTTTAGATTCTGGTGCTACAAATCACATGACTGACTCATCCTATCTTTTTCATACATATTATCCTTGTTCTGGTCATGAAAAAGTGAAAATTGCAGATGGATCTCTTTCGGCCATTGCTGGGAAAGGTTCAATCATTTTATCACCATCCATTATTCTTTCTAATGTCCTCCATGTCCCTAAACTTGCCTATAACCTTTTATCCGTTCATAAATTGGCAACTGATTCACAATGCAAACTATTTTTATTCCCTCTGGTTGTGTTTTTCAGGATCTAAGTTCGGGGAAGATGATTGGCAGTGCTAAAGAAAATGGAGGGCTATACTACTTCACATCAGAGACCACCTTGAGTAAACAAATTCAGAGACCTCTTTGTTCTAGTTTATTTTCAGTATCTGATGACATTATGTTATGGCATTTTCGTTTGGGACATCCAAGTTTTGATTATTTAAAGCATTTGTTTCCCTCTATGTTTCATAATAAAAATATTGATCTTTTGCAATGTGAAATCTGTCAATTGGCAAAACATAAAAGGTCTAATTTTCCTTCTTTGAAATATACCCCATCTAAACCTTTTGCTTTAATTCATAGTGATATTTGGGGGCCATCACGTGTAAAATCTTTAAAACACACGCTGGTTCATTACTTTTATTGATGATCACACTAGAAACACGTGGATATACCTGTTAAAGGATAAATCTGAGGCTGAAAACACTTTCAAATTTTTTTACAAAATGGTTGAAACTCAATTTAATAGCCATATTCAGATTTTGAGAACTGATAATGGTAGAGAATATTTTAACAAAATCCTTGGTGAGTTTTTAAATGAAAAAGGCATAATCCATCAAAGTTCTTGTGTTTATACACCCCAACAAAATGGAGTTGCCGAAAGGAAAAATAGACATCTACTTGAAGTTACTCGAGCTCTAATGTTTTCTATGAATGTTCCAAAACGTTTTTGGGGAGATGCTTTGCTAACTGCTGCATATCTAATTAATAGAATGCCAAGCAAAATCCTTAGCTACAAAACTCCCATTTCTACACTTAAAAAACTTTTTCCGGAAAATAAATGTTTCACGCATCTAAATCCTAAAATTTTTGGGTGTACTGCCTTTGTGCACGTTCATGATCATGCTAGAGGAAAATTGGATCCTAGAGCAATTAAATGCATTTTTCTTGGTTTTTCACCTACTCAAAAAGGTTTTAAATGTTATGACCCTAGCTCGGGTAAATTCTTTGTAAGTATGGATGTCACATTTTTTGAAAACAAACCTTTTTTTTTACAAAACCTCTCTTCAGGGGGAGAATAATGATAATGAAGAGTGTTTTTGGGATTTAAATCATTCTCTGCCTATTTTGGATCTGCCTAATATTTCTAGCCGTGTTCAAAATGTCACAAATGCTCAATATGATGTGTCATCATATAATGAAAATGGAACTGATTCAAATGAGGAACCAATATCTGATTTCCGTGTTAACTCAAGAGTGCAATCAGAGAGTGAAGTTGAAACTCCGGCACTGTCATCATCAGAACCAAACACGGATCAAGGTAACTCTTCTCCTATCATCCCAAATTCACCCATAATTGATGAGTCAGCCGAGAGTATATGTACACTTGAAAATCTAGATGAGCCAATTGTCCTTAGAAAAGGAACCATAAATTGCACCACTAGACAAGCCGAGAGATTTCCCATGTACCCATTGTCTAATTATGTCTCATACAAAAATGTATCCCCTGCCTTCAGAGCCTTTACCACAAATTTGTTGATTGATGAGGTTCCTAGTTCTATTTATGAAGCTCTAAATAGTCCTAAGTGGAAAGAGGTTGTTTTAGAGGAAATGAGAGCTTTAAAAAAGAATGAGACTTGGGAAATGACTGAGTTACCTAAAGGAAAAAGGACGGTTGATTGCAAGTGGATTTTTACTATCAAGTATAATGCGGAGGGAGTAATTGACAGGTACAAAGCAAGGTTGGTTGCTCGTGGGTTCACTCAAACCTATGGGCTGGATTATGAGGAGACCTTTGCTCCGGTTGCCAAGCTCAACACCGTCAGAGTCTTACTCTCTCTTGCCGTGAATCTTGACTGGCCACTACGACAATTTGATGTAAAAAATGCCTTCCTCAACGGAGACTTAGAGGAAGAAGTCTTTATGCAGCCACCTCCGGGATTTGATCAGACGGCCAATGGGAAAGTGTGCTTTCTTAAGAAGGCATTGTATGGGCTCAAGCAATCTCCACGAGCTTGGTTTGGAAGATTTACAAAGGCAATGAAGAATCAGCAATACACACAAGCCCACAGTGATCATACCATGTTTTACAAACACTCTCTAAATGGTAAACTCGCCATATTGATTGTTTATGTGGATGACATTGTGATGACAGGTGCTGATGAGGCTGAACTCAGCAAGTTGACACGGTTCCTAGCTCAACAATTTGAGGTGAAGGATCTAGGAAGCCTCAAATACTTCTTGGGAATGGAAGTTTCCAGATCATCAAAGGGGATTGCAATCTCACAAAGAAAGTACGTGCTTGATCTACTCAAAGAGACAGGTCTTCTCGGCTGCAGACCTGCATCTACTCCAATTGATCCAAATCATAAGCTCACGAAGTCAGATGATGAGGATCCGGCAGATAAGGCAAGGTATCAAAGACTAGTTGGGAAGTTGATTTACTTAGCTCACACACGACTAGACATTGCTTATGCAGTGAGCCTTGTAAGTCAACACATGCATAATCCGTCCAAAAGTCATCTAGAGGCTGTGTATCGTGTTCTACACTACCTCAAAGGGAGTCCGGGAAAAGGAGTTGTATTCAAGAAGGATGATGGTAGGCAGATCGAAGTTTTTACGGATGCTGACTATGCCGGATGTTCTGATGACCGGCGATCAACCTCAGCATATTGTACCTTTGTGTGGGGCAATCTTGTGACTTGGAGAAGTAAGAAGCAAGCCGTTGTGTCTCGAAGTAGTGCTGAGGCAGAGTTCCGAGCTATGGCTCAAGGAATTTGTGAGATTATTTGGATAAGAGGCATCTTACAAGAGCTACGAATTAAGTTCGCTACTCCTATGAAGTTGTTTTGTGATAACAAGTCTGCCATCAGCATTGCCAACAATCCGGTTCAACATGACCGGACAAAGCACGTGGAGATAGATCGTCACTTCATCAAAGAGAAGCTAGAGAGGGGAGAAATTTGCATGCCATTCGTTCCAACATCAGAGCAGCTAGCAGACGTTCTCACCAAAGGGCTTTACAAAACAAAGTTTGAAGACTTTTTAAGCAAGTTGGGCATGATAGATATCTTTGCACCAACTTGAGGGGGAGTGTTAAATTATTATGTTTAATTTCGTGTATACACTTCATATTAGTCCAATTAATCTGGAGAGGCCCATTAGGTTGATTGTTAGATGGGCTTCATTATTTACTGGTACATTGTTTAAAGACCTATTAGGTTTCCTTGTATTTGTGTATAAATAGCTGCTTAAGGTCTAATGAGAAAGGTAATTTTCGTCCATTCTCTCTCACTTTAACTTGTCAAAATATAATTTTAATGTGTCAAAACGTAACTTTAAGTTGTTAGAACGTAACTTTAACTTGTAAAAAATGTACTTTAACTTGTAAAGAACGCACTTCAACTTGTAAAACACGTACTTTAACTTGTAAAAAACGTACTTCAACTTGTAAAAACGTACTTTAATTTCTAAAAAAATGTATTTTAAAGTGTTAAAATGTAACTTTAACTTGTCAAACCGTAACTTTAACTTGTTAAAAACGTACTTTAACTTGTAAAAAACGTACTTTAACTTGTCTAAACTTGTCAAAACGTAACTTTAACTTGTCAAAACGTGAGTTTAACATGCTAAACACATACATTAACTTGTAAAAAACGTACTTTAACTTGTCAAAAATGTGGTTTAACTTGTAACAAATGTACTTTAACTTGTAAAAACGTACTTCAACTTGTAAAAAACGTACTTTAACTTGTAAAAAACATACTTTAACTTGTCAAAACGTAACTTTAATTTGTCAAAACGTAAGTTTAACTTGTTAAAAACGTAATTTAACATGTCGAATCGTAACTTTAACTTATAAAAAACATACTTTAACTTGTCATAATGTAATTTTTATGTGTCAAAACGTAATTGTAAGTTGTTAAAACGTAACTTTAACTGGTAAAAAATGTACTTTAACTTGTAAAAAACCTACTTTAACTTGTCAAAACGTAACTTTAATTTGTCAAAACGTAAGTATAACTTGTTAAAAACGTAGTTTAACTTGTAAAAACGTAACTTTAACTTGTTAAAAACGTACTTGAACTTGTCAAAATATAATTTTAATGTGTCAAAACGTAACTTTAAGTTGTTAAAACGTAACTTTAACTTGTAAAAAATGTACTATAACTTGTAAAGAACGCACTTCAACTTGTAAAACACGTACTTTAAATAGTAAAAAACGTACTTCAACTTGTTAAAAACGTACTTTAATTTCTTAAAAACGTATTTTAAAGTGTTAAAATTTAACTTTAACTTGTTAAAACGTAAATTTAACTTGTTCAAAACGTACTTTAACTTGTAAAAAACCTACTTTAACTTTTCAAAATGTAACTTTAACTTGTCAAAACGTAACTTTAACTCTTTAAAAACGTACTTTAACTTGTCTAAATGTAACTTTAACTTGTAAAAAACATGCATTAACTTGTCAAAACGTAACTTTAACTTGTCAAAACGTGAGTTAAACATGCTAAACACATACATTAACTTGTAAAAAACATTCTCTAACTTGTCAAAAATGTGTGTTAACTTGTAACAAATGTACTTTAACTTGTAGAAACGTACTTCAACTTGTAAAAAACGTAATTTAACTTGTCAAAATGTAACTTTAACTTGGCAAAACGTAACTTTAAATTATTAAAAACGTAATTTAACTTGTGAAATACGTACTTTAACTTGTTAAAACTTAACTTTTACTTATAAAAAACCTACATTAACTTGTCAAAACGTAACTTTAACTTGTCAAAACGTGACTTTAACTTGTTAAAAACATACATTAACTTGTAAAAACCGTACTTTAACTTGTCTAAAATCTGGTTTAACTTGTAACAAATATAATTTAGGTTGTAAAAACGTACTTCAACTTGTAAAAAACGTACTTTAACTTGTAAAAAACCTACTTTAACTTGTCAAAACGTAACTTTAACTTGTAAAAAACGTATTTTAACTTGTAAAACACTTGCTTCAACATGTAAAAAACGTTCTTTAACTTGTATAAAACGTATTTTAACGTGTCAAAATGTAACTTTAACTTGTGAAAACGTAACTTTAACTTGTTAAAAACGTATTTTAACTATAAAAATTGTAATTTAACTTGTCAAAATGTAACTTTAACTTGTCAAAACATAACTTTAAATTATTAAAAACGTACATTAACTTGTAAAAAACCTACTTTAACTTGTCTAAACGTAACTTTAACTTGTAAAAAACCTACATTAATTTGTCAAAACGTAACTTTAACTTGTCAAAACGTGAGTTTAACATGCTAAATGTTGGAATTTATTTAACAATTAAACAATATTAATTATAATACACATCCTATGTGGCGGAAAATTATAATTAGATCTAATATATTAAAACTAATTTTAATATATTTAACAACCTAAGGCATTAAAATTTATTAAGTAATTATAAACAATTTATAATTCACAAGCTCAATCAAATAACAATAAATTATATAACATTTATATAATTATTTAATTGAGAAAGACTTACGTAAATAGTTGTAAACAACTATGACGTTGCTAGCTAACTCCGGAATGCCACGTCACGCCCAAATCCCGAGAAAAGGCTCGTCGGAATGCTCAGCAGCGTCCTCGCCGGAATGGAAGCTGTCGCCGGATTGCACAGCCCCTGGAAGCCTCGCCGGACTGGGATTTCTCGCCTGACAGGGAGCCTGCCGGAATGGGTGACCTCGCCGGACTGGGAACCTCGCCGGACTGGAGACTGTCGCCGCACGGGGACTTGCCTGACAGGGACCTCGCCGGATTGGGAGTCTCGCCGGACTGGGACTTCTCGCCGGACTGGAGATCACTGGGACCCCTCGCCTGATGACCTCGCCGGATTGCCCTCGTCGAAATGCCCTCGCCGGATTGCCCTCGCCGGATTGGATCTCCTCGCCTGACAGACAGACTCGCCGGATAGGATCTGCCTCGCCGGACTGCCTCTGCCTCGCCGGATTGGATCCGCCTGACTGGTAGCCCTCGCCGGATTGGAACTGGGTCGCCGGAATGGACTCCTGGGAGCTGGGAGGTCGCCGGAATGCACCAAAAAACGACCTAGGGTGTTTTGTGATGGCTAAAACCTTTTTAAAACAATTTTTAAAAATTCCAAAACAGTTTTCTAAATTATTCAAACACCACAAGTGATGAATCAACAATATTACACAAGGAAAATATTGAGATCAAGAGTGTGGGCTCTTAAGAACAATTAGGAATCAAAGATGAAAAGGGGGAAAACAATTTTCTCTCTTTTGTTTAGGGTTTTGGCCGAGAATTGCACAAGGGGGAAGGGAGAGAGAGTTGCCGAAAATCACTTAGGGTTAGGCTTAGGTGATTAGAGTTTTCTTAGCTTATTTATACAGGTTATAAATGGGCTTAAGCTGGGTCAAACCCATGACCCTATTCACTTAAGGAATCCGGCCAAAACACTCTCTCCTTACTCGTCCATGTCTTTGATTTTTGTTCCTAAATTTATTTGATTTAATTTCTAAAATTAATTTAGAACTCTCATTATTATTTAATGACACTTCATTAAATATATTTCGTAGTTATCGAATAAGTACGAATTGAGAAATAATTTGTTTTCTTCTTTTAACATATTTAATCACTCGAGAATGTCATCATCAATATGATGTTATCTTGTGATTCAATAAACAAAATAAATAACTATTTATTTATCGAGTTTCAAGAAAACAACTTTCCCAATATAAATCACTATTTATATTTAATGAGTAAATCAACGTTTCAAGTTCTTTTAATCTCTTCCAAGTGTCTATCATTGAGACCTCATGGACCCACATGAACGAAGCTTTAGAATAAAGTACGGACACAAAAGTTCACAAACTTTTTCCGACTTTTAATTCTTAATATTGATCAATTCCACTAAAGGACCAATATTGATAATCTCTCTGTTCATGTGCGTATCTTTTATGTTTGATATGAAGAAACAATTTCTCATACGATCCACGGAGTATATTACGATGTTACCCTTCATGTGTATCAGTAACTGAGAGGAATGTAAAATTACTGTTTTACCCCTCGAGTTATTGTTTCACTAACTCCTTTGTTATTTGTGAATGAGAAAAAACATAGAGTGAGATGTCTGTACATGTCACATGTTTTAATCAAAGAATGAACTCATTCAATGAATACCTGGCCAGGTTTATTCATAACAAAGCATAGTGTGATACTAATGCATTTGCATTGTTGTTACATGAATTCCATATATGTCAATCATGTAACCCAACATTGCATCCTTGTGACACCAACAGTCGGGTCAGATGCAACTAAAATTTAGTCATTGCCCATTGACGAATCAAATGTCACAAAGTGCAATGTCAATTACATATTCACTTCAGGATTAAGGTAAGTATCATAATACTCCTTTAGTTGTGAACTTGAAGTTTCGAGTGTGTAAACAGTTTTGTCTCGAGCTTCTAAGTGTCACTGGTCTTGTTCAGTATCTTCTATAAAGTACTCAGTATGAATCATAGAGTCACAACTCTCTATATCACAAGATGAGATATCATGATTCATGCTAACAATCAATAATAAGATACGTTTGCTCTATCGATCTTTAGATTGCGAACAAATGGTTTCAAACTTGTCATAAGGGGTTATCTTGTCAAGTCTGTACTTAACACCTTTTTCGTTGATGACAGTTTCAGAGCATAGCTTAAACATAACTAAACACAGTCTTATAAAGAATGAACATTTATTAATATCAATGTTTCAACAAAATATAAATACATAAAGTATCTTAATGTCTAATATCTCCTTTGTGGGCACCAATCCCAACAAACTCCCACTTGACTCAAAGGAGATGCGAATGGTCCTTCAGTCCCAATCCTTCTAGGTGTCCCTCGAAGACTTTACTCGTTAAAGGCTTCGTGAAGGGATCAGCAAGGTTATCTAACGTTGAGATCTTCATGACTTCTGCATCCCCTCTGTGAACGATGTCTCGAACGAGGTGATACTTGCGTTCTATGTGTTTAGAGCGCTTGTGACTTCTTGGCTCCTTACAATTAGCGACAGCCCCACTGTTATCACAATAAAGTGTAATAGGCTCGCTTGCACTTGGAACAACTTCCAAGTATATAAGGAATTTCCTTAGCCATACAGCCTCCTTTGCAGCTTCACAAGCTGCCACATACTCGGCTTCCATGGTCGAGTCAGCAACACAAGATTGCTTGATACTCCTCCAAACCACGGATCCACCATTCAGGGTGAACACAGACCCTGATGTGGACTTCCTGGAATCCTTGTCCGCCTGAAACTCGGAGTCGGTGTAACCCGTCATATTTAGGTCACCACCTGAATATGCAAGCATGTAGTTTCTCGTTCTCCGAAGATACTTGAGAACATGCTTGACAGCAACCCAGTGCTCGGGTCCAGGGTTCGACTGGAATCTGCTCACTACGCCTACTGCATAGCATATGTCTGGTCTCGTGCAAAGCATAGCATACATGAGACTTCCTACGACTGAAGCGTAATGAATGTGTCTCATGTCCTCAACTTCTTTGGTGTCTTGAAAGACTGCTCGTTTGAGAGATGCACTCCATGTCTGAAAGGTAGCTGTCCTTTCTTGGAGTCTTGCATACTGAAGCGATCCATGATCTTATCAATATAAGATGCTTGGGAGAGTGCTAGCTTACGGTTCTTTAAATCTCTAAATATCTGAATACCTAGAATGTAAGCTGCCTCTCCTAGATCCTTCATCTCAAACTGCTTTGATAGCCAGACTTTAACCTCTGACAACTTTCCTACATCATTCCCAATGAGTAGTATGTCGTCAACATAAAGGACTAAGAAAACCACTTTGCCATCGTTTATCATCTTATAAACGCATGGCTCATCTACAGACTGATCAAAGCCGTAGCTCTTTACAGTCTCGTCGAATCTAATATTCCATGACCTAGATGCTTGCTTGAGTCCATAAATGGACTTGAGCAATTCACAAACCTTGCCCTGTTGGCCTTTCTCCATGAACCCGTCTGGTTGAGCCATATATATGCGCTCATCAAGATTGCCATTCAGAAATGCAGTCTTGACATCCATTTGCCAAATTTCATAATCTAGGGCTGCGGCAATGGATAAGAGAGTTCGGATGGATTTTAGCATTGCGACTGGCGAGAAGGTATCCTCATAGTCGATACCTTCTTTCTGTGTGTACCCCTTCGCCACAAGTCGTGCTTTAAATGTCTCGACATTTCCATCCGGTCCTCTCTTTTTCTTATAGATCCATTTACAGCCTACAGGCTTGATGCCTTCAGGCAGATCTACAAGTTTCCAGACCTCGTTGACATACATCGAATGCATTTCAACGTTCATGGCTTCTTGCCATAGGTTTGCCTCGGAACTCTGCATTGCGTGGGAAAATGATACGGGATCATCTTCTTCATTATTTGCAACAGCAGTAAAAAATTCTCCGATACCTATGTATCGAACAGGTTGTCTCACAACTCTGTTGCTACGACGAAGCGCAGGAGTCTCTGATTCCGAGCTTGGTTCTCCCACTGTTGGAATAGGACCCGTCCTATCTTGTGAAGTACTAGTTGCTTCACCCAACAGTTCCTTTAGCACAAGTCTGCTTCTCGGTACCGTATTCTTCATATAATCTGCTTCCAGAAACCTAGCGTTCGTGCTAACGAACGTTTTCTGGTCAGCAGCATTATAGAAGATGTACCCTTTTGTTTCTTTTGAATATCCCACGAACAGGCATACTTCTGAATGACTAGCCAACTTGCTAGTCTTTTGTCTCAGCACATGTGCTGGACAACCCCAGATGCGAGTATGGTGTAAAACAGATTTTCTACCACTCCATCTTTCATAGGGTGTGCCATGTACCGTTTTAGATGGAACCTGGTTCAGAATGTAAGCTGCTGTTTCAAGGGCATATCCCCAGAACGAATTACGAAGCGATGAGTAACTCATCATCGATCTCACCATATCTAGCAAAGTTCGATTCCTTCTCTCTGACACACCGTTTTGCTGCGGAGTGCCAGGTGCTGTAAGCTGAGAATGAATGCCTTCTTCTCTAAGAAATTCTTCGAACTCTCCAGACAAGTACTCTCCCCCTCGATCTGATCGAAGGGTTTTGATCTGTTTCTCCGTTTGCTTTTCAACTAAAGCCTTATACTGTTTGAACATTTCAAAAGTATCTGACTTATGTCGCATAAGGTAGATTTGACCAAATCTAGAGTAGTCATCAGTGAAGGTTACAAAATATTCGTAACCTCCTCTTGCCTGGATGTTAATTGGACCACATACATCACTATGTATCAGTTCTAATACTTGCGTGGCCTTAAGACCCTTTGTTGAGAAAGGTCTCTTGGTCATCTTGCCTTCAAGACAGGATTCACATGTGGGAAGGCTTCCCACGTGTAGAGATTTCAAAGGACCATCCTTTGTTAGTCTCTTGATCCTATCTAGGCCTATATGTCCAAGACGCAGGTGCCATAGATATGTGTCGTCAGTTTCATCAGTATGAAATGTCTTACGCTTCCTAAGTGAATCACCATTCACTTCGGTGTCCAAGATTGTCGGCTCAGCAGGATATAAGTAATATATTGAATCCACACGTTGAGCTTTAGTAATAAAACAATCATCAATAAAAATTTCAATACCATTATTGATCTTAAAATTGAAACCTTGTTCTTCTAAACGACCAAATGAAATCAAATTCTTGCAAAAATCCGGAACATAGTAAACATTATTCAATAATAAAGTTTCATTTCCAAACTTGAGCTTCATGGTCCCGACAGATCTTGCTCTGACCTTCGTTCCATCACCCCAGTTGAATCCGAACTCTCCGTCACCTAAGCTCCTGGTTTTCCTAAAACCATTCAAATTACACACAACGTGGTCAGACGCCCCGCAATCAAGAATCCAGGGCGATGCCTTGTTTGTAGTATAACAAGCTTGAGTAACAAAGATCTTACCTTTTCCCCTTGACACTCTTGAGGTAGGTAGGGCAGTTCCTACGCCAGTGGCCAGCCTCTCCGCAATGGTGACATTTGTGCTCAGACTTGTCCACCTTTGCGATGCCTTTGCCCTTAGCATCCACAGCCTTCTTGTAAGGCTTCTTGGAACCCGCTCGGTTGGCGTTTTTGGGCCTCTTCATCATTCTCTTAGAACCAGAGGTCGAGGCTCTGTGTTCAGCAACATTGAGCTCTCCCGACTTCTTCTTGTTCTTAGGGAGAAGTCCCTCGGCAGTCTGCAACTCCTTCATAAGCTCAGTCACAGTGTAATTGAGCTTGTTCATGGAGTAGTTCAGACGGAAGCTATCAAAAGATTCCGTAAGAGTCTCCAAGATCATGTCAATCTTGGTTTCTCCGTCAATCTCCGAACCAAGAATTTCCATATCGTTCAGGTGACCCATGATCAATAGCATGTATTCCCGTACGGAAGCTCCTTGCTTCATCCTACAGTTCATGAAACTGCGGATAGCTTGCTGCCTTGCCTGACGCCCATGACATCCAAACATCTCATGGAGATTGAAGAGGATTTCATATGCAGTGGCGATGTCTCTATGAGATTGTTGCAACACATTGCTCATCGATGCTAAAATGTAGCAACGAGCAATCTCATCAGATCTCATCCACGCATCGAAGGCGTCCTTGTCTTCCTTGCTCGAGTCAGCACTCGGTTCAGGAGGACATGGGGTCGTGAGAACGTACTTGTGCTTTTCCACCGTCAGTACGATGTCGAGGTTACGTTTCCAGTCAACGTAATTCTCACCCTCGAGTTTATTCGAACTTAAAATCGTTTGTAGTGGGTTAAAAGACATTTTGCTGAAAACATTGATAAAATAAATGACTTTAGTATGTGCTATATTTTCGAATTATATGCATGCATGAACAATCCTAATATGGTGAGGAAAGCGTTTAAAATAATTCATGGTATTGTGAACAACAATAGTTAATTACTTTTCCTATGGGGAAACCGTAATTAACCTCCTTTCACAGGCGTGACACATCACTATTTAGTTCGAACCATCCAAGAAGTCACAACTTCTAGTTCTTACTAATTACCATAAATTTTGGTCACTTATTTTTAATGCAGAGCCTCTATGTGAGGATTACTTTAAAACATAAGTCTAAGTGTATAACCGACACGTGGGCCCTCACTCAAGTTGCTTTGAAGACGGTTCACCTATGTGGAGACCCCGTTTCAAAACTTCTCTTTTAGGCTTAGTTCTTTAACAATGAGATTAATTAAATACTTCCGAAGTACTCCCATTGAAGGGAGGGCCACTATGTGTGACTCTTAGTTCATCACATATTTAATTAATTTCATTCGTGTCGGGGACCTTGGGTTACTTCAACGACAAACAACCCTCCCACTTAGTTTTTGCAAATGAATCATATTCATTTATAACAGTTTATAATTATTTCATAACTTTTATTAATTATAAACTACATGAACAATTTCATTTTCAATGATGTTGGCGTTCTATCCTATGTGACATGTGAGTGCTTTATGCAATGAGATCAATAAATTTAAATATCAAATATGAAAAATTATTTAACTTATCAATAGGCCCATTTCTATTATACAACCCTTGTAAATAAATGAAATAAAACATTTTAAATTTCATCTTCAAATGATGCGTCATCGGATGTCTCGGGTTAGCCCCCACACGTTCTCCAACGTGCGGCCAATCCCGAGGTGCTGCCTTCTTGCTCCTTCGTCGTCGAATTACAATAATAAATTACAAATTTACATGTCCTCTCAAATTGAGGCTCACAATTTTAAATAAATTAAAATCCGGGACGATAACCGGAATAAAAACATCCTAGGGCCATTTTGAATAAGGATCCATTCATTCACAAGCGCACACACAAAAAACATTCATAATGTATTCATACAAAAACGCCAACACCAACTAGTCAAACAAATTTCCAAACTAGTCATTAAATCTAAATTTTAATGCCTTTTACTAGCTCTGATACCATTTGTTGGAATTTATTTAACAATTAAACAATATTAATTATAATACACATCCTATGTGGCGGAAAATTATAATTAGATCTAATATATTAAAACTAATTTTAATATATTTAACAACCTAAGGCATTAAAATTTATTAAGTAATTATAAACAATTTATAATTCACAAGCTCAATCAAATAACAATAAATTATATAACATTTATATAACTATTTAATTGAGAAAGACTTACGTAAATAGTTGTAAACAACTATGACGTTGCTAGCTAACTCCGGAATGCCACGTCACGCCCAAATCCCGATAAAAGGCTCGTCGGAATGCTCAGCAGCGTCCTCGCCGGAATGGAAGCTGTCGCCGGATTGCACAGCCCCTGGAAGCCTCGCCGGACTGGGATTTCTCGCCTGACAGGGAGCCTGCCGGAATGGGTGACCTCGCCGGACTGGGAACCTCGCCGGACTGGAGTCTGTCGCCGCACGGGGACTTGCCTGACAGGGACCTCGCCGGATTGGGAGTCTCGCCGGACTGGGACTTCTCGCCGGACTGGAGATCACTGGGACCCCTCGCCTGATGACCTCGCCGGATTGCCCTCGTCGGAATGCCCTCGCCGGATTGCCCTCGCCGGATTGGATCTCCTCGCCTGACAGACAGACTCGCCGGATAGGATCTGCCTCGCCGGACTGCCTCTGCCTCGCCGGATTGGATCCGCCTGACTGGTAGCCCTCGCCGGATTGGAACTGGGTCGCCGAAATGGACTCCTGGGAGCTGGGAGGTCACCGGAATGCACCAAAAAACGACCTAGGGTGTTTTGTGATGGCTAAAACCTTTTTAAAACAATTTTTAAAAATTCCAAAACAGTTTTCTAAATTATTCAAACACCACAAGTGATGAATCAACAATATTACACAACTATTGATACAAGATACATTAACTTGTAAAAAACATTCTCTAACTTGTCAAAAATGTGGTTTAACTTGTAACTAATGTACTTTAACTTGTAAAAACGTACTTCAACTTGTAAAAAACGTACTTTAACTTGTAAAAAACCTACTTTAACTTATCAAAACGTAACTTTAATTTTTCAAAACGTAAGTTTAACTTGTTAAAAACGTAGTTTAACTTGTCAAAACGTAACTTTAACTTGTAAAAAACGTACTTTAACCTGTCAAAATGTAATTTTAATGTGTCAAAACGTAACTGTAAGTTGTTAAAACGTAACTTTAACTGGTAAAAAATGTACTTTAACTTGTAAAAAAAGTACTTTTATTTGTAAAAAACGTACTTCAACTTGGAAAAAACGTACTTTAATTTGTAAAAAACGTATTTTAACGTGTTAAAATGAAACTTTAACTTGTTAAAACGTAAATTTAACTTGTTAAAAACGTACTTTAACTTGTAAAAAACCTACTTTAACTTGTCAAAACGTAACTTTAACTTATAAAAAAACGTACTTTAATTTGTCAAAATGTAATTTTTATGTGTCAAAACGTAACTATAAATTGTTAAAACGTAACTTTAACTGGTAAAAAATGTACTTTAACTTGTAAAAAACGTACTTCAACTTATAAAACACTTACATTAACTTGTTAAAAACATACTTCAACTTGTAAAAAACGTAATTTAACTTGTAAAAAACGTATTTTAACGTGTCAAAATGTAACTATAACTTGTCAAAACGTAACTTTAACTTGTTTAAAACGTACTTTAACTTGTAAAAACGTACTTTAACTTATAAAAAACGTACTTTAACTTGTCAAAATGTAATTTTTATGTGTCAAAACGTAACTGTAAATTGTTAAAACGTAACTTTAACTGGTAAAAAATGTACTTTAACTTTTAAAAAACGTACTTCAACTTGTAAAACACTTACATTAACTTGTAAAAAACGTAATTTAACTTGTAAAAAACGTATTTAACGTGTCAAAATGTAATTATAACATGTCAAAATGTAACTATAACTTGTCAAAACGTAACTTTAACTTGTTTAAAACGTACTTTAACTTGTAAAAAACGTACTTTAACTTGTCAAAACGTAACTTTAACTTATAAAAAACGTACTTTAACTTGTCAAAATGTAATTTTTATGTGTCAAAACGTAACTGTAAATTGTTAAAACGTAACTTTAACTGGTAAAAAATGTACTTTAACTTTTAAAAAACGTACTTCAACTTGTAAAACACTTACATTAACTTGTAAAAAACGTAATTTAACTTGTAAAAAACGTATTTAACGTGTCAAAATGTAACTATAACATGTCAAAGTGTAACTTTAACTTGTTTCAAATGTACTTTAACTTGTAAAATATGTACTTTAACTTGTCAAAACGGTACTTTAACTTGTCAAAACGTAAGTTTAACTTGTTAAAAACGTACTTTAATTTGTAAAAAACGTACTTTAACTTGTAAAAGACGTACTTTAACTTGTCAAAACGTAACTTTTACTTGTAAAAAAACCTACATTAACTTGTCAAAACAAAACTTTAACTTGTCAAAACGTGAGTTTAACTTGTTAAACGTACTTTAACTTGTCAAAAATCTTGTTTAACTTGTAACAAACGTACTTTAAGTTGTAAAACGTACTTTAACTTGTAAAATACCTGCTTTAACTTGTCAAAACATAACTTTAATTTGTCAAAACGTAAGTTTAACTTGTTAAAAACGAAATTTAACTTGTCAGAACGTAACTTTAACTTGTCAAAACGTAACTTTAAGTTGTTAAAACGTAACTTTAACTTGTAAAAAACGTACTTCAACTTGTAAATAATGTACCTTAACTTGTAAAACACTTGCTTCAACATGTAAAAAACGTTATTTAACTTGTAAAAAATGTATTTTAACGTGTCAAAATGTAACTTTAACTTGTGAAAACGTAACTTTAACTTGTTTAAAACGTACTTTAACTTGTAAAAAACGTACTTTAACTTGTCAAAACGTAACTTTAACTTATAAAAAACGTACTTTAACTTGTCAAAATGTAATTTTTATGTGTCAAAACGTAACTGTAAATTGTTAAAACGTAACTTTAACTGGTAAGAAATGTACTTTAACTTTTAAAAAATGTACTTCAACTTGTAAAACACTTACATTAACTTGTAAAAAACGTAATTTAACTTGTAAAAAACGTATTTAACGTGTCAAAATGTAACTATAACATGTCAAAATGTAACTTTAACTTGTTTAAAATGTACTTTAACTTGTAAAATATGTACTTTAACTTGTAATAACGGTACTTTAACTTGTCAAAACGTAAGTTTAACTTGTTAAAAACGTACTTTAACTTGTAACAAACGTACTATAACTTGTAAAAGACGTACTTTAACTTGTCAAAACGTAACTTTTACTTGTAAAAAACCTACATTAACTTGTCAAAACAAAACTTTAACTTGTCAAAACGTGAGTTTAACTTGTTAAAAACGTACTTTAACTTGTCAAAAATCTGGTTTAACTTGTAACAAATGTACTTTAAGTTGTAAAAACGTACTTCAACTTGTAAAAAATGTACTTTAACTTGTAAAATACCTGCTTTAACTTGTCAAAACATAACTTTAATTTGTCAAAACGTAAGTTTAACTTGTTAAAAACGAAATTTAACTTGTCAGAACGTAACTTTAACTTGTCAAAATGTAATTTTAATGTGTCAAAACGTAACTTTATGTTGTTAAAACGTAACTTTAACTTGTAAAAAACGTACTTCAACTTGTAAAAAACGTACCTTAACTTGTAAAACACTTGCTTCAACATGTAAAAACCGTTCTTTAACTTGTAAAAAATGTATTTTAACGTGTCAAAATGTAACTTTAACTTGTGAAAACGTAACTTTAACTTGTTAAAAACGTACTTTAACTTGTAAAAAACCTAGTTTAACTTGTCAAAACGTAACTTTAACTTATAAAAAACGTACTTTCACTTGTCAAAATGTAATTTTTATGTGTCAAAACGTAACTGTAAATTGTTAAAACGTAACTTTAACTGGTAGAAAATGTGCTTTAACTTTTCAAAAACGTACTTCAACTTGTAAAACACTTACATTAACTTTTAAATAACGTACTTCAACTTGTAAAAAACGTAATTTAACTTGTAAAAAACAAATTTTAACGTGTCAAAATGTAACTATAACTTGTCAAAACGTAACTTTAACTTGTTTAAAACGTACTTTAACTTGTAAAATACGTACTTTAACTTGTCAAAACGTAACTTTAACTTATAAAAAACGTACTTTAACTTGTCAAAATGTAATTTTTATGTGCCAAAACGTAACTGTAAATTGTTAAAACGTAACTTTAACTGGTAAAAAATGTACTTTAACTTTTAAAAAACGTACTTCAACTTGTAAAACACTTACATTAACTTGTAAAAAACGTAATTTAACTTGTAAAAAACGTATTTAACGTGTCAAAATGTAACTATAACATGTCAAAATGTAACTTTAACTTGTTTAAAATGTACTTTAACTTGTAAAATATGTACTTTAACTTGTCAAAACGGTACTTTAACTTGTCAAAACGTAAGTTTAACTTGTTAAAAACGTACTTTAACTTGTAAAAAACGTATTTTAACTTGTAAAAGACGTACTTTAACTTGTCAAAACGTAACTTTTACTTGTAAAAAACCTACATTAACTTGTCAAAACAAAACTTTAACTTGTCAAAACGTGAGTTTAACTTGTTAAAAACGTACTTTAACTTGTCAAAAATCTGGTTTAACTTGTAACAAATGTACATTAAGTTGTAAAAACGTACTTCAACTTGTAAAAAACGTACTTTAACTTGTAAAATACCTGCTTTAACTTGTCAAAACATAACTTTAATTTGTCAAAACGTAAGTTTAACTTGTTAAAAACGAAATTTAACTTGTCAGAACGTAACTTTAACTTGTCAAAATGTAATTTTAATGTGACAAAACGTAACTTTAAGTTGTTAAAACGTAACTTTAACTTGTAAAAAACGTACTGCAACTTGTAAAAAACGTACCTTAACTAGTAAAACACTTGCTTCAACATGTAAAAAACGTTCTTTAACTTGTAAAAAATGTATTTTAAAGTGTCAATATGTAACTTTAACTTGTGAAAACGTAACTTTAACTTGTTAAAAACGTACTTTAACTTGTAAAAAACCTACTTTAACTTGTCAAAACGTAACTTTAACTTATAAAAAACGTACTTTAACTTGTCAAAATATAATTTTTATGTGTCAAAACGTAACTGTATATTGTTAAAACGTAACTTTAACTGGTAAAAAATGTTCTTTAACTTTTCAAAAACGTATTTCAACTTGTAAAACACTTACATTAACTTTTAAAAAACGTACTTCAACATGTAAAAAACGTAATTTAACTTGTAAAAAACGTATTTTAACGTGTCAAAATGTAACTATAACTTGTCAAAACGTAACTTAAACTTGTTTAAAACGTACTTTAACTTGTTAAAAACGTACTTTAACTTGTCAAAACGTAACTTTAACTTATAAAAAACGTACTTTAACTTGTCAAAATGTAATTTTTATGTGTCAAAACGTAACTGTATATTGTTAAAACGTAACTTTAACTGGTAAAAAATGTGCTTTAACTTTTCAAAAACGTACTTCAACTTGTAAAACACTTACATTAACTTTTAAAAAACGTACTTCAACTTGTAAAAAACGTAATTTAACTTGTAAAAAACGTATTTAACGTGTCAAAATGTAACTATAACTTATCAAAATGTAACTTTAACCACTAGTAGAAAAACTTGTTCCCACAACCCTTAATAAGGGGTGTGGAATTTTCCCACAACCCTTAATAACGGTTGTGGGAGCCTGAGTTGTGGAATTTCCCACAACCCTTAAACATCCGGTGTGGAATGTTCATATTTCCCACACCGAATGTTTATGGGTTGTGGGAAATTCAACAACCAATCAATTATCGGTTGTAAAATTTTTTAATTTTTGAAAACTTATCGCCGCGGCGACCCTTAACGGCGACGCGGCCCAAGTCCCACAACGGTTGTTGGGATCCGTTGTGGGACCTTGGGCCGCGGCGCCATAAAGGGTCGCCGCGGCCACTTGTCGCCGCGGCCCCACCAATTAGTGCCGCGGCACCGGAGTCCCACAACGGATCCCAACATCCGTTGTGGGCCACGGCGCCGCGGCGTCATAAGGGGTCGCCGCGGCGCCGGTTGCAGGACACCTGGTGCCGCGGCGTATACATTTAGTGCCGCGGTGCTGCTCCCACAACGGATGTTTGAATCCGTTGTGGGACTTGGGGCCGCGGCTCCAAACACATGTCGCCGCGGCGCCATTGTCCGAAGAGTGCATCTCTTCATTATTATTGGATTAAACCCAAAATATCATATAATTACCTGCATAATACATGCACAATCAATCTAAAAACATACAATACATCCAAAATTATCATAATCATTCAAAATCATCTAAAAAATATACATTCAATATCACAAAATGTAACTAATCATCACATTCAATAAATGTTTGTACATAGTTAATCCACTCTTCTCTTACTCTCTCTATATCCAAAGGTGTATACGTGTTTTTGTTTTCTAATCTACTTATACCTCCTACAACTATTTCTCGCATATAACACAAAACAAAATATCCACATTCCGTGTTACCGCTTTGTCTTGGCGCGGCCATTGACCTTATGTATGTTGATTGTCCGTGCCCAATAGCGCCTTTGGTTTCAAGTTTGAAATTTGAAAACACCCTACAAAACAAATAGTATGAGTATCTTTTATAACAAATATTCAATATATAAGTAAAAAAACTTACCTTTTTATCAACGAAACCAAGTCTTGTGGAATTTGTTTATTCAACGGGTCAAAAAACATAGCACAATCCTTCCATAAGTCAAGGACAACAAGCATCCAATGAAAGTTTCGATTGTAGGGCATGAAAACTAGTTGCCCACTTGTGCATCCTCGCACCGCGTTGCCAACCTCTTTGACTCGTGTCGACAAATGGTAATCTTCGTCATTTGTAGACATGTGAGAAGCTAACGCGGCGTTTACAAAGACAAATTTTTTTTTTCAATTTTGACATCGATGCGCGTATACAACTACATTCCAAATTATTCAAATAGTTAAAACACTCAATATTCAATCATCAATATTAAAAAAAAATCATGAAAGAAACACTTACTCCATGTAAAGAGATATGCTTGACGCCCCAATTTCCGAAAATTGTAAAAATTCGGAAATATCATCAAATCCCAACATAATCGGTATAGCAGAGATTGTTGGACAAACGTTGACTTGAATAACGTTTCCTTGTGCTAACATCATTTTGTTGGCATATTGAGCGAGCAATTTAAACTTGGGATTTATTACCTTGTAACCATTTAAACTTTGAATTAATTATCTTATAACTAATTTGAACAATCAATACATAATAATGAGTAGGTTAAAATATAGTACCTTGTAATTAATTCTCCTATTATCGTCGGGAGTAGGTTGACTCGTAGATTCGAGTTTGGGAGGGCCGCGACTCTCTTTTGCCGTAGTCTCAGTTTCTATTAATCGTCGCGGCCACGAGACAAAACCTCCCATTGCATCTTCTACGGTTAGAGCTTCTTCGGTGGGAATCGGTAATTTGGCTTTCTTAACCAAAACGCCGGAAACGCTCACACGTGCATTTCCTTCCTCTAAACTTGAGAAGTGAATTACGCCCTCGTTCAAATATACTCGCCCATTTGCAACATGGATTGTGTTTCCTTCCACGATATCGTCAATGTAGAGAAAACATTCGACACTTTCATTCGAACACGGTGTCACCGGTGTGGTTGGATTCAATGAGCAACTAGCCCGAACACTAGTTAGTTTTTCCACAATAATCGGATCGACTTTCGAAGGTTTATGTATATCGTCATGCCCTATGAAAATCACCGATTTAATACCGAAAATAAGCAAACTTTTGAAGTAAATAAATAAGCATGAATAAAGCATGAATAAAGATTACCTAAAGAGACGACCTCTTCGACGACTTCTTGAATCTTAGTCTTCTCTTCAATATTAACGCCACTTGCATTAATATTATCTTCAACTAGATCAACACTCGCTTCTCCAACACTTGTACCACCACGACCATTAACCGCTTTCAAGATATCATTTTTAAACTCCATCAACTCGAGACGCCTTTCGAGCCGCATCTTGTTAAGTTCTTCATTTGGAGTCGGAGGAACAAAATACTTGAAACGCTTGGCAACATGTTTGGATTGACCGCAAACATATTTCTTTGCTCCCATGGCTTCTTGCAAGATACTTTTTCCCGTTTCCGGGATAAAAGTACCTTCGATTGCTTGTTGAGATAATTTTTGCTACATATTATAATAATTTGTAAATAAAAATATTAAAAATATAACTTACATTATTTAAAATCTTACAATTGATTCTCCCATTAGTCGATCTTTGTCATTCTTGAACTCTTTTCCGTCTATCCCGAATTTCTTACGCGAGTCAATCCATAATTCTTCTAACGTTGCCCATTGCCCGGTTTCGTCGTGCTATTAATTAACAAGTAATCATATTAATCATATATTAAATGTTAAAACCGAATACAAAATAAATAAATGAAAAAACTCAACCTTTTGTTGATCTAGTTTTCGATATCCATCTCGGCCACATCAAGATTTGTATTCCACTTTAGCGGAATTAGTTTTCCCTTGCTCCGACGTTTGCTTGAAAGTTGCGCTTCGTCTATACTCAACAAACTTCACCCAATCTTCTTCGGTGATACTCGTGTAAAATTTTAAAACACAACTTGGTCTTTATAACGAGCTTGGTTCATTGATTTTGTCTTTGAGAAGATCGTGATATAACTCGTGACGAAATAGTTTTGCGGCTTCACCTACTCTCATGAGGCAATCGTGCTTATGTTCTATTGGAATCGAAAATCCTTCACATATTTCGTTCCAAATCCTCTCTTTTAATTGATCGTTCTCTTTTAATCTCCAATCACGAGTCGAAAGTGGAACATATTCTCTAGCTAATACGCCAAAGTAACTCAACAACACATCCCCTTCCTTACCCTTTGGTTGCCCTTTGGAATCTAACTCTATCGTGATTTTTCTACCAAGACTTCTAATTTTATTAACACGACTCATAAGGGTGTTTCTTCTCTTTCCTTTCTCATCGGGATTTAATGCTAATAGTCGTCTAGGTTTCTTTTTAATATCGTCGCTAGAAGTAGTAGTAGTTGTAGTCGACATTGAATCTATAAACACAATTCAAAATACAATTTCAAACACAAAATATATATCAATGCGTCTAAACTAATTATCTCCAAACACAAAATAAATGGCAACCTAAACCATTCCAAACACAAAATATATTTGAATGTGAATCTAAACTAGTTACCAATTTCAAACAAAAAATAGTAGTAAAAAAAACTAACCGTTGAGGGACGAGGTGAATTAACCGGGAGAGGGAGACGACAAAATGAAGATGGAGGGCGGAGTGAAGGAGTGAGAGAGGGAGGGCGGAGTGAGAGAGTGAGGAGTGAGGGAGAGGGAGGGAGGAGTGAGAGAGTGAGGAGGGAGAGAGAGGGAGGGCGGAGTGAGAGAGTGAGTAGGGATGGAGAGGGAGGGCGGAGCGAGAGTGAGGGAGTGAGGGTGGAAGAGGGAGGGCGGAGCGGGAGTGCGGGAGGGCAGAGTGAGGGAGTGAGAGTGAGGGTGGGCGGAGTGAGGGTGGGCGGAGTGAGGGAGAGGGAGTGAGAGGGTGAGAGAGAGTGAGGGAGTGAGAGGGAGGGAGGAGTGAGGGAGAGGGAGTGAGTGAGTAACGGAGTGAGGGAATGAAAGACGGAGTGAGAGAGTGAGTGGCCGGAGTTTTGAGTCGCCGGAAGTTTTGAGTCACCGGAGAATAGAAGCTTGAGAGAGAATGAGTTTGGGTTTTGAGAGATATTGAGTTTTGAGAGAGAATGAAAGTGAAAATGAAGAATGAAGAAGAAGAAGTCGAAAGTTAGTTTGGGCGAAATTTGGGCGGGGTTATGAAAAAGTTAAAGTTTTCCCGAAATTTAAACATCCCACAACCCTTCCACGAAGGGTTGTGGGAATGGCGCCGCGGCGACGGCTACCAGCGCCGCGGCCCCTCTGAACCCAGAAACCAGCGCCGCGGCACTGGTAGCTGTCGCCGCGGCGCTTATGACTTCCCGAGAGCTCCAACTCTCGGGTGCTCTCGGGAAGTCACAGGCGCCGCGGCGATGCATTACGGGGCCGCGGCGCCGATGAACCAAGAAACGTGGGCCGCGGCACTGATATTCGTCGCCGCGGCGTCTATGACTTCCCGAGAGCTCCAACTCCCGGGTACTCTCGGGAAGTGTTTGGCGCCGCGGCGACGTCTATCGGTGCCGCGGCCCTGGTTTCCACAACCCTTCTGGGAAGGGTTGTGGGAGTGGCGCCGCGGCGATGCATTACGGAGCCGCGGCGCCGAAGACCTGAAGTGCGTTTAAATGCATTTTAAATCGTTTTTTGCACTTAAATCTCTCAAAACTTCAGTCGAAAAAACACTAGAAACAAGATTTCGACCCATTCTGTGTCATTATCGTTCACAACTCACAACTATACATCTAATTCTTGTAAGTTCCTCTTTACTTGTTACAAAGTTGAATATTTTTGGATTGTTTATTTCAAATCTGATATTTCATGTTATAATTAGGGTTTTTTTTAAGATGGTGAGGCAATGGATGTGGGAGAATAGGTTAAACGAGATATATCAAAATGGTGTAAATGAGTTTTGTGAATTCGTTAAAGATAATGTCGGTGATGTGGAATCAATTCGTTGTCCTTGTGTGAAATGTGGAAATCATAGACATTTTTCTCTTCGTATTGTTCGAACTCATTTGTTGGTTTACGGAATAATGACTTCTTACCAAATATGGTATTATCATGGTGAAGAATTCCGGCCTACGATTAACAATAGAAATGATGATCTTCAAGATGATGACTTTGATGATATGTGCGGGATGATGAATGATTTGGAGAATGATTTTGTGGAACGGCCGGAATTGTTTGAGTCGATGATGAATGATGCGGAGACACCATTGTATGAAGGGTGTACAAGTTATTCGAAGTTGTCATTTTTAGTTACTTTATTTCATTTGAAAGCGTCGGGTGGGTGGACAAACACTAGTTTTACTCTATTGTTGGAAACACTCAAAGAAGCATTCCCAAAAGACAATAAAGTTCCGCAAAGTATGTATGAGGCTAAGAAAACTTTGGGCACATTGGGTATGAAGTACGAGAAATTTCATGCGTGCCCAAATGATTGTGTTTTATATAGAAATGAGTACGAAGATCTAGATGAATGTCCGAGGTGCAAAGAATCAAGATGGAAAAAAGGTAAATTGCCACGTGACGGGGTCAAAGGAGTTCCAATCAAGGTATACGTATATAATAATTACTTGTTTTACAAATGATTATGTTATTTATATTATTATTTTATATGTTTTTCAGGCATTATGGTACATACCACCAATGCCACGGTTCCGACGAATGTTTAATACTGCCAAGCACGCAAAGAACATGGTTTGGCACTCAGAAAAACGTATCGATGATGGTATGTTACGGCATCCTGCGGATGCTTCACAGTGGAAGTCATTTGATTTGGAGTATAAAGATTTCAGTGTTGAACCTCGGAATTTGCGTCTTGGTTTAGCATCTGATGGCATGAACCCTTTCAGCATGATGAGTAGTAAATATAGTGTCTGGCCGGTTATTCTTGTGAACTACAATCTCCCTCCAAAGTTGTGTATGAAGAGAAAATTCTTGATGTTAACGCTTCTGATTTCAGGACCGAGTCAACCAGGAAATGATATTGATGTTTATTTGGCACCATTGATCGATGATTTGAAGATGTTATGGGAGACAGGGATTGAGGTCAACGATGGTTACCGCGGCGATTCATTCTACTTGAGAGCAATGTTGATGTGGACTATAAACGACTTTCCAGCGTATGGAAATTTGTCAGGATACTCTGTGAAATGCTCAATTGGTTGTCCAGTTTGCATGAAAGAAACATCTTCCATTCGTTTGAAGCATGGTAAGAAAACTGTTTTTCTTGGTCATAGAAGATTTTTACCGAGAGATCACTCGTATAGAAGGTTGAAACAGGCATTTGATGGAAATACGGAAGAACGACCCCCTCCTAGAATATTGTCTGGTGAAGATGTCTTCGAAATGGTTAAAAATGTTAATGAAGTGCTCGGTAAAAGGAAGCGGCGTGCTAGTACTAAAGAGTCGTTCCAAGAGAATCCTTGGAAAAAGAAATCGATTTTCTACGACCTTCCGTATTGGAAAACATTATATGTTCGGAATTGTCTGGATGTTATGCATATTGAGAAAAATGTATGTGAATCTTTCATCGGTACGCTACTTGATGATCCAAATAAATCGAAAGATGGAATAAAATCTCGAATGGATCTCAAGGAAATGAATATAAGAAGCGTTTTGCATGTCGACGAGCAGAGTGGAAAAAAAACAAAAATACCACCGGCAAAGTATACTCTATCTCGGGAGGAGAAAAAAAAATTGTGTAAGTGGTTTGAATCTATCAAAGTCCCGGATGGTCATTCTTCAAACTATAAAAGGTTCGTATCTTTAAAAGATCTCAAACTTATTGGAATGAAGACTCACGATTGGAATGAAGGCACGAGAGGGAGCGGCGACGTGAAGGCACGGGAAGGAGCGGCGACGTGAAGGCGCGGGAGCGGCGACGTCAAGAAGAGGGAGTAGGGGCGTCTAGGGGAAGGAGGGGCGATGAGCAATCAGGACAGACTCGGCCGAAATAGGTTTTGGGAGAGAAATGGATTTTGGGTAAAGTGAAAAAACCCTAAAAATTCGAATTTATACACAGATTTCGTCGCCGGCGCCGCGGCCCAACCAGGCGTCGCCGCGGCGCCGTGTAAAAAATTTTGCACAGATCGTGTCTGGGCAGCGGCGCCGCGGCACCACATGACGTAATTTAATATGTCAAAACGTAACTTTAACTTATAAAAAACGTACTTTAACTTGTCATAATGTAATTTTTATGTGTCAAAACGTAACTGTAAGTAGTTAAAACGTAACTCTAACTGGTAAAAAATGTACTTTAACTTGTAAAAAACGTACTTTAACTTGTAAAACACTTAGATTAACTTGTTAAAAACATACTTCAACTTGTACAAAACATAATTTAATTTGTAAAAAACGTATTTTAACGTGTAAAAATGTAACTATAACTTGTCAAAACGTAACTTTAACTTGTTTAAAACGTCCTTTAACTTGTCAAAACGTAATTTTAACTTATAAAAAACGTACTTTATCTTGTCAAAATGTAATTTTTATGTGTCAAAACGTAGCTGTAAGTTGTTAAAACGTAACTTTAACTAGTAAATAAATGTACTTTAACTTGTACAAAACGTACTTCAATTTGTAAAACACTTACATTAACTTGTAAAAAACGTACTTCAACTTGTAAAAAATGTAATTTAACTTGTAAAAAACGTATTTTAACGTGTCAAAATGTAACTATAACTTGTTTAACTTGTTTAAAATGTACTTTAACTTGTAAAAAACGTACTTTAACTTGTCCAAATGTAACTTTAACTTATAAAAAACGTACTTTATCTTGTCAAAATGTAATTTTTATGTGTCAAAACATAACTGTAAGATGTTAAAACGTAACTTTAACTGGTAAAAAATGTACTTTAACTTGTAAAAAACGTACTTGAACTTGTAAATCACTTACATTAACTTGTAAAAAACGTACTTCAACTTGTAAAAAACGTAATTTAACTTGTAAAAAACGTATTTTAACGTGTCAAAATGTAACTATAACTTGTCAAAACGTAATTTTAACTTGTTTAAAACGTACTTTAACTTGTAAAAAACGTAATTTAACTTGTCAAAACGTAACTTTAACTTGTCAAAACGTAAGTTTAACTTGTTAAAAATGTAATTTAATTTGTAAAAAACGTACTTTAACTTGTGAAAGACAGACTTTAACTTGTCAAAATGTAACTTAACTTGTAAAAAACCTACATTAACTTGTCAAAACGTAACTTTAACTTGTCAAAACGTGAGTTTAACTTGTTAAAAAACAGACATTAACTTGTAAAAAACGTACTTAAACTTGTCAAAACTCTGGTTAAACTTGTAACAAATGTACTTGAAGTTGTAAAAACGTACTTCAACTTCTAAAAAACGTACTTTAACTTGTAAAAAACCTACTTTAACTTGTCAAAACATAACTTTAATTTGTCAAAACGTAAGTTTAACTAGTTAAAAACGTAATTTAACTTGTCACAACGTAACTTTAACTTGTCAAAATGTAACTTTAACTTGTCAAAACGTAAATTTAACTTGTTAAAAACGTACTTTAACTTGTAAAAAACCTACTTTAACTTGTCAAAACTTAACTTTAACTTGTCAAAACGTAACTTTAACTTGTTAAAAACGTACTTTACCTTGTAAAAAACGTAATTTAACTTGTCAAAACGTAACTTTAACTTGTCAAAATATAATTTTAATGTGTCAAAACGTAAGTTTAAGTTGTTAAAACGTAACTTTAACTTGTAAAAAATGTACTTTAACTTGTAAAGAACGCACTTCAACTTGTAAAACACGTACTTTAACTTGTAAAAAACGTACTTCAACTTGTAAAAAACGTACTTTAATTTCTAAAAAACTTTATTTTAAGGTGTTAAAATGTAACTTTAACTTGTCAAAACGTAAATTTAACTTGTTCAAAACATACTATAACTTGTAAAAAACCTACTTTAACTTTTCAAAACGTAACTTTAACTTGTCAAAACGTAACTTTAACTAGTTAAAAACGTACTTTAACTTGTAAAAAACGTACTCACGCAAAAACCTACTTTAACTTGTCAAAACTTAACTTTAACTTGTCAAAACGTAACTTTAACTTGTTAAAAATGTACTTTAACTTGTAAAAAACGTAATTTAACTTGTCAAAACGTAACTTTAACTTGTCAAAATATAATTTTAATGTGTCAAAACGTAACTTTAAGTTGTTAAAACGTAACTTTAACTTGTAAAAAATGTACTTTAACTTGTAAAGAACGCACTTCAACTTGTAAAACACGTACTTTAACTAGTAAAAAATGTACTTCAACTTGTAAAAAACGTACTTTAATTTCTAAAAAACGTATTTTAAGGTGTTAAAATGTAACTTTAACTTGTCAAAACGTAAATTTAACTTGTTCAAAACATACTTTAACTTGTAAAAAACCTACTTTAACTTTTCAAAACGTAACTTTAATTTGTAAAAACGTAAGTTTAACTTGTAAAAACGTACTTCAACTTGTAAAAAAGTACTTTAATTTGTAAAAAACGTACTTTAACTTGTCAAAACGAAACTTAAACTTGTAAAAAACCTACTTTAACTTGTCAAAACGTAACTTTAACTTGTCAAAACGTAAGTTTAACTTGTTAAAAACTTATATTAACTTGTAATAAACGTACTTTAACTTGTCAAAAATGTGGTTTAACTTGTAACAAATGTACTTTAACTTGTAAAAACGTACTTCAACTTGTAAACAACGTACTTTAACTTGTAAAAAACCTACTTTAACTTGTCAAAACGTAACTTTAATTTGTCAAAACGTAAGTTTAACTTGTTAAAAATGTACTTTAACTTGTAAAAAACGTAACTTTAACTTGTAAAAAACATAATTTAACTTTTCAAAATGTTATTTTAATGTGTCAAAGCGTAACTTTAAGTTGTTAAAACGTAAATTTAACTTGTTAAAAACGTACTTTAACTTGTAAGAAACGTACATTAACTTGTAAAAAACGTACTTTAACTTGTCAAAACGTAACTTTAACTTGTAAAAAACCTACATTAACTTGTCAAAACGTAACTTTAACTTGTCAAAACGTAAGTTTAACTTGTTAAAAACATACATTAACTTGTAAAAAATGTACTTTAACTTGTGAAAAATGTGGTTTAACTTGTAACAAATGTACTTTAACTTGTAAAAACATACTTCAGCTTGTAAAAAATGTAATTTAACTTGTAAAAAACCTACTTTACCTTGCCAAAACGTAAATTTAACTTGTCAAAACGTAAGTTTAACTTGTTACAAACACACATTAACTTGTAAAAAACGTACTTTAACATGTCAAAAATGTGGTTTAACTTGTAACAAATGTTCTTTAACTTGTACAAAGGTAATTCAACTTGTAAAAAACGTACTTTAACTTCTAAAAGACGTATTTTAACTTGTAAAAAACGTACTTTAACTTGTCAAAACGTAACTTTAACTTGTAAAAAACCTTCTTTAACTTGTTAAAACGTAACTTTAACTTGTCAAAACGAAAGTTTAAATTGTTAAAAACATTCATTCACTCGTTAAAAACGTACTTTAACTTGTCAAAAATGTGGTTTAACTTGTAACAAATATACTTTAACTTGTAAAAACGTACTTCAACTTGTAAAAACGTACTTTAACTTTTAAAAAACCTAGTTTAACTTGTCAAAACGTAACTTTAATTTGTCAAAACGTAAGTTTAACTTGTTAAAAACGTACTTTAACTTGTAAAAAACGTACTTTATCTTGTAAAAAATGTACTTTAACTTGTCAAAACGGAACTTTAACTTGTAAAAACCCTACTTTAACTTGTCAAAATGTAACTTTAACTTGTCAAAACATAAGTTTAACTTGTTAAAAACATACATTAACTTGTAAAAAGAGTACTTTAACTTGTCAAAAATGTGATTTAACTTTTAACAAATGTACTTTAACTTGTAAAAACGTACTTCAACTTGTAAAAAACGTAGTTTAACTTGTAAAAAACGTACTTTAACTTTTCAAAACGTAACTTAAACTTGTAAAAAACCTACTTTAACTTGTTAAAACATAACTTTAACTTGTCAAAACGTAAGTTTAACTTGTTAAAAACTTACATTAACTTGTAATAAACGTACTTTAACTTGTAAAAACGTACTTCAACTTGTAAAAATGTACTTTAACTTGTCAAAACGTAACTTTAACTTTTAAAAAACCTACTTTAACTTGTCGAAACGTAATTTTAACTTGTCAAAACGTAACTTTAACTTTTCAAAACGTAAGTTTAACTTGTTTAAAACATATATCCACTAGTAAAAAACGTTCTTTAACTTGTCAAAAATGTGGTTTAACTTGTAACAAATGTACTTTAACTTGTAAAAACGTACTTCAGGTTGTAAAAAATGTACTTTAACTTGTAAAAAACCTACTTTACCTTGTCAAAACGTAACTTTAACTTGTCAAAACGTAAGTTTAACTTGTTAAAAACACACATTAACTTATAAAAAACGTACTTTAACTTGTCAGAAATGTGGTTTAACTTGTAACAAATGTACTTTAACTTGTAAAAACGTACTTCAACTTGTAAACAACATACTTTAACTTGTAAAAAACCTACTTTAACTTGTCAAAACGTAACTTTAATTTGTCAAAACGTAAGTTTAACTTGTTAAAAACGTAATTTAACTTGTGAAAACGTAACTTTAACTTGTAAAAAACATACTTTAACTTTTCAAAATGTTATTTTAATGTGTCAAAGCGTAGCTTTAAGTTGTTAAAACGTAAATTTAACTGGTAAAAAATGTACTTTAACTTGTAAAAAACGTACTTCAACTTGTAAAACACTTACATTAACTTGTAAAAAAGTATTTTAACGTGTCAAAATGTAACTTTAATTTGTCAAAACGTAACTTTAACTTGTTAAAAACTTAACTTTAACTTGTATAAAACAAAATTTAACTTTTCAAAATGTTATTTTAATGTGTCAAAGCGTAACTTTAAGTTGTTAAAACGTAAATTTAACTTGTTAAAAACGTACTTTAACTTGTAAGAAACGAACATTAACTTGTAAAAAACGTACTTTAACTTGTCAAAACGTAACTTTAACTTGTAAAAAACCTACATTAACTTGTCAAAACGTAACTTTAACTTGTCAAAACGTAAGTTTAACTTGTTAAAAACATACATTAACTTGTAAAAAATGTACTTTAACTTGTCAAAAATGTGGTTTAACTTGTAACAAATGTACTTTAACTTGTAAAAACGTACTTCAGGTTGTAAAAAACGTACTTTAACTTGTAAAAAACCTACTTTACCTTGTCAAAACGTAACTTTAACTTGTCAAAACGTAAGTTTAACTTGTTAAAAACACACATTAACTTGTAAAAAACGTACTTTAACTTGTCAAAAATGTGGTTTAACTTGTAACAAATGTACTTTAACTTGTAAAAACGTACTTCGACTTCTAAAAAACGTTCTTTAACATCTAAAAACGTACTTTAACTTGTAAAAAACGTACTTTAACTTGTCAAAACGTAACTTTAACTTGTTAAAACGTAAGTATAAATTGTTAAAAACATACATTCACTTGTAAAAAACGTACTTTAACTTGTCAAAAATGTGGTTTAACTTGTAACAAATGTACCTTAACTTGTAAAAACGTACTTTAACTTGTCAAAACGTAACTTTATCTTTTAAAAAACCTACTTTAACTTGTCAAAACGTAACTTTAATTTGTCAAAACGTAAGTTTAACTTGTCAAAAACATATATTCACTAGTAAAAAAGGTACTTTAACTTGTCAAAAATGTGGTTTAACTTGTAACAAATGTACTTTAACTTGTAAAAACGTACTTCAACTTGTAAACAACGTACATTAACTTGTAAAAAAACTACTTTAATTTGTCAAAACGTAACTTTATTTTGTCAAAACGTAAGTTTAACTTGTTAAAAACGTAATTTAACTTGTCAAAACGTAACTTTAACTTGTAAAAAACATACTTTAACTTGTAAAAAACGTACTTTAACTTGTCAAAACGTAACTTTAACTTGTAAAAAACCTACTTTAACTTGTCAAAACGTAACTTTAACTTGTCAAAACGTAAGTTTAACTTGTTAAAAACTTAAATTAACTTGTAAAAAACGTACTTTAACTTGTCAAAAATGTGGTTTAAGTTGTAATAAATGTACTTTAACTTGTAAAAACGTACTTCAACTTGTAAAAAACGTACTTTAACTTGTAAAAAACCTACTTTAACTTGTCAAAACGTAACTTTAATTTGTCAAAACATAACTTTAATTTGTCAAAACGGAAGTTTAACTTGTTAAAAACATAATCTAACTTGTCAAAATGTAACTTTAACTTGTAAAAAACGTAACATTAACATGTCAAAATGTAAGTTTAATGTGTCAAAGCGTAACTTTAAGTTGTTAAAACGTAATTTTAACTGGTAAAAAATGTACTTTAACTTGTAAAAAACGTATTTCAACTTGTAAAACACTTACTTTAACTTGTAAAAAACGTACTTCAACTTGTAAAAAACGTACCTTAACTTGTAAAAAAGTATTTTAACGTGTCAAAATGTAACTTTAATTTGTCAAAAGGTAACTTTAACTTGTTAAAAACGTAACTTTAACTTGTAAAAAACGTACTTTAACTTGTAAAAAACGTACTTTAACTTGTCAAAATGTAACTTTAACTTGTAAAAAACCTACATTAACTTGTCAAAACGTAACTTTAACTTTTCAAAACGTAAGTTTAACTTGTTAATAACATACATTAACTTGTAAAAAACGTACTTTAACTTGTCAAAAATGTTGTTTAACTTGTAACAAATGTACTTTAACTTGTAAAAACGTACTTCAGCTTGTAAAAAACGTACTTAAACTTGTCAAAACTCTGGTTAAACTTGTAACAAATGTACTTGAAGTTGTAAAAACGTACTTCAACTTCTAAAAAACGTACTTTAACTTGTAAAAAACCTACTTTAACTTGTCAAAACATAACTTTAATTTGTCAAAACGTAAGTTTAACTTGTTAAAAACGTAATTTAACTTGTCACAACGTAACTTTAACTTGTCAAAATGTAACTTTAACTTGTCAAAACGTAAATTTAACTTGTTAAAAACGTACTTTAACTTGTAAAAAACCTACTTTAATTTGTCAAAACTTAACTTTAACTTGTCAAAACGTAACTTTAACTTGTTAAAAACGTACTTTAACTTGTAAAAAAAGTAATTTAACTTGTTAAAACGTAACTTTAACTTGTCAAAATATAATTTTAATGTGTCAAAACGTAACTTTAAGTTGTTAAAACGTAACTTTAACTTGTAAAAAATGTACTTTAACTTGTAAAGAACGCACTTCAACTTGTAAAACACGTACTTTAACTTGTAAAAAACGTACTTCAACTTGTAAAAAACGTACTTTAATTTCTAAAAAACGTATTTTAAGGTGTTAAAATGTAACTTTAACTTGTCAAAACGTAAATTTAACTTGTTCAAAACATACTATAACTTGTAAAAAACCTACTTTAACTTTTCAAAACGTAACTTTAACTTGTCAAAACGTAACTTTAACTAGTTAAAAACGTACTTTAACTTGTAAAAAACGTACTCACGCAAAAACCTACTTTAACTTGTCAAAACTTAACTTTAACTTGTCAAAACGTAACTTTAACTTGTTAAAAATGTACTTTAACTTGTAAAAAACGTAATTTAACTTGTCAAAACGTAACTTTAACTTGTCAAAATATAATTTTAATGTGTCAAAACGTAACTTTAAGTTGTTAAAACGTAACTTTAACTTGTAAAAAATGTACTTTAACTTGTAAAGAACGCACTTCAACTTGTAAAACACGTACTTTAACTAGTAAAAAATGTACTTCAACTTGTAAAAAACGTACTTTAATTTCTAAAAAACGTATTTTAAGGTGTTAAAATATAACTTTAACTTGTCAAAACGTAAATTTAACTTGTTCAAAACATACTTTAACTTGTAAAAAACCTACTTTAACTTTTCAAAACGTAACTTTAATTTGTAAAAACGTAAGTTTAACTTGTAAAAACGTACTTCAACTTGTAAAAAACATACTTTAATTTGTAAAAAACGTACTTTAACTTGTCAAAACGAAACTTAAACTTGTAAAAAACCTACTTTAACTTGTCAAAACGTAACTTTAACTTGTCAAAACGTAAGTTTAACTTGTTAAAAACTTATATTAACTTGTAATAAACGTACTTTAACTTGTCAAAAATGTGGTTTAACTTGTAACAAATGTACTTTAACTTGTAAAAACGTACTTCAACTTGTAAAAACCATACTTTAACTTGTAAAAAACCTACTTTAACTTGTCAAAACGTAACTTTAATTTGTCAAAACGTAAGTTTAACTTGTTAAAAACGTAATTTAACTTGTCAAAACGTAACTTTAACTTGTAAAAAACATACTTTAACTTTTCAAAATGTTATTTTAATGTGTCAAAGCGTAACTTTAAGTTGTTAAAACGTAAATTTAACTGGTAAAAAATGTACTTTAACTTGTAAAAAACGTACTTCAACTTGTAAAACACTTACATTAACTTGTAAAAAAGTATTTTAACGTGTCAAAATGTAACTTTAATTTGTCAAAACGTAACTTTAACTTGTTAAAAACTTAACTTTAACTTGTAAAAAACATAATTTAACTTTTCAAAATGTTATTTTAATGTGTCAAAGCGTAACTTTAAGTTGTTAAAACGTAAATTTAACTTGTTAAAAACGTACTTTAACTTGTAAGAAACGAACATTAACTTGTAAAAAACGTACTTTAACTTGTCAAAACGTAACTTTAACTTGTAAAAAACCTACTTTAACTTGTCAAAACGTAACTTTAACTTGTCAAAACGTAAGTTTAACTTGTTAAAAACACACATTAACTTGTAAAAAACGTACTTTAACTTGTCAAAAATGTGGTTTAACTTGTAAGAAATGTACTTTAACTTGTAAAAACGTACTTCAACTTGTAAAAACGTACTTTAACTTGTCAAAACGTAACTTTAACTTGTTAAAAACGTACTTTAACTTGTAAAAAACGTAATTTAACTTGTCAAAACGTAACTTTAACTTGTCAAAATGTAATTTTAATGTGTCAAAACGTAACTTTAAGTTGTTAAAACGTAACTTTAACTTGTAAAAAATGTACTTTAACTTGTAAAGAACGCACTTCAACTTGTAAAACACGTACTTTAACTTGAAAAAAACGTACTTCAACTTGTAAAAAACGTACTTTAATTTCTAAAAAACGTATTTTAAGGTGTTAAAATGTAACTTTAACTTGTCAAAACGTAAATTTAACTTGTTCAAAACATACTATAACTTGTAAAAAACCTACTTTAACTTTTCAAAACGTAACTTTAACTTGTCAAAACGTAACTTTAACTAGTTAAAAACGTACTTTAACTTGTAAAAAACGTACTCACGCAAAAACCTACTTTAACTTGTCAAAACTTAACTTTAACTTGTCAAAACGTAACTTTAACTTGTTAAAAATGTACTTTAACTTGTAAAAAACGTAATTTAACTTGTCAAAACGTAACTTTAACTTGTCAAAATATAATTTTAATGTGTCAAAACGTAACTTTAAGTTGTTAAAACGTAACTTTAACTTGTAAAAAATGTACTTTAACTTGTAAAGAACGCACTTCAACTTGTAAAACACGTACTTTAACTAGTAAAAAACGTACTTCAACTTGTAAAAAACGTACTTTAATTTCTAAAAAACGTATTTTAAGGTGTTAAAATATAACTTTAACTTGTCAAAACGTAAATTTAACTTGTTCAAAACATACTTTAACTTGTAAAAAACCTACTTTAACTTTTCAAAACGTAACTTTAATTTGTAAAAACGTAAGTTTAACTTGTAAAAACGTACTTCAACTTGTAAAAAACATACTTTAATTTGTAAAAAACGTACTTTAACTTGTCAAAACGAAACTTAAACTTGTAAAAAACCTACTTTAACTTGTCAAAACGTAACTTTAACTTGTCAAAACGTAAGTTTAACTTGTTAAAAACTTATATTAACTTGTAATAAACGTACTTTAACTTGTCAAAAATGTGGTTTAACTTGTAACAAATGTACTTTAACTTGTAAAAACGTACTTCAACTTGTAAACAACATACTTTAACTTGTAAAAAACCTACTTTAACTTGTCAAAACGTAACTTTAATTTGTCAAAACGTAAGTTTAACTTGTTAAAAACGTAATTTAACTTGTCAAAACGTAACTTTAACTTGTAAAAAACATACTTTAACTTTTCAAAATGTTATTTTAATGTGTCAAAGCGTAACTTTAAGTTGTTAAAACGTAAATTTAACTGGTAAAAAATGTACTTTAACTTGTAAAAAACGTACTTCAACTTGTAAAACACTTACATTAACTTGTAAAAAAGTATTTTAACGTGTCAAAATGTAACTTTAATTTGTCAAAACGTAACTTTAACTTGTTAAAAACTTAACTTTAACTTGTAAAAAACATAATTTAACTTTTCAAAATGTTATTTTAATGTGTCAAAGCGTAACTTTAAGTTGTTAAAACGTAAATTTAACTTGTTAAAAACGTACTTTAACTTGTAAGAAACGAACATTAACTTGTAAAAAACGTACTTTAACTTGTCAATACGTAACTTTAACTTGTAAAAAACCTACATTAACTTGTCAAAACGTAACTTTAACTTGTCAAAACGTAAGTTTAACTTGTTAAAAACACACATTAACTTGTAAAAAACGTACTTTAACTTGTCAAAAATGTGGTTTAACTTGTAACAAATGTACTTTAACTTGTAAAAACGTACTTCAACTTGTAAAAACATACTTTAACTTGTCAAAACGTAACTTTAACTTGTTAAAAACGTACTTTAACTTGTAAAAAACGTAATTTAACTTGTCAAAACGTAACTTTAACTTGTCAAAATATAATTTTAATGTGTCAAAACGTAACTTTAAGTTGTTAAAACGTAACTTTAACTTGTAAAAAATGTACTTTAACTTGTAAAGAACGCACTTCAACTTGTAAAACACGTACTTTAACTTGTAAAAAACGTACTTCAACTTGTAAAAAACGTACTTTAATTTCTAAAAAACGTATTTTAAGGTGTTAAAATGTAACTTTAACTTGTCAAAACGTAAATTTAACTTGTTCAAAACATACTATAACTTGTAAAAAACCTACTTTAACTTTTCAAAACGTAACTTTAACTTGTCAAAACGTAACTTTAACTAGTTAAAAACGTACTTTAACTTGTAAAAAACGTACTCACGCAAAAACCTACTTTAACTTGTCAAAACTTAACTTTAACTTGTCAAAACGTAACTTTAACTTGTAAAAAATGTACTTTAACTTGTAAAAAACGTAATTTAACTTGTCAAAACGTAACTTTAACTTGTCAAAATGTAATTTTAATGTGTCAAAACGTAACTTTAAGTTGTTAAAACGTAACTTTAACTTGTAAAAAATGTACTTTAACTTGTAAAGAACGCACTTCAACTTGTAAAACACGTACTTTAACTACTAAAAAATGTACTTCAACTTGTAAAAAACGTACTTTAATTTCTAAAAAACGTATTTTAAGGTGTTAAAATATAACTTTAACTTGTCAAAACGTAAATTTAACTTGTTCAAAACATACTTTAACTTGTAAAAAACCTACTTTAACTTTTCAAAACGTAACTTTAATTTGTCAAAACGTAAGTTTAACTTGTAAAAACGTACTTCAACTTGTAAAAAACGTACTTTAACTTGTAAAAAACCTACTTTAACTTGTCAAAACGAAACTTAAACTTGTAAAAAACCTACTTTAACTTGTCAAAACGTAACTTTAACTTGTCAAAACGTAAGTTTAACTTGTTAAAAACTTATATTAACTTGTAATAAACGTACTTTAACTTGTCAAAAATGTGGTTTAACTTGTAACAAATGTACTTTAACTTGTAAAAACGTACTTCAACTTGTAAACAACATACTTTAACTTGTAAAAAACCTACTTTAACTTGTCAAAACGTAACTTTAATTTGTCAAAACGTAAGTTTAACTTGTTAAAAACGTAATTTAACTTGTCAAAACGTAACTTTAACTTGTAAAAAACATACTTTAACTTTTCAAAATGTTATTTTAATGTGTCAAAGCGTAACTTTAAGTTGTTAAAACGTAAATTTAACTGGTAAAAAATGTACTTTAACTTGTAAAAAACGTACTTCAACTTGTAAAACACTTACTTTAACTTGTAAAAAAGTATTTTAACGTGTCAAAATGTAACTTTAATTTGTCAAAACGTAACTTTAACTTGTTAAAAACTTAACTTTAACTTGTAAAAAACATAATTTAACTTTTCAAAATGTTATTTTAATGTGTCAAAGCGTAACTTTAAGTTGTTAAAACGTAAATTTAACTTGTTAAAAACGTACTTTAACTTGTAAGAAACGAACATTAACTTGTAAAAAACGTACTTTAACTTGTCAAAACGTAACTTTAACTTGAAAAATCCTACATTAACTTGTCAAAACGTAACTTTAACTTGTCAAAACGTAAGTTTAACTTGTTAAAAACACACATTAACTTGTAAAAAACGTACTTTAACTTGTCAAAAATGTGGTTTAACTTGTAAGAAATGTACTTTAACTTGTAAAAACGTACTTTAACTTGTAAAAACGTACTTTAACTTGTCAAAACGTAACTTTAACTTGTTAAAAACGTACTTTAACTTGTAAAAAACGTAATTTAACTTGTCAAAACGTAACTTTAACTTGTCAAAATGTAATTTTAATGTGTCAAAACGTAACTTTAAGTTGTTAAAACGTAACTTTAACTTGTAAAAAATGTACTTTAACTTGTAAAGAACGCACTTCAACTTGTAAAACACGTACTTTAACTTGTAAAAAACGTACTTCAACTTGTAAAAAACGTACTTTAATTTCTAAAAAACGTATTTTAAGGTGTTAAAATGTAACTTTAACTTGTCAAAACGTAAATTTAACTTGTTCAAAACATACTATAACTTGTAAAAAACCTACTTTAACTTTTCAAAACGTAACTTTAACTTGTCAAAACGTAACTTTAACTAGTTAAAAACGTACTTTAACTTGTAAAAAACGTACTCACGCAAAAACCTACTTTAACTTGTCAAAACTTAACTTTAACTTGTCAAAACGTAACTTTAACTTGTTAAAAATGTACTTTAACTTGTAAAAAACGTAATTTAACTTGTCAAAACGTAACTTTAACTTGTCAAAATATAATTTTAATGTGTCAAAACGTAACTTTAAGTTGTTAAAAACGTAACTTTAACTTGTAAAAAATGTACTTTAACTTGTAAAGAACGCACTTCAACTTGTAAAACACGTACTTTAACTAGTAAAAAATGTACTTCAACTTGTAAAAAACGTACTTTAATTTCTAAAAAACGTATTTTAAGGTGTTAAAATATAACTTTAACTTGTCAAAACGTAAATTTAACTTGTTCAAAACATACTTTAACTTGTAAAAAACCTACTTTAACTTTTCAAAACGTAACTTTAATTTGTAAAAACGTAAGTTTAACTTGTAAAAACGTACTTCAACTTGTAAAAAACATACTTTAATTTGTAAAAAAACGTACTTTAACTTGTCAAAACGAAACTTAAACTTGTAAAAAACCTACTTTAACTTGTCAAAACGTAACTTTAACTTGTCAAAACGTAAGTTTAACTTGTTAAAAACTTATATTAACTTGTAATAAACGTACTTTAACTTGTCAAAAATGTGGTTTAACTTGTAACAAATGTACTTTAACTTGTAAAAACGTACTTCAACTTGTAAACAACATACTTTAACTTGTAAAAAACCTACTTTAACTTGTCAAAACGTAACTTTAATTTGTCAAAACGTAAGTTTAACTTGTTAAAAACGTAATTTAACTTGTCAAAACGTAACTTTAACTTGTAAAAAACATACTTTAACTTTTCAAAATGTTATTTTAATGTGTCAAAGCGTAGCTTTAAGTTGTTAAAACGTAAATTTAACTGGTAAAAAATGTACTTTAACTTGTAAAAAACGTACTTCAACTTGTAAAACACTTACATTAACTTGTAAAAAAGTATTTTAACGTGTCAAAATGTAACTTTAATTTGTCAAAACGTAACTTTAACTTGTTAAAAACTTAACTTTAACTTGTAAAAAACATAATTTAACTTTTCAAAATGTTATTTTAATGTGTCAAAGCGTAACTTTAAGTTGTTAAAACGTAAATTTAACTTGTTAAAAACGTACTTTAACTTGTAAGAAACGAACATTGACTTGTAAAAAACGTACTTTAACTTGTCAAAACGTAACTTTAACTTGTAAAAAACCTACATTAACTTGTCAAAACGTAACTTTAACTTGTCAAAACGTAAGTTTAACTTGTTAAAAACACACATTAACTTGTAAAAAACGTACTTTAACTTGTCAAAAATGTGGTTTAACTTGTAAGAAATGTACTTTAACTTGTAAAAACGTACTTCAACTTGTAAAAACGTACTTTAACTTGTCAAAACGTAACTTTAACTTGTTAAAAACGTACTTTAACTTGTAAAAAACGTAATTTAACTTGTCAAAACGTAACTTTAACTTGTCAAAATATAATTTTAATGTGTCAAAACGTAACTTTAAGTTGTTAAAACGTAACTTTAACTTGTAAAAAATGTACTTTAACTTGTAAAGAACGCACTTCAACTTGTAAAACACGTACTTTAACTTGTAAAAAACGTACTTCAACTTGTAAAAAACGTACTTTAATTTCTAAAAAACGTATTTTAAGGTGTTAAAATGTAACTTTAACTTGTCAAAACGTAAATTTAACTTGTTCAAAACATACTATAACTTGTAAAAAACCTACTTTAACTTTTCAAAACGTAACTTTAACTTGTCAAAACGTAACTTTAACTAGTTAAAAACGTACTTTAACTTGTAAAAAACGTACTCACGCAAAAACCTACTTTAACTTGTCAAAACTTAACTTTAACTTGTCAAAACGTAACTTTAACTTGTTAAAAATGTACTTTAACTTGTAAAAAACGTAATTTAACTTGTCAAAACGTAACTTTAACTTGTCAAAATATAATTTTAATGTGTCAAAACGTAACTTTAAGTTGTTAAAACGTAACTTTAACTTGTAAAAAATGTACTTTAACTTGTAAAGAACGCACTTCAACTTGTAAAACACGTACTTTAACTAGTAAAAAACGTACTTCAACTTGTAAAAAACGTACTTTAATTTCTAAAAAACGTATTTTAAGGTGTTAAAATATAACTTTAACTTGTCAAAACGTAAATTTAACTTGTTCAAAACATACATTAACTTGTAAACAACTACTTTAACTTGTCAAAACGTAACTTTAATTTGTAAAAACGCAAGTTTAACTTGTAAAAACGTACTTCAACTTGTAAAAAACATACTTTAATTTGTAAAAAACGTACTTTAACTTGTCAAAACGAAACTTAAACTTGTAAAAAACCTACTTTAACTTGTCAAAACGTAACTTTAACTTGTCAAAACGTAAGTTTAACTTGTTAAAAACTTATATTAACTTGTAATAAACGTACTTTAACTTGTCAAAAATGTGGTTTAACTTGTAACAAATGTACTTTAACTTGTAAAAACGTACTTCAACTTGTAAAAACGTACTTTAACTTTTAAAAAACCTAGTTTAACTTGTCAAAACGTAACTTTAATTTGTCAAAACGTAAGTTTAACTTGTTAAAAACGTACTTTAACTTGTAAAAAACGTACTTTATCTTGTAAAAAATGTACTTTAACTTGTCAAAACGGAACTTTAACTTGTAAAAACCCTACTTTAACTTGTCAAAATGTAACTTTAACTTGTCAAAACATAAGTTTAACTTGTTAAAAACATACATTAACTTGTAAAAAGAGTACTTTAACTTGTCAAAAATGTGATTTAACTTTTAACAAATGTACTTTAACTTGTAAAAACGTACTTCAACTTGTAAAAAACGTACTTTAACTTGTAAAAAACTTACTTTAACTTTTCAAAACGTAACTTAAACTTGTAAAAAACCTACTTTAACTTGTTAAAACATAACTTTAACTTGTCAAAACGTAAGTTTAACTTGTTAAAAACTTACATTAACTTGTAATAAACGTACTTTAACTTGTAAAAACGTACTTCAACTTGTAAAAATGTACTTTAACTTGTCAAAACGTAACTTTAACTTTTAAAAAACCTACTTTAACTTGTCGAAACGTAATTTTAACTTGTCAAAACGTAACTTTAACTTTTCAAAACGTAAGTTTAACTTGTTTAAAACATATATCCACTAGTAAAAAACGTTCTTTAACTTGTCAAAAATGTGGTTTAACTTGTAACAAATGTACTTTAACTTGTAAAAACGTACTTCAGGTTGTAAAAAATGTACTTTAACTTGTAAAAAACTTACTTTACCTTGTCAAAACGTAACTTTAACTTGTCAAAACGTAAGTTTAACTTGTTAAAAACACACATTAACTTATAAAAAACGTACTTTAACTTGTCAGAAATGTGGTTTAACTTGTAACAAATGTACTTTAACTTGTAAAAACGTACTTCAACTTGTAAACAACATACTTTAACTTGTAAAAAACCTACTTTAACTTGTCAAAACGTAACTTTAATTTGTCAAAACGTAAGTTTAACTTGTTAAAAACGTAATTTAACTTGTCAAAACGTAACTTTAACTTGTAAAAAACATACTTTAACTTTTCAAAATGTTATTTTAATGTGTCAAAGCGTAGCTTTAAGTTGTTAAAACGTAAATTTAACTGGTAAAAAATATACTTTAACTTGTAAAAAACGTACTTCAACTTGTAAAACACTTACATTAACTTGTAAAAAAGTATTTTAACGTGTCAAAATGTAACTTTAATTTGTCAAAACGTAACTTTAACTTGTTAAAAACTTAACTTTAACTTGTAAAAAACATAATTTAACTTTTCAAAATGTTATTTTAATGTGTCAAAGCGTAACTTTAAGTTGTTAAAACGTAAATTTAACTTGTTAAAAACGTACTTTAACTTGTAAGAAACGAACATTAACTTGTAAAAAACGTACTTTAACTTGTCAAAACGTAACTTTAACTTGTAAAAAACCTACATTAACTTGTCAAAACGTAACTTTAACTTGTCAAAACGTAAGTTTAACTTGTTAAAAACACACATTAACTTGTAAAAAACGTACTTTAACTTGTCAAAAATGTGGTTTAACTTGTAAGAAATGTACTTTAACTTGTAAAAACGTACTTCAACTTGTAAAAACGTACTTTAACTTGTCAAAACGTAACTTTAACTTGTTAAAAACGTACTTTAACTTGTAAAAAACGTAATTTAACTTGTCAAAACTTAACTTTAACTTGTCAAAATATAATTTTAATGTGTCAAAACGTAACTTTAAGTTGTTAAAACGTAACTTTAACTTGTAAAAAATGTACTTTAACTTGTAAAGAACGCACTTCAACTTGTAAAACACGTACTGTAACTTGTAAAAAACGTACTTCAACTTGTAAAAAACGTACTTTAATTTCTAAAAAACGTATTTTAAGGTGTTAAAATGTAACTTTAACTTGTCAAAACGTAAATTTAACTTGTTCAAAACATACTATAACTTGTAAAAAACCTACTTTAACTTTTCAAAACGTAACTTTAACTTGTCAAAACGTAACTTTAACTAGTTAAAAACGTACTTTAACTTGTAAAAAACGTACTCACGCAAAAACCTACTTTAACTTGTCAAAACTTAACTTTAACTTGTCAAAACGTAACTTTAACTTGTTAAAAATGTACTTTACCTTGTAAAAAACGTAATTTAACTTGTCAAAACATAACTTTAACTTGTCAAAATATAATTTTAATGTGTCAAAACGTAACTTTAAGTTGTTAAAACGTAACTTTAACTTGTAAAAAATGTACTTTAACTTGTAAAGAACGCACTTCAACTTGTAAAACACGTACTTTAACTAGTAAAAAATGTACTTCAACTTGTAAAAAACGTACTTTAATTTCTAAAAAACGTATTTTAAGGTGTTAAAATATAACTTTAACTTGTCAAAACGTAAATTTAACTTGTTCAAAACATACTTTAACTTGTAAAAAACCTACTTTAACTTTTCAAAACGTAACTTTAATTTGTAAAAACGTAAGTTTAACTTGTAAAAACGTACTTCAACTTGTAAAAAACATACTTTAATTTGTAAAAAACGTACTTTAACTTGTCAAAACGTACTTTAACTTGTCAAAACGAAACTTAAACTTGTAAAAAACCTACTTTAACTTGTCAAAACGTAACTTTAACTTGTCAAAACGTAAGTTTAACTTGTTAAAAACTTATATTAACTTGTAATAAACGTACTTTAACTTGTCAAAAATGTGGTTTAACTTGTAACAAATGTACTTTAACTTGTAAAAACGTACTTCAACTTGTAAACAACGTACTTTAACTTGTAAAAAACCTACTTTAACTTGTCAAAACGTAACTTTAATTTGTCAAAACGTAAGTTTAACTTGTTAAAAATGTACTTTAACTTGTAAAAAACGTAACTTTAACTTGTAAAAAACATAACTTAACTTTTCAAAATGTTATTTTAATGTGTCAAAGCGTAACTTTAAGTTGTTAAAACGTAAATTTAACTTGTTAAAAACGTACTTTAACTTGTAAGAAACGTACATTAACTTGTAAAAAACGTACTTTAACTTGTCAAAACGTAACTTTAACTTGTAAAAAACCTACATTAACTTGTCAAAACGTAACTTTAACTTGTCAAAACGTAAGTTTAACTTGTTAAAAACATACATTAACTTGTAAAAAATGTACTTTAACTTGTGAAAAATGTGGTTTAACTTGTAACAAATGTACTTTAACTTGTAAAAACATACTTCAGCTTGTAAAAAATGTAATTTAACTTGTAAAAAACCTACTTTACCTTGCCAAAACGTAAATTTAACTTGTCAAAACGTAAGTTTAACTTGTTACAAACACACATTAACTTGTAAAAAACGTACTTTAACATGTCAAAAATGTGGTTTAACTTGTAACAAATGTTCTTTAACTTGTACAAAGGTAATTCAACTTGTAAAAAACGTACTTTAACTTCTAAAAGACGTACTTTAACTTGTAAAAAACGTACTTTAACTTGTCAAAACGTAACTTTAACTTGTAAAAAACCTTCTTTAACTTGTTAAAACGTAACTTTAACTTGTCAAAACGTAAGTTTAAATTGTTAAAAACATTCATTCACTCGTTAAAAACGTACTTTAACTTGTCAAAAATGTGGTTTAACTTGTAACAAATATACTTTAACTTGTAAAAACGTACTTCAACTTGTAAAAACATACTTTAACTTTTAAAAAACCTAGTTTAACTTGTCAAAACGTAACTTTAATTTGTCAAAACGTAAGTTTAACTTGTTAAAAACGTACTTTAACTTGTAAAAAACGTACTTTATCTTGTAAAAAATGTACTTTAACTTGTCAAAACGGAACTTTAACTTGTAAAAACCCTACTTTAACTTGTCAAAATGTAACTTTAACTTGTCAAAACATAAGTTTAACTTGTTAAAAACATACATTAACTTGTAAAAAGAGTACTTTAACTTGTCAAAAATGTGATTTAACTTTTAACAAATGTACTTTAACTTGTAAAAACGTACTTCAACTTGTAAAAAACGTACTTTAACTTGTAAAAAACTTACTTTAACTTTTCAAAACGTAACTTAAACTTGTAAAAAACCTACTTTAACTTGTTAAAACATAACTTTAACTTGTCAAAACGTAAGTTTAACTTGTTAAAAACTTACATTAACTTGTAATAAACGTACTTTAACTTGTAAAAACGTACTTCAACTTGTAAAAATGTACTTTAACTTGTCAAAACGTAACTTTAACTTTTAAAAAACCTACTTTAACTTGTCGAAACGTAATTTTAACTTGTCAAAACGTAACTTTAACTTTTCAAAACGTAAGTTTAATTTGTTTAAAACATATATCCACTAGTAAAAAACGTTCTTTAACTTGTCAAAAATGTGGTTTAACTTGTAACAAATGTACTTTAACTTGTAAAAACGTACTTCAGGTTGTAAAAAATGTACTTTAACTTGTAAAAAACCTACTTTACCTTGTCAAAACGTAACTTTAACTTGTCAAAACGTAAGTTTAACTTGTTAAAAACACACATTAACTTATAAAAAACGTACTTTAACTTGTCAGAAATGTGGTTTAACTTGTAACAAATGTACTTTAACTTGTAAAAACGTACTTCAACTTGTAAACAACATACTTTAACTTGTAAAAAACCTACTTTAACTTGTCAAAACGTAACTTTAATTTGTCAAAACGTAAGTTTAACTTGTTAAAAACGTAATTTAACTTGTCAAAACGTAACTTTAACTTGTAAAAAGCATACTTTAACTTTTCAAAATGTTATTTTAATGTGTCAAAGCGTAGCTTTAAGTTGTTAAAACGTAAATTTAACTGGTAAAAAATGTACTTTAACTTGTAAAAAACGTACTTCAACTTGTAAAACACTTACATTAACTTGTAAAAAAGTATTTTAACGTGTCAAAATGTAACTTTAATTTGTCAAAACGTAACTTTAACTTGTTAAAAACTTAACTTTAACTTGTAAAAAACATAATTTAACTTTTCAAAATGTTATTTTAATGTGTCAAAGCGTAACTTTAAGTTGTTAAAACGTAAATTTAACTTGTTAAAAACGTACTTTAACTTGTAAGAAACGAACATTAACTTGTAAAAAACGTACTTTAACTTGTCAAAACGTAACTTTAACTTGTAAAAAACCTACATTAACTTGTCAAAACGTAACTTTAACTTGTCAAAACGTAAGTTTAACTTGTTAAAAACATACATTAACTTGTAAAAAATGTACTTTAACTTGTCAAAAATGTGGTTTAACTTGTAACAAATGTACTTTAACTTGTAAAAACGTACTTCAGGTTGTAAAAAACGTACTTTAACTTGTAAAAAACCTACTTTACCTTGTCAAAACGTAACTTTAACTTGTCAAAACGTAAGTTTAACTTGTTAAAAACTCACATTAACTTGTAAAAAACGTACTTTAACTTGTCAAAAATGTGGTTTAACTTGTAACAAATGTACTTTAACTTGTAAAAACGTACTTCGACTTCTAAAAAACGTTCTTTAACATCTAAAAAACGTACTTTAACTTGTAAAAAACGTACTTTAACTTGTCAAAACGTAACTTTAACTTGTCAAAGCGTAAGTTTAAATTGTTAAAAACATACATTCACTGTTAAAAAAACGTACTTTAATTTGTCAAAAATGTGGTTTAACTTGTAACAAATGTACTTTAACTTGTAAAAACGTACTTCAACTTGCAAACAACGTACTTTAACTTGTACAAAACCTACTTTAACTTGTCAAAATGGAACTTTAGTTTGTCAAAACGTAAGGTTAACTTGTTAAAAACGTAATTTAACTTGTCGAAACGTAACTTTAACTTGTAAAAAACATACTTTAACTTTTCAAAATGTTATTTTAATGAGTCAAAGCGTAACTTTAAGTTGTTAAAACGTAAATTTAACTGGTAAAAAATGTACTTTAACTTGTAAAAAACGTACTTCAACTTGTAAAACACTTACTTTAACTTGTAAAAAACGTACTTCAACTTGTAAAAAACGTACTTTAACTTGTAAAAAAGTATTTTAACATGTCAAAATATAACTTTAATTTTTAAAAACGTAACTTTAACTTGTAAAAAACATACTTTAACTTTTCAAAATGTTATTTTAATGTGTCAAAGCGTAACTTTAAGTTGTTAAAACGTAAAATTTAACTTGTTAAAAACGTACTTTAACTTGTAAGAAACGTACTTTAACTTGTAAAAAACGAACTTTAACTTGTCAAACGTAACTTTAACTTGTAAAAAACCTACATTAACTTGTCAAAACGTAACTTTAACTTGTCAAAACGTAAGTTTAACCTGTTAAAAACATACATTAACTTGTAAAAAATGTACTTTAATTGTCAAAAATGTGGTTTAACTTGTAACAAATCTACTTTAACTTGTAAAAACATACTTCAGGTTGTAAAAAATGTACTTTAACTTGTAAAAAACCTACTTTACCTTGTCAAAACGTAACTTTAACTTGTCAAAACGTAAGTTTAACTTGTTAAAAACACACATTAACTTGTAAAAAACGTACTTTAACTTGTCAAAAATGTGGTTTAACTTGTAACAAATGTACTTTAACTTGTAAAAACGTACTTCAACTTGTAAAAAACGTACTTTAACTTCTAAAAAGCGTACTTTAACTTCTAAAAAACGTACTTCAACTTTTATAAAACGTACTTTAACTTCTAAAAAACCTACTTTAACTTGTTAAAAACGTACTTTAACTTGTCAAAACGTAACTTTAACTTGTAAAAAACGTACTTTAACTTGTCAAAACGTAACTTTAACTTGTCAAAGCGTAAGTTTAAATTGTTAAAAACATACATTCACTGTTAAAGAAACGTACTTTAATTTGTCAAAAATGTGGTTTAACTTGTAACAAATGTACTTTAACTTGTAAAAACGTACTTCAACTTGTGAAAATGTACTTTAACTTGTCAAAACGTAACTTTAACTTTTAAAAAACCTACTTTAACTTGTCGAAACGTAATTTTAACTTGTCAAAACGTAAGTTTAACTTGTTTAAAACATATATTCACTAGTAAAAAACGTACTTTAACTTGTCAAAAATGTGGTTTAACTTGTAACAAATGTACTTTAACTTGTAAAAACGAACTTCAGCTTGTAAAAAACGTACTTTAACTTGTAAAAAATCTACTTTACCTTGTAAAAATGTTTCTTTAACTTGTCAAAACGTAAGTTTAAATTGTTAAAAACACACATTAACTTGAAAAAAACTAACTTTAACTTGTCAAAAATGTGGTTTAACTTGTAACAAATGTACTTTAACTTGTAAAAACTTACTTCAACTTGTAAAAAACGTACTTTAACTTCTAAAAAACGTACTTTAACTTGTAAAAGATGTACTTTAACTTGTCAAAACGTAACTTAAACTTATAAAAAACGTACATTCACTTGTAAAAAACGTACTTTAACTTCTAAAAAATGTACTTTAACTTGTCAAAACGTAACTTTAACTTGTCAAAACGTTAGTTTAAATTGTTAAAAATATACATTCACTTGTAAAAAAACGTACTTTAAGTTGTCAAAAATGTGGTTTAACTTGTAACAAATGTACTTTAACTTGTAAAAACGTACTTCAACTTGTAAAAACGTACTTTAACTTGTCAAAACGTAACTTTAACTTTTAAAAAACCTACTTTAACTTGTCAAAACGTAACTTTAACTTGTCAAAACGTAAGTTTAACTTGTCAAAAACATATATTCACTAGTAAAAAAGGTACTTTAACTTGTCAAAAATGTGGTTAAACTTGTAACAAATGTACTTTAACTTGTAAAAACGTACTTCAACTTGTAAACAACGTACTTTAACTTGTAAAAAAGTATTTTAACGTGTCAAAACGTAACTTTAATTTGTCAAATTGTAACTTTAACTTGTTAAAAACGTAACTTTAACTTGTAAAAAACATACTTTAACTTTTCAAAATGTTATTTTAATGTGTCAAAGCTTAACTTTACGTTGTTAATTCGTAAATTTAACTAGTAAAAAATGTACTTTAACTTGTAAAAAACGTACTTCAACTTGTTAAACACTTACTTTAACTTGTAAAAAACGTATTTCGACTTGTAAAAAACGTAATTTAACTTGTAAAAAAATATTTTAACATGTCAAAATGTAACTTTAACTTGTCAAAACGTAACTTTAACTTGTAAAAAACGTACTTTAACTTGTAAAAAACGTACTTTAACTTGTCAAAACGTAACTTTAACTTGTAAAAAACCTACATTAACTTGTCAAAACGTAACTTTAACTTGTCAAAACGTAAGTTTAACATGTTAAAAACATACATTAACTTGTAAAAAATGTACTTTAACTTGTTAAAAATGTGGTTTAACTTGTAACAAATCTACTTTAACTTGTAAAAAGGTACTTCAGGTTGTAAAAAATGTATTTTAACTTGTAAAAAACCTACTTTACCTTGTCAAAACGTAACTTTCACTTGTCAAAACGTAAGTTTAACTTGTCAAAACGTAAGTTTAAATTATTAAAAACATACATTCACTTGTAAAAAACGTACTTTAACTTGTCAAAAATGTGGTTTAACTTGTAACAAATGTACTTTAACTTGTGAAAACGTATTTCAACTTGTAATAACATACTTTAACTTGTCAAAACGTAACTTTAACTTGTCAAAACGTAACTTTAACTTGTCAAAACATAACTTTAACTTGTCAAAAACATATATGCACTAGTAAAAAAGGTACTTTAACTTGTCAAAAATGTGGTTAAACTTGTAACAAATGTACTTTAACTTGTAAAAACGTACTTCAACTTGTAAACAACGTACTTTAACTTGTAAAAAAGTATTTTAACGTGTCAAAATGTAACTTTAATTTGTCAAAACGTAACTTTAACTTGTTAAAAACGTAACTTTAACTTGTAAAAAACATACTTTAACTTTTCAAAATGTTATTTTAATGTGTCAAAGCTTAACTTTACGTTGTTAATTCGTAAATTTAACTCGTAAAAAATGTACTTTAACTTGTAAAAAACGTACTTCAACTTGTAAAACACTTACTTTAACTTGTAAAAAACGTATTTTAACTTGTAAAAAACGTAATTTAACTTGTAAAAAAATATTTTAACATGTCAAAATGTAACTTTAACTTGTCAAAACGTAACTTTAACTTGTAAAAAACGTACTTTAACTTGTAAAAAACGTACTTTAACTTGTTAAAACGTAACTTTAACTTGTAAAAAACCTACATTAACTTGTCAAAACGTAACTTTAACTTGTCAAAACGTAAGTTTAACATGTTAAAAACATACATTAACTTGTAAAAAATGTACTTTAACTTGTTAAAAATGTGGTTTAACTTGTAACAAATCTACTTTAACTTGTAAAAAGGTACTTCAGGTTGTAAAAAATGTACTTTAACTTGTAAAAAACCTACTTTACCTTGTCAAAACGTAACTTTCACTTGTCAAAACGTAAGTTTAACTTGTCAAAACGTAAGTTTAAATTGTTAAAAACATACATTCACTTGTAAAAAACGTACTTTAACTTGTCAAAAATGTGGTTTAACTTGTAACAAATGTACTTTAACTTGTGAAAACGTATTTCAACTTGTAATAACATACTTTAACTTCTAAAAAAAGTACTTTAACTTGTAAAAGATGTACTTTAACTTGTCAAAACGTAACTTAAACTTATAAAAAACGTACATTCACTTGTAAAAAACGTACTTTAACTTCTAAAAAATGTACTTTAACTTTTCAAAACGTAACTTTAACTTGTCAAAACGTTAGTTTAAATTGTTAAAAATATACATTCACTTGTAAAAAAACGTACTTTAACTTGTCAAAAATGTGGTTTAACTTGTAACAAATGTACTTTAACTAGTAAAAACGTACTTCAACTTGTAAAAACGTACTTTAACTTGTCAAAACGTAACTTTAACTTGTAAAAAACCTACTTTAACTTGTCAAAACGTAACTTTAACTTGTCAAAACGTAAGTTTAACTTGTCAAAAACATATATTCACTAGTAAAAAAGGTACTTTAACTTGTCAAAAATGTGGTTAAACTTGTAACAAATGTACTTTAACTTGTAAAAACGTACTTCAACTTGTAAACAACGTACTTTAACTTGTAAAAAAGTATTTTAACGTGTCAAAATGTAACATTAATTTGTCAAAACGTAACTTTAACTTGTTAAAAACGTAACTTTAACTTGTAAAAAACATACTTTAACTTTTCAAAATGTTATTTTAATGTGTCAAAGCTTAACTTTACGTTGTTAATTCGTAAATTTAACTGGTAAAAAATGTACTTTAACTTGTAAAAAACGTACTTCAACTTGTAAAACACTTACTTTAACTTGTAAAAAACGTATTTCAACTTGTAAAAAACGTAATTTAACTTGTAAAAAAATATTTTAACATGTCAAAATGTAACTTTAACTTGTCAAAACGTAACTTTAACTTGTAAAAAACGTACTTTAACTTGTAAAAAACGTACTTTAACTTGTCAAAACGTAACTTTAACTTGTAAAAAACCTACATTAACTTGTCAAAACGTAACTTTAACTTGTCAAAACGTAAGTTTAACTTGTTAAAAACATACATTAACTTGTAAAAAATGTACTTTAACTTGTTAAAAATGTGGTTTAACTTGTAACAAATCTACTTTAACTTGTAAAAAGGTACTTCAGGTTGTAAAAAATGTACTTTAACTTGTAAAAAACCTACTTTACCTTGTCAAAACATAACTTTAACTTGTCAAAACGTAACTTTAACTTGTCAAAACGTAAGTTTAAATTGTTAAAAACATACATTCACTTGTAAAAAACGTACTTTAACTTGTCAGAAATGTGGTTTAACTTGTAACAAATGTACTTTAACTTGTAAAAACGTACTTCAACTTGTATAAAACGTACTTAAACTTCTATAAAACGTACTTTAACTTGTAAAAAACTTACTTCAACTTGTATAAAACGTACTTTAACTTCTAAAAAACCTACTTTAACTTGTTAAAAACGTACTTTAACTTGTCAAAACGTAACTTTAACTTGTAAAAAACGTACTTTAACTTGTGAAAACGTAACTTTAACTTGTCAAAGCGTAAGTTTAAATTGTTAAAAACATACATTCACTATTAAAAAATGTACTTTAACTTGTCAAAAATGTGGTTTAACTTGTAACGAATGTACTTTAACTTGTAAAAACGTACTTCAACTTGTAAAAATGTACTTTAACTTGTCAAAACGTAACTTTAACTTTTAAAAAACCTACTTTAACTTGTCAAAACGTAATTTTAACTTGTCAAAACGTAAGTTTAACTTGTTTAAAACATATATTCACTAGTAAAAAACGTACTTTAACTTGTCAAAAATGTGGTTTAACTTTTAACAAATGTACTTTAACTTGTAAAAACGTACTTTAACTTGCAAACAACGTACTTTAACTTGTAAAAAACCTAATTTAACTTGTCAAAATGTAACTTTAATTTGTCAAAACGTAAGTTTAACTTGTTACAAACGTAATTTAACTTGTCGAAACGTAACTTTAACTTGTAAAAAACATACTTTAACTTTTCAAAATGTTATTTTAATGTGCCAAAGCGTAACTTTAAGTTGTTAAAACGTAAATTTAACTGGTAAAAAATGTACTTTAACTTGTAAAAAACGTACTTCAACTTGTAAAAACGTACTTTAACTTGTCAAAACGTAACTTTAACTTTTAAAAAACCTACTTTAACTTGTCAAAACGTAACTTTAACTTGTCAAAACGTAAGTTTAACTTGTCAAAAACATATATTCTCTAGTAAAAAAGGTACTTTAACTTGTCAAAAATGTGGTTAAACTTGTAACAAATGTACTTTAACTTGTAAAAACGTACTTCAACTTGTAAACAACGTACTTTAACTTGTAAAAAAGTATTTTAACGTGTCAAAACGTAACTTTAATTTGTCAAATTGTAACTTTAACTTGTTAAAAACGTAACTTTAACTTGTAAAAAACATACTTTAACTTTTCAAAATGTTATTTTAATGTGTCAAAGCTTAACTTTACGTTGTTAATTCGTAAATTTAACTAGTAAAAAATGTACTTTAACTTGTAAAAAACGTACTTCAACTTGTAAAACACTTACTTTAACTTGTAAAAAACGTATTTCGACTTGTAAAAAACGTAATTTAACTTGTAAAAAAATATTTTAACATGTCAAAATGTAACTTTAACTTGTCAAAACGTAACTTTAACTTGTAAAAAACGTACTTTAACTTGTAAAAAACGTACTTTAACTTGTCAAAACGTAACTTTAACTTGTAAAAAACCTACATTAACTTGTCAAAACGTAACTTTAACTTGTCAAAACGTAAGTTTAACATGTTAAAAACATACATTAACTTGTAAAAAATGTACTTTAACTTGTTAAAAATGTGGTTTAACTTGTTAAAAATGTGGTTTAACTTGTAACAAATCTACTTTAACTTGTAAAAAGGTACTTCAGGTTGTAAAAAATGTATTTTAACTTGTAAAAAACCTACTTTACCTTGTCAAAACGTAACTTTCACTTGTCAAAACGTAAGTTTAACTTGTCAAAACGTAAGTTTAAATTATTAAAAACATACATTCACTTGTAAAAAACGTACTTTAACTTGTCAAAAATGTGGTTTAACTTGTAACAAATGTACTTTAACTTGTGAAAACGTATTTCAACTTGTAATAACATACTTTAACTTGTCAAAACGTAACTTTAACTTGTCAAAACGTAACTTTAACTTGTCAAAACATAAGTTTAACTTGTCAAAAACATATATGCACTAGTAAAAAAGGTACTTTAACTTGTCAAAAATGTGGTTAAACTTGTAACAAATGTACTTTAACTTGTAAAAACGTACTTCAACTTGTAAACAACGTACTTTAACTTGTAAAAAAGTATTTTAACGTGTCAAAATGTAACTTTAATTTGTCAAAACGTAACTTTAACTTGTTAAAAACGTAACTTTAACTTGTAAAAAACATACTTTAACTTTTCAAAATGTTATTTTAATGTGTCAAAGCTTAACTTTACGTTGTTAATTCGTAAATTTAACTGGTAAAAAATGTACTTTAACTTGTAAAAAACGTACTTCAACTTGTAAAACACTTACTTTAACTTGTAAAAAACGTATTTCGACTTGTAAAAAACGTAATTTAACTTGTAAAAAAATATTTTAACATGTCAAAATGTAACTTTAACTTGTCAAAACGTAACTTTAACTTGTAAAAAACGTACTTTAACTTGTAAAAAACGTACTTTAACTTGTTAAAACGTAACTTTAACTTGTAAAAAACCTACATTAACTTGTCAAAACGTAACTTTAACTTGTCAAAACGTAAGTTTAACATGTTAAAAACATACATTAACTTGTAAAAAATGTACTTTAACTTGTTAAAAATGTGGTTTAACTTGTAACAAATCTACTTTAACTTGTAAAAAGGTACTTCAGGTTGTAAAAAATGTACTTTACCTTGTAAAAAACCTACTTTACCTTGTCAAAACGTAACTTTCACTTGTCAAAACGTAAGTTTAACTTGTCAAAACGTAAGTTTAAATTGTTAAAAACATACATTCACTTGTAAAAAACGTACTTTAACTTGTCAAAAATGTGGTTTAACTTGTAACAAATGTACTTTAACTTGTGAAAACGTATTTCAACTTGTAATAACATACTTTAACTTCTAAAAAAAGTACTTTAACTTGTAAAAGATGTACTTTAACTTGTCAAAACGTAACTTAAACTTATAAAAAACGTACATTCACTTGTAAAAAACGTACTTTAACTTCTAAAAAATGTACTTTAACTTTTCAAAACGTAACTTTAACTTGTCAAAACGTTAGTTTAAATTGTTAAAAATATACATTCACTTGTAAAAAAACGTACTTTAACTTGTCAAAAATGTGGTTTAACTTGTAACAAATGTACTTTAACTAGTAAAAACGTACTTCAACTTGTAAAAACGTACTTTAACTTGTCAAAACGTAACTTTAACTTTTAAAAAACCTACTTTAACTTGTCAAAACGTAACTTTAACTTGTCAAAACGTAAGTTTAACTTGTCAAAAACATATATTCACTAGTAAAAAAGGTACTTTAACTTGTCAAAAATGTGGTTAAACTTGTAACAAATGTACTTTAACTTGTAAAAACGTACTTCAACTTGTAAACAACGTACTTTAACTTGTAAAAAAGTATTTTAACGTGTCAAAATGTAACTTTAATTTGTCAAAACGTAACTTTAACTTGTTAAAAACGTAACTTTAACTTGTAAAAAACATACTTTAACTTTTCAAAATGTTATTTTAATGTGTCAAAGCTTAACTTTACGTTGTTAATTCGTAAATTTAACTGGTAAAAAATGTACTTTAACTTGTAAAAAACGTACTTCAACTTGTAAAACACTTACTTTAACTTGTAAAAAACGTATTTCATCTTGTAAAAAACGTAATTTAACTTGTAAAAAAATATTTTAACATGTCAAAATGTAACTTTAACTTGTCAAAACGTAACTTTAACTTGTAAAAAACGTACTTTAACTTGTAAAAAACGTACTTTAACTTGTCAAAACGTAACTTTAACTTGTAAAAAACCTACATTAACTTGTCAAAACGTAACTTTAACTTGTCAAAACGTAAGTTTAACTTGTTAAAAACATACATTAACTTGTAAAAAATGTACTTTAACTTGTTAAAAATGTGGTTTAACTTGTAACAAATCTACTTTAACTTGTAAAAAGGTACTTCAGGTTGTAAAAAATGTACTTTAACTTGTAAAAAACCTACTTTACCTTGTCAAAACGTAACTTTAACTTGTCAAAACGTAAGTTTAACTTGTCAAAACGTAAGTTTAAATTGTTAAAAACATACATTCACTTGTAAAAAACGTACTTTAACTTGTCAGAAATGTGGTTTAACTTGTAACAAATGTACTTTAACTTGTAAAAACGTACTTCAACTTGTATAAAACGTACTTAAACTTCTATAAAACGTACTTTAACTTGTAAAAAACTTACTTCAACTTGTATAAAACGTACTTTAACTTCTAAAAAACCTACTTTAACTTGTTAAAAACGTACTTTAACTTGTCAAAACGTAACTTTAACTTGTAAAAAACGTACTTTAACTTGTGAAAACGTAACTTTAACTTGTCAAAGCGTAAGTTTAAATTGTTAAAAACATACATTCACTGTTAAAAAATGTACTTTAACTTGTCAAAAATGTGGTTTAACTTGTAACGAATGTACTTTAACTTGTAAAAACGTACTTCAACTTGTAAAAATGTACTTTAACTTGTCAAAACGTAACTTTAACTTTTAAAAAACCTACTTTAACTTGTCAAAACGTAATTTTAACTTGTCAAAACGTAAGTTTAACTTGTTTAAAACATATATTCACTAGTAAAAAACGTACTTTAACTTGTCAAAAATGTGGTTTAACTTTTAACAAATGTACTTTAACTTGTAAAAACGTACTTTAACTTGCAAACAACGTACTTTAACTTGTAAAAAACCTAATTTAACTTGTCAAAATGTAACTTTAATTTGTCAAAACGTAAGTTTAACTTGTTACAAACGTAATTTAACTTGTCGAAACGTAACTTTAACTTGTAAAAAACATACTTTAACTTTTCAAAATGTTATTTTAATGTGCCAAACGTAAATTTAACTGGTAAAAAATGTACTTTAACTTGTAAAAAACGTACTTCAACTTGTAAAACACTTACTTTAACTTGTAAAAAACGTACTTCAACTTGTAAAAAACGTACTTTAACTTGTAAAAAAGTATTTTAACGTGTCAAAATGTAATTTTAATTTGTCAAAACGTAACTTTAACTTGTTAAAAACGTAACTTTAACTTATAAAAAAAATACTTTAACTTTTCAAAATGTTATTTTAATGTGTCAAAGCGTAACTTTAAGTTGTTAAAACGTAAAATTTAACTTGTTAAAAACGTACTTTAACTTGTAAGAAACGTACTTTAACTTGTAAAAAACGAACTTTAACTTGTTAAAAAGTAACTTTAACTTGTAAAAAACCTACATTAACTTGTCAAAACGTAACTTTAACTTGTCAAAACGTAAGTTTAACTTGTTATAAATGTGGTTTAACTTGTAAAAAATATACTTTAACTTGTAAAAACGTACTTCAACTTGTAAAAATGTACTTTAACTTGTCAAAACGTAACTTTAACTTTTAAAAAACCTAATTTAACTTGTCGAAACGTAATTTTAACTTGTCAAAACGTAAGTTTAACTTGTTTAAAACATATATTCACTAGTAAAAAACATACTTTAACTTGTCAAAAATGTGGTTTAACTTGTAAGAAATGTACTTTAACTTGTAAAAACGTACTTCAACTTGTAAACAACGTACTTTAACTTGTAAAAAACCTACTTTAACTTGTCAAAATGTAACTTTAATTTGTCAAAACGTAAGTTTAATTTGTTAAAAACGTAATTTAACTTGTCAAAACGTAACTTTAACTTGTTAAAAACGTACTTTAACTTGTCAAAAATGTGGTTTAACTTGTAACAAATGTACTTTAACTTGTAAAAACGTACTTAAACTTGTAAAAAACGTACTCTAACTTCTAAAAAACGTACTTTAACTTGTAAAAAACGTACTTTTACTTGTAAAAAACGTACTTTAACTTGTCAAAACGTAACTTTAACTTGTCAAAACGTAAGTTTAAATTGTTAAAAACATACATTCACTTGTAAAAAACGTACATTAACTTGTCAAAAATGTGGTTTAACTTGTAACAAATGTACTTTAACTTGTAAAAACGTACTTCAACTTGTAAAAACGTACTTTAACTTGTCAAAACGTAACTTTAACTTTTAAAAAACCTACTTTAACTTGTTGAAACGTAATTTTAACTTGTCAAAACGTAAGTTTAACTTGTTTAAAACATATATTCACTAGTAAAAAACGTACTTTAAGTTGTCAAAAATGTGGTTTAACGTGTAACAAATGTACTTTACCTTGTAAAAACGTACTTCAACTTGTAAACAACGTACTTTAACTTGTAAAAAACCTACTTTCACTTGTCAAAATGTAACTTTAATTTGTCAAACCGTAAGTTTAATTTGTTAAAAACGTAATTTAACTTGTCAAAACGTAACTTTAACTTGTTAAAAACGTACTTTAACTTGTCAAAAATGTGGTTTAACTTGTAACAAATGTACTTTAACTTGTAAAAACGTACTTCAACTTGTAAAAAACGTACTTTAACTTCTAAAAAACGTACTTTAACTTGTAAAAACGTACTTTTACTTGTAAAAAACGTACTTTAACTTGTCAAAACGTAACTTTAACTTGTCAAAACGTAAGTTTAAATTGTTAAAAACATACATTCACTTGTAAAAAACGTACTTTAACTTGTCAAAAATGTGGTTTAACTTGTAACAAATGTACTTTAACTTGTAAAAACGTACTTCAACTTGTAAAAACGTACTTTAACTTGTCAAAACGTAACTTTAACTTGTCAAAACGTAAGTTTAACTTGTTAAAAATGTGGTTTAACTTGTAAAAAATATACTTTAACTTGTAAAAACGTACTTCAACTAGTAAAAATGTACTTTAACTTGTCAAAACGTAACTTTAACTTTTAAAAAACCTACTTTAACTTGTCGAAACGTAATTTTAACTTGTTAAAACGTAAGTTTAACTTGTTTAAAACATATATTCACTAGTAAAAAACGTACTTTAACTTGTCAAAAATGTGGTTTAACTTGTAACAAATGTACTTTAACCTGTAAAAACGTACTTCAACTTGTAAACAACGTACTTTAACTTGTAAAACACCTACTTTAACTTGTCAAAATGTAACTTTAATTTGTCAAAACGTAAGTTTAATTTGTTAAAAACGTAATTTAACTTGTCAAAACGTAACTTTAACTTGTTAAAAACGTACTTTAACTTGTCAAAAATGTGGTTTAACTTGTAACAAATGTACTTTAACTTGTAAAAATGTACTTCAACTTGTAAAAAACGTACTTTAACTTCCAAAATACGTACTTTAACTTGTAAAAAACGTACTTTTACTTGTAAAAAACGTAATTTAACTTGTCAAAACGTAACTTTAACTTGTCAAAACGTAAGTTTAAATTGTTAAAAACATACATTCACTTGTAAAAAACGTACTTTAACTTGTCAAAAATGTGGTTTAACTTGTAACAAATGTACTTTAACTTGTAAAAACGTACTTCAACTTGTAAAAACGTACTTTAACTTGTCAAAACGTAACTTTAACTTTTAAAAAACCTACTTTAACTTGTTGAAACGTAATTTTAATTTGTCAAAACGTAAGTTTACCTTGTTTAAAACATATATTCACTAGTAAAAAACGTACTTTAAGTTGTCAAAAATGTGGTTTAACTTGTAACAAATGTACTTTACCTTGTAAAAACGTACTTCAACTTGTAAACAACGTACTTTAACTTGTAAAAAACCTACTTTAACTTGTCAAAATGTAACTTTAATTTGTCAAACCGTAAGTTTAATTTGTTAAAAACGTAATTTAACTTGTCAAAACGTAACTTTAACTTGTTAAAAACGTACTTTAACTTGTCAAAAATGTGGTTTAACTTGTAACAAATGTACTTTAACTTGTAAAAACGTACTTCAACTTGTAAAAAACGTACATTAACTTCTAAAAAACGTACTTTAACTTGTAAAAAACGTACTTTTACTTGTAAAAAACGTACTTTAACTTGTCAAAACGTAACTTTAACTTGTCAAAACGAAAGTTTAAATTGTTAAAAACATACATTCACTTGTAAAAAACGTACTTTAACTTGTCAAAAATGTGGTTTAACTTGTAACAAATGTACTTTAACTTGTAAAAACGTACTTCAACTTGTAAAAACGTACTTTAACTTGTCAAAACGTAACTTTAACTTTTAAAAAACCTACTTTAACTTGTCGAAACGTAATTTTAACTTGTCAAAACGTAAGTTTAACTTGTTTAAAACATATATTCACTAGTAAAAAACGTACTTTAACTTTTCAAAAATGTGGTTTAACTTGTAACAAATGTACTTTAACTTGTAAAAACGTACTTCAACTTGTAAACAACGTACTTTAACTTGTAAAACACCTACTTTAACTTGTCAAAATGTAACTTTAATTTGTCAAAACGTAAGTTTAATTTGTTAAAAACGTAATTTAACTTGTCAAAACGTAACTTTAACTTGTTAAAAACGTACTTTAACTTGTCAAAAATGTTATTTTAATATGTCAAAGCATAACTTTAAGTTGTTAAAACGTAAATTTAACTGGTAAAAAAATGTACTTTAACTTGTAAAAAACGTACTTCAACTTGTAAAACACTTACTTTAACTTGTCAAAACGTAACATTAACTTTTAAAAAACCTACTTTAACTTGTTGAAACGTAATTTTAACTTGTCAAAACGTAAGTTTAACTTGTTTAAAACATATATTCACTAGTAAAAAACGTACTTTAAGTTGTCAAAAATGTGGTTTAACGTGTAACAAATGTACTTTAACTTGTAAAAACGTACTTCAACTTGTAAAAAACCTACTTTAACTTGTCAAAACGTAACTTTAACTTGTCAAAACGTAAGTTTAAATTGTTAAAAACATACATTCACTTGTAAAAAACGTACTTTAACTTGTCAAAAATTTGGTTTAACTTGTAACAAATGTACTTTAACTTGTAAAAACGTACTTCAACTTGTAAAAAACGTACTTTAACTTGTCAAAACGTAACTTTAACTTTTAAAAAACCTACTTTAACTTGTCGAAACGTAATTTTAACTTGTCAAAACGTAAGTTTAACTTGTTTAAAACATATATTCACTAGTAAAAAACGTACTTTAACTTGTCAAAAATGTGGTTTAACTTGTAACAAATGTACTTTAACTTGTAAAAACGTACTTCAACTTGTAAAAAACGTACTTTAACTTGTAAAACACTTACTTTAACTTGTCAAAATGTAACTTTAATTTGTCAAAACGTAAGTTTAATTTGTTAAAAACGTAATTTAACTTGTCAAAACGTAACTTTAACTTGTTAAAAACGTACTTTAACTTGTCAAAAATGTTATTTTAATATGTCAAAGCATAACTTTAAGTTGTTAAAACGTAAATTTAACTGGTAAAAAAATGTACTTTAACTTGTAAAAAACGTACTTCAACTTGTAAAACACTTACTTTAACTTGTAAAAAACGTACTTCAACTTGTAAAAAAGATATTTAACTTGTAAAAAAGTATTTTAAGGTGTCAAAATGTAACTTTAACTTGTCAAAACGTAACTTTAACTTGTTAAAAACGTAACTTTAACTTGTAAAAAACATACTTTAACTTTTCAAAATGTTATTTTAATGTGTCAAAGCGTAACTTTAAGTCGTTAAAACGTAAAATTTAACTTGTTAAAAACGTACTTTAACTTGTAAGAAACGTACTTTAACTTGTAAAAACCGTACTTTAACTTGTCAAAACGTAACTTTAACTTGTAAAAAACCTACTTTAACTTGTCAAAACGTAACTTTAACTTGTCAAAACGAAAGTTTAAATTGTTAAAAACATACATTCACTTGTAAAAAACGTACTTTAACTTGTCAAAAATGTGGTTTAACTTGTAACAAATGTACTTTAACTTGTAAAAACGTACTTCAACTTGTAAAAACGTACTTTAACTTGTCAAAACGTAACTTTAACTTTTAAAAAACCTACTTTAACTTGTCAAAACGTAACTTTAACTTGTCAAAACGTAAGTTTAACTTGTTAAAAACATATATTCACTAGTAAAAAACGTACTTTAACTTGTCAAAAATGTGGTTTAACTTGTAACAAATGTACTTTAACTTGTAAAAACGTACTTCAACTTGTAAAAAACGTACTTTAACTTGTAAAACACCTACTTTAACTTGTCAAAATGTAACTTTAATTTGTCAAAACGTAAGTTTAATTTGTTAAAAACGTAATTTAACTTGTCAAAACGTAACTTTAACTTGTTAAAAACGTACTTTAACTTGTCAAAAATGTTATTTTAATATGTCAAAGCATAACTTTAAGTTGTTAAAACGTAAATTTAACTGGTAAAAAAATGTACTTTAACTTGTAAAAAACGTACTTCAACTTGTAAAACACTTACTTTAACTTGTCAAAACGTAACATTAACTTTTAAAAAACCTACTTTAACTTGTTGAAACGTAATTTTAACTTGTCAAAACGTAAGTTTAACTTGTTTAAAACATATATTCACTAGTAAAAAACGTACTTTAAGTTGTCAAAAATGTGGTTTAACGTGTAACAAATGTACTTTACCTTGTAAAAACGTACTTCAACTTGTAAACAACGTACTTTAACTTGTCAAAACGTAACTTTAACTTGTCAAAACGTAAGTTTAAATTGTTAAAAACATACATTCACTTGTAAAAAACGTACTTTAACTTGTCAAAAATTTGGTTTAACTTGTAACAAATGTACTTTAACTTCTAAAAACGTACTTCAACTAGTAAAAACGTACTTTAACTTGTCAAAACGTAACTTTAACTTTTAAAAAACCTACTTTAACTTGTCGAAACGTAATTTTAACTTGTCAAAACGTAAGTTTAACTTGTTTAAAACATATATTCACTAGTAAAAAACGTACTTTAACTTGTCAAAAATGTGGTTTAACTTGTAACAAATGTACTTTAACTTGTAAAAACGTACTTCAACTTGTAAACAACGTACTTTAACTTGTAAAACACCTACTTTAACTTGTCAAAATGTAACTTTAATTTGTCAAAACGTAAGTTTAATTTGTTAAAAACGTAATTTAACTTGTCAAAACGTAACTTTAACTTGTTAAAAACGTACTTTAACTTGTCAAAAATGTTATTTTAATATGTCAAAGCATAACTTTAAGTTGTTAAAACGTAAATTTAACTGGTAAAAAAATGTACTTTAACTTGTAAAAAACGTACTTCAACTTGTAAAACACTTACTTTAACTTGTAAAAAATGTACTTCAACTTGTAAAAAAGATATTTAACTTGTAAAAAAGTATTTTAACGTGTCAAAATGTAACTTTAATTTGTCAAAACGTAACTTTAACTTGTTAAAAACGTAACTTTAACTTGTAAAAAACATACTTTAACTTTTCAAAATGTTATTTTAATGTGTCAAAGCGTAACTTTAAGTCGTTAAAACGTAAAATTTAACTTGTTAAAAACGTACTTTAACTTGTAAGAAACGTACTTTAACTAGTAAAAACCGTACTTTAACTTGTCAAAACGTAACTTTAACTTGTAAAAAACCTACTTTAACTTGTCAAAACGTAACTTTAACTTGTCAAAACGTAAGTTTAACTTGTTAAAAACATACATTAACTTGTAAAAAATGTACTTTAACTTGTCAAAAATGTGGTTTAACTTGTAACAAATGTACTTTAACTTGTAAAAATGTACTTCAGGTTGTCAAAAACGTACTTTAACTTGTAAAAAACCTACTTTACCTTGACAAAACGTAACTTTAACTTGTCAAAACGTAAGTTTAACTTGTTAAAAACACACATTAACTTGTAAAAAAAGTACTTTAACTTGTCAAAAATGTGGTTTAACTAGTAACAAATGTACTTTAACTTGTAAAAACGTACTTCAACTTGTTAACAACGTACTTTAACTTGTAAAAAACCTACTTTAACTTGTCAAAATGTAACTTTAATTTGTCAAAACGTAAGTTTAACTTGTTAAAAACGTAACTTAACTTGTCAAAACGTAACTTTAACTTGTTAAAAACGTACTTTAACTTGTCAAAAATGTGGTTTAACTTGTAACAAATGTACTTTAACTTGTAAAAACGTACTTCAACTTGTAAGAAACGTACTTTAACTTCTAAAAAACGTACTTTAACTTGTAAAAAACGTACTTTTACTTGTAAAAAACGTACTTTAACTTGTCAAAACGTAACTTTAACTTGTCAAAACGTAAGTTTAAGTTGTTAAAAACATACATTCACTTGTAAAAAACGTACTTTAACTTGTCAAAAATGTGGTTTAACTTGTAACAAATGTACTTTAACTTGTAAAAACGTACTTCAACTTGTAAAAACGTACTTTAACTTGTCAAAACGTAACTTTAACTTTTAAAAAACCTACTTTAACTTGTCAAAACGTAACTTTAACTTGTCAAAACGTAAGTTTAACTTGTTAAAAACATATATTCTCTAGTAAAAAAGGTACTTTAACTTGTCAAAAATGTGGTTTAACTTGTAACAAATGTACTTTAACTTGTAAAAACGTACTTCAACTTGTAAAAAACGTACTTAAACTTCTAAAAAACGTACTTTAACTTCTAAAAAACGTACTTCAACTTTTATAAAACGTAATTTAATTTCTAAAAAACCTACTTTACCTTGTTAAAAACGTACTTTAACTTGTCAAAACGTAACTTTAACTTGTAAAAAATGTACTTTAACTTGTCAAAACGTAACTTTAACTTGTCAAAGCGTAAGTTTAAATTGTTAAAAACATACATTCACTGTTAAAAAACGTACTTTAATTTGTCAAAAATGAGGTTTAACTTGTAACAAATGTACTTTAACTTGTAAAAACGTACTTCACCTTGTAAAAATGTACTTTAACTTGTCAAAACGTAACTTTAACTTTTAAAAAACGTACTTTAACTTGTCAAAACATAATTTTAACTTGTCAAAACGTAAGTTTAACTTGTTTAAAACATATATTCACTACTAAAAAACGTACTTTAACTTGTCAAAAATGTTATTTTAATATGTCAAAGCATAACTTTAAGTTGTTAAAACGTAAATTTAACTGGTAAAAAAATGTACTTTAACTTGTAAAAAACGTACTTCAACTTGTAAAACACTTACTTTAACTTGTAAAAAATGTACTTCAACTTGTAAAAAAGATATTTAACTTGTAAAAAAGTATTTTAACGTGTCAAAATGTAACTTTAATTTGTCAAAACGTAACTTTAACTTTTTAAAAACGTAACTTTAACTTGTAAAAAACATACTTTAACTTTTCAAAATGTTATTTTAATGTGTCAAAGCGTAACTTTAAGTCGTTAAAACGTAAAATTTAACTTGTTAAAAACGTACTTTAACTTGTAAGAAACGTACTTTAACTTGTAAAAAACGTACTTTAACTTGTCAAAACGTAACTTTAACTTGTAAAAAACCTACATTAACTTGTCAAAACGTAACTTTAACTTGTCAAAACGAAAGTTTAAATTGTTAAAAACATACATTCACTTGTAAAAAACGTACTTTAACTTGTCAAAAATGTGGTTTAACTTGTAACAAATGTACTTTAACTTGTAAAAACGTACTTCAACTTGTAAAAACGTACTTTAACTTGTCAAAACGTAACTTTAACTTTTAAAAAACCTACTTTAACTTGTCGAAACGTAATTTTAACTTGTCAAAACGTAAGTTTAACTTGTTTAAAACATATATTCACTAGTAAAAAACGTACTTTAACTTGTCAAAAATGTGGTTTAACTTGTAACAAATGTACTTTAACTTGTAAAAACGTACTTCAACTTGTAAACAACGTACTTTAACTTGTAAAACACCTACTTTAACTTGTCAAAATGTAACTTTAATTTGTCAAAACGTAAGTTTAATTTGTTAAAAACGTAATTTAACTTGTCAAAACGTAACTTTAACTTGTTAAAAACGTACTTTAACTTGTCAAAAATGTTATTTTAATATGTCAAAGCATAACTTTAAGTTGTTAAAACGTAAATTTAACTGGTAAAAAAATGTACTTTAACTTGTAAAAAACGTACTTCAACTTGTAAAACACTTACTTTAACTTGTCAAAACGTAACATTAACTTTTAAAAAACCTACTTTAACTTGTTGAAACGTAATTTTAACTTGTCAAAACGTAAGTTTAACTTGTTTAAAACATATATTCACTAGTAAAAAACGTACTTTAAGTTGTCAAAAATGTGGTTTAACGTGTAACAAATGTACTTTACCTTGTAAAAACGTACTTCAACTTGTAAAAAACCTACTTTAACTTGTCAAAACGTAACTTTAACTTGTCAAAACGTAAGTTTAAATTGTTAAAAACATACATTCACTTGTAAAAAACGTACTTTAACTTGTCAAAAATTTGGTTTAACTTGTAACAAATGTACTTTAACTTGTAAAAACGTACTTCAACTTGTAAAAACGTACTTTAACTTGTCAAAACGTAACTTTAACTTTTAAAAAACCTACTTTAACTTGTCGAAACGTAATTTTAACTTGTCAAAACGTAAGTTTAACTTGTTTAAAACATATATTCACTAGTAAAAAACGTACTTTAACTTGTCAAAAATGTGGTTTAACTTGTAACAAATGTACTTTAACTTGTAAAAACGTACTTCAACTTGTAAAAAACGTACTTTAACTTGTAAAACACCTACTTTAACTTGTCAAAATGTAACTTTAATTTGTCAAAACGTAAGTTTAATTTGTTAAAAACGTAATTTAACTTGTCAAAACGTAACTTTAACTTGTTAAAAACGTACTTTAACTTGTCAAAAATGTTATTTTAATATGTCAAAGCATAACTTTAAGTTGTTAAAACGTAAATTTAACTGGTAAAAAAATGTACTTTAACTTGTAAAAAACGTACTTCAACTTGTAAAACACTTACTTTAACTTGTAAAAAATGTACTTCAACTTGTAAAAAAGATATTTAACTTGTAAAAAAGTATTTTAACGTGTCAAAATGTAACTTTAATTTGTCAAAACGTAACTTTAACTTGTTAAAAACGTAACTTTAACTTGTAAAAAACATACTTTAACTTTTCAAAATGTTATTTTAATGTGTCAAAGCGTAACTTTAAGTCGTTAAAACGTAAAATTTAACTTGTTAAAAACGTACTTTAACTTGTAAGAAACGTACTTTAACTAGTAAAAACCGTACTTTAACTTGTCAAAACGTAACTTTAACTTGTAAAAAACCTACATTAACTTGTCAAAACGTAACTTTAACTTGTCAAAACGTAAGTTTAACTTGTTAAAAACATACATTAACTTGTAAAAAATGTACTTTAACTTGTCAAAAATGTGGTTTAACTTGTAACAAATGTACTTTAACTTGTAAAAATGTACTTCAGGTTGTCAAAAACGTACTTTAACTTGTAAAAAACCTACTTTACCTTGACAAAACGTAACTTTAACTTGTCAAAACGTAAGTTTAACTTGTTAAAAACACACATTAACTTGTAAAAAAAGTACTTTAACTTGTCAAAAATGTGGTTTAACTAGTAACAAATGTACTTTAACTTGTAAAAACGTACTTCAACTTGTTAACAACGTACTTTAACTTGTAAAAAACCTACTTTAACTTGTCAAAATGTAACTTTAATTTGTCAAAACGTAAGTTTAACTTGTTAAAAACGTAACTTAACTTGTCAAAACGTAACTTTAACTTGTTAAAAACGTACTTTAACTTGTCAAAAATGTGGTTTAACTTGTAACAAATGTACTTTAACTTGTAAAAACGTACTTCAACTTGTAAGAAACGTACTTTAACTTCTAAAAAACGTACTTTAACTTGTAAAAAACGTACTTTTACTTGTAAAAAACGTACTTTAACTTGTCAAAACGTAACTTTAACTTGTCAAAACGTAAGTTTAAGTTGTTAAAAACATACATTCACTTGTAAAAAACGTACTTTAACTTGTCAAAAATGTGGTTTAACTTGTAACAAATGTACTTTAACTTGTAAAAACGTACTTCAACTTGTAAAAACGTACTTTAACTTGTCAAAACGTAACTTTAACTTTTAAAAAACCTACTTTAACTTGTCAAAACGTAACTTTAACTTGTCAAAACGTAAGTTTAACTTGTTAAAAACATATATTCTCTAGTAAAAAAGGTACTTTAACTTGTCAAAAATGTGGTTTAACTTGTAACAAATGTACTTTAACTTGTAAAAACGTACTTCAACTTGTAAAAAACGTACTTAAACTTCTAAAAAACGTACTTTAACTTCTAAAAAACGTACTTCAACTTTTATAAAACGTAATTTAATTTCTAAAAAACCTACTTTACCTTGTTAAAAACGTACTTTAACTTGTCAAAACGTAACTTTAACTTGTAAAAAACGTACTTTAACTTGTCAAAACGTAACTTTAACTTGTCAAAGCGTAAGTTTAAATTGTTAAAAACATACATTCACTGTTAAAAAACGTACTTTAATTTGTCAAAAATGAGGTTTAACTTGTAACAAATGTACTTTAACTTGTAAAAACGTACTTCACCTTGTAAAAATGTACTTTAACTTGTCAAAACGTAACTTTAACTTTTAAAAAACGTACTTTAACTTGTCAAAACATAATTTTAACTTGTCAAAACGTAAGTTTAACTTGTTTAAAACATATATTCACTACTAAAAAACGTACTTTAACTTGTCAAAAATGTGGTTTAACTTGTAACAAATGTACTTTAACTTGTAAAAACGTACTTCAACTTGTAAACAACGTACTTTAACTTGTAAAAAACCTACTTTAACTTGTCAAAATGTAACTTTAATTTGTCAAAACGTACATTTAACTTGTTAAAAACATAATTTAACTTGTCAAAACGTAACTTTAACTTGTTAAAAACGTACTTTAACTTGTCAAAAATGTGGTTTAACTTGTAACAAATGTACTTTAACTTGTAAAAACGTACTTCAACTTGTTAACAACGTACTTTAACTTGTAAAAAACCTACTTTAACTTGTCAAAATGTAACTTTAATTTGTTAAAACGTAAGTTTAACTTGGTAAAAACGTAATTTAACTTGTCAAAACGTAACTTTAACTTGTTAAAAACTTGGTTTAACTTGTAACAAATGTACTTTACCTTGTAAAAACGTACTTCAACTTGTAAAAAACGTACTTTAATTTCTAAAAAACATACTTTAACTTGTAAAAAACGTACTTTTACTTGTAAACAACGTACTTTAACTTGTCAAAACGTAACTTTAACTTGTAAAAAACCTACATTAACTTGTCAAAATGTAACTTAAATTTGTCAAAACGTAACTTTAACTTGTTAAAAACGTAACTTTAACTTGTAAAAAACATACTTTAACTTTTCAAAATGTTATTTTAATATGTCAAAGCGTAACTTTAAGTTGTTAAAACGTAAAATTTAACTTGTTAAAAACGTACTTTAACTTGTAAGAAACGTACTTTAACTTGTAAAAAACGTACTTTAACTTGTCAAAACGTAACTTTAACTTGTAAAAAACCTACATTAACTCGTCAAAACGTAACTTTAACTTGTCAAAACGTAAGATTAACTTGTTAAAAACATACATTAACTTGTAAAAAATGTACTTTAACTTGTCAAAAATGTGGTTTAACTTGTAACAAATGGACTTTAACTTGTAAAAACGTACTTCAGGTTGTAAAAAACGTACTTTAACTTGTAAAAAACCTACTTTACCTTGTCAAAACGTAACTTTAACTTGTCAAAACGTAAGTTTAACTTGTTAAAAACACACATTAACTTGTAAAAAACGTACTTTAACTTGTCAAAAATGTGGTTTAACTTTTAACAAATGTACTTTAACTTATAAAAACGTACTTCAACTTGTAAAAAACGTACTTTAACTTGTAAAAAACGTACTTTAACTTCTAAAAAACGTACTTCAACTTTTATAAAACGTACTTTAACTTCTAAAAAACCTACTTTAACTTGTTAAAAACGTACTCTAACTTGTCAAAACGTAACTTTAACTTGTAAAAAACGTACTTTAACTTGTCAAAACGTAACTTTAACTTGTCAAAGCGTAAGTTTAAATTGTTAAAAACATACATTCACTGTTAAAAAACGTACTTTAATTTGTCAAAAATGTGGTTTTAACTTGTAACAAATGTACTTTAACTTGTAAATACGTACTTCAACTTGTAAAAATGTGCTTAACTTGTCAAAACGTAACTTTAACTTTTAAAAAACCTACTTTAATTTGTCAAAACGTAATTTTAACTTGTCAAAACGTAAGTTTAACTTGTTTAAAACATATATTCACTAGTAAAAAACGTACTTTAACTTGTCAAAAATGTGGTTTAACTTGTAACAAATGTACTTTAACTTGTAAAAACGTACTTCAACTTGTAAACAACATACTTTAACTTGTAAAAAACCTACTTTAACTTGTAAAAATGTAACTTTAATTTGTCAAAACGTAAGTTTAACTTGTTAAAACGTAAATTAATGTCAAAATGTAACTTTAACTTGTTAAAAACGTACTTTAACTTGTCAAAAATGTAGTTTAACTTGTAACATATGTACTTTAACTTGTAAAAACGTACTTCAACTTGTAAAAAACCTACTTTACCTTCTAAAAAACGTCTTTTAACTTGTAAAAAACGTACTTTTACTTGTAAAAAACGTACTTTAACTTGTCAAAACGTAACTTTAACTTGTCAAAACGTAAGTTTAAATTGTTAAAAACATACATTCACTTGTATAAAACGTACTTTAACTTGTCAAAAATGTGGTTTAACTTGTAACAAATGTCTTTAACTTGTAAAAACGTACTTAAACTTGTAAAAACGTACTTTAATTTGTCAAAACGTAACTTTAACTTTTAAAAAACCTACTTTAACTTGTCAAAACGTAAGTTTAACTTGTCAAAACGTAAGTTTAACTTGTCAAAAACATATATTCTCTAGTAAAAAAGGTACTTTAACTTGTCAAAAATGTGGTTTAACTTGTAACAAATGTACTTTAACTTGTAAAAACGTACTTCAACTTGTAAAAACGTACATTAACTTGTCAAAACGTAACTTTAACTTTTAAAAAACCTACTTTAACTTGTCAAAACGTAACTTTAACTTGTCAAAACGTAAGTTTAACTTGTCAAAAACATATATTCTCTTGTAAAAAAGGTACTTTAACTTGTCAAAAATGTGGTTTAACTTGTAACAAATGTACTTTAACTTGTAAAAACGTACTTCAACTTGTAAACAACGTACTTTAACTTGAAAAAAACCTACTTTAATTTGTCAAAACGTAACTTTAATTTGTCAAAACGTAAGTTTAACTTGTTAAAAACGTAATTTAACTTGTCAAAACGTAACTTTAACTTGTAAAAAACATACTTTAACTTTTCAAAATGTTATTTTAATGTGTCAAAGCGTAACTTTAAGTTGTTAAAACGTAAATTTAACTGGTAAAAAATGTACTTTAACTTGTAAAAAACGTACTTCAACTTATAAAACACTTACTTTAACTTGTAAAAAACGTACTTCAACTTGTAAAAAACGTACTTTAACTTGTAAAAGTATTTTAACGTGTCAAAATGTAACTTTAATTTGTCAAAACGTAACTTTAACTTGTTAAAAACGTAACTTTAACTGGTAGAAAACATACTTTAACTTTTCAAAATGTTATTTTAATGTGTCAAAGCGTAACTATAAGTTGTTAAAACGTAAAATTTAACTTGTTAAAAACGTACTTTAACTTGTAAGAAACGTACTTTAACTTGTAAAATACGTACTTTAACTTGTCAAAACGTAACTTTAACTTGTAAAAAACCTACATTAACTTGTCAAAACGTAACTTTAACTTGTCAAAACGTAAGTTTAACTTGTAAAAAACATACATTAACTTGTAAAAAATGTACTTTAACTTGTCAAAAATGTGGTTTAACTTGTAACAAATGTACTTTAACTTGTAAAAACGTACTTCAACTTGTAAACAACGTAATTTAACTTGTAAAAAACCTACTTTAACTTGTTAAAACGTAACTTTAATTTGTCAAAACGTAAGTTTAACTTGTTAAAAACGTAATTTAACTTGTCAAAACGTAACTTTAACTTGTAAAAAACATACTTTAACTTTTCAAAATGTTATTTTAATATGTCAAAGCGTAACTTTAAGTTGTTAAAACATAAATTTAACTGGTAAAAAATGTACTTTAACTTGTAAAAAACGTACTTCAACTTGTAAAACACTTACTTTAACTTGTAATATACGTACTTCAACATGTAAAAAACGTACTTTAACTTGTAAAAAAGTATTTTAACGTGTCAAAATGTAACTTTAATTTGTCAAAACGTAACTTTAACTTGTTAAAAACGTAACTTTAACTTGTAAAAAACATACTTTAACTTTTCAAAATGTTATTTTAATGTGTCAAAGCGTAACTTTAAGTAGTTAAAACGTAAAATTTAACTTGTTAAAAACGTACTTTAACTTGTAAGAAACGTACTTTAACTTGTAAAAAACGTACTTTAACTTGTCAAAACGTAACTTTAACTTGTAAAAACGTAACTTTAACTTGTCAAAACGTAAATTTAAATTGTTAAAAACATACATTCACTTGTAAAAAACGTACTTTAACTTGTCAAAAATGTGGTTTAACTTGTAAGAAATGTACTTTAACTTGTAAAAACGTACTTCAACTTGTAAACAACGTACTTTAACTTGTAAAAACGTAACTTTAACTTGTCAAAACGTAAATTTAAATTGTTAAAAACATACATTCACTTGTAAAAAACGTACTTTAACTTGTCAAAAATGTGGTTTAACTTGTAAGAAATGTACTTTAACTTGTTAAAACGTACTTCAACTTGTAAACAACGTACTTCAACTTGTAAAAACGTACTTTAACTTGTCAAAACGTAAATTTAACTTTTAAAAAACCTACTTTAACTTGTCAAAACGTAAATTTAACTTGTCAAAACGTAAGTTTAACTTGTCTAAAACATATATTCTCTAGTAAAAAAGGTACTTTAACTTGTCAAAATGTGGTTTAACTTGTAACAAATGTACTTTAACTTGTAAAAACGTACTTCAACATGTAAACAACGTACTTTAACTTGTAAAAAACCTACTTTAACTTGTCAAAACGTAACTTTAATTTGTCAAAACGTAAGTTTAACTTGTTAAAAATGTAATTTAACTTGTCAAAACGTAACTTTAACTTGTAAAAATCATACTTTAACTTTTCAAAATGTTATTTTAATGTGTCAAAGCGTAACTTTAAGTTGTTAAAACGTAAATTTAACTGGTAAAAAATGTACTTTAACTTGTAAAAAACTTACTTCAACTTGTAAAACACTTACTTTAACTTGTAAAAAACGTACTTCAACTTGTAAAAAACGTACTTTAACTTGTAAAAAAGTATTTTAACGTGTCAAAATGTAACTTTAATTTGTCAAAACGTAACTTTAACTTGTAAAAAACATACTTTAACTTTTCAAAATGTTATTTTAATGTGTCAAAGCGTAACTTTAAGTTGTTAAAACGTAAAATTTAACTTGTTAAAAACGTACTTTAACTTGTAAGAAACGTACTTTAACTTGTAAAAAACGTACTTTAACTTGTCAAAACGTAACTTTAACTTGTAAAAACGTAACTTTAACTTGTCAAAACGTAAATTTAAATTGTTAAAAACATACATTCACTTGTAAAAAACGTACTTTAACTTGTCAAAAATGTGGTTTAACTTGTAAGAAATGTACTTTAACTTGTAAAAACGTACTTCAACTTGTAAACAACGTACTTTAACTTGTAAAAAACCTACTTTAACTTGTCAAAACGTAACTTTAATTTGTCAAAACGTAAGTTTAACTTGTTAAAAATGTAATTTAACTTGTCAAAACGTAACTTTAACTTGTAAAAATCATACTTTAACATTTCAAAATGTTATTTTAATGTGTCAAAGCGTAACTTAAAGTTGTTAAAACGTAAATTTAACTGGTAAAAAATGTACTTTAACTTGTCAAAACGTAACTTTAACTTGTCAAAACGTAAGTTTAACTTGTTAAAAACATACATTAACTTGTCAAAAATGTACTTCAACTTGTCAAAAATGTGGTTTAACTTGTAACAAATGTACTTTAACTTGTAAAAACGTACTTCAGGTTGTAAAAAACGTACTTTAACTTGTAAAAAACCTACTTTACCTTGTCAAAACGTAACTTTAACTTGTCAAAACGTAAGTTTAACTTGTTAAAAACACACATTAACTTGTAAAAGACGTACTTTAACTTGTCAAAAATGTGGTTTAACTTGTAACAAATGTACTTTAACTTGTAAAAACGTACTTCAACTTGTAAAAAACGTACTTTAATTTCTAAAAAACGTACTTTAACTTGTAAAAAACGTACTTTAACTTGTAAAAAACGTACTTTAACTTGTCAAAACGTAACTTTAACTTGTCAAAACGTAAGTTTAAATTGTTAAAAACATACATTCACTTGTAAAAAACGTACTTTAACTTGTCAAAAATGTGGTTTAACTTGTAAGAAATGTACTTTAACTTGTAAAAACGTACTTCAACTTGTAAAAACGTACTTTAACTTGTCAAAACGTAAATTTAACTTATAAAAAAACTACTTTAACTTGTCAAAACGTAAATTTAACTTGTCAAAACGTAAGTTTAACTTGTCTAAAACATATATTCTCTAGTAAAAAAGGTACTTTAACTTGTCAAAATGTGGTTTAACTTGTAACAAATGTACTTTAACTTGTAAAAACGTACTTCAACATGTAAACAACGTACTTTAACTTGTAAAAAACCTACTTTAACTTGTCAAAACGTAACTTTAATTTGTCAAAATGTAAGTTTAACTTGTTAAAAATGTAATTTAACTTGTCAAAACGTAACTTTAACTTGTAAAAATCATACTTTAACTTTTCAAAATGTTATTTTAATGTGTCAAAGCGTAACTTAAAGTTGTTAAAACGTAAATTTAACTGGTAAAAAATGTACTTTAACTTGTCAAAACGTAACTTTAACTTGTCAAAACGTAAGTTTAACTTGTTAAAAACATACATTAACTTGTCAAAAATGTACTTTAACTTGTCAAAAATGTGGTTTAACTTGTAACAAATGTACTTTAACTTGTAAAAACGTACTTCAGGTTGTAAAAAACGTACTTTAACTTGTAAAAAACCTACTTTACCTTGTCAAAACGTAACTTTAACTTGTCAAAACGTAAGTTTAACTTGTTAAAAACACACATTAACTTGTAAAAGACGTACTTTAAGTTGTCAAAAATGTGGTTTAACTTGTAACAAATGTACTTTAACTTGTAAAAACGTACTTCAACTTGTAAAAAACGTACTTTAATTTCTAAAAAACGTACTTTAACTTGTAAAAAACGTACTTTAACTTGTAAAAAACGTACTTTAACTTGTCAAAACGTAACTTTAACTTGTCAAAACGTAAGTTTAAATTGTTAAAAACATACATTCACTTGTAAAAAACGTACTTTAACTTGTCAAAAATGTGGTTTAACTTGTAAGAAATGTACTTTAACTTGTAAAAACGTACCTCAACTTGTAAAAACGTACTTTAACTTGTCAAAACGTAAATTTAACTTGTCAAAACGTAAGTTTAACTTGTCTAAAACATATATTCTCTAGTAAAAAAGGTACTTTAACTTGTCAAAATGTGGTTTAACTTGTAACAAATGTACTTTAACTTGTAAAAACGTACTTCAACATGTAAACAACGTACTTTAACTTGTAAAAAACCTACTTTAACTTGTCAAAACGTAACTTTAATTTGTCAAAACGTAAGTTTAACTTGTTAAAAATGTAATTTAACTTGTCAAAACGTAACTTTAACTTGTAAAAATCATACTTTAACTTTTCAAAATGTTATTTTAATGTGTCAAAGCGTAACTTTAAGTTGTTAAAACGTAAATTTAACTGGTAAAAAATGTACTTTAACTTGTAAAAAACATACTTCAAATTGTAAAACACTTACTTTAACTTGTAAAAAACGTACTTCAACTTGTAAAAAACGTACTTTAACTTGTAAAAAAGTATTTTAATGTGTCAAAATGTAACTTTAATTTGTCAAAACGTAATTTTAACTTGTTAAAAACGTAACTTTAACTTGTAAAAAACATACTTTAACTTTTCAAAATGTTATTTTAATGTGTCAAAGCGTAACTTTAAGTTGTTAAAACGTAAATTTAACTTGTCAAAAATGTGGTTTAACTTGTAACAAATGTACTTTAACTTGTAAAAACGTACTTCAGCTTGTAAAAAACGTACTTTAACATGTAAAAAACCTACTTTACCTTGTCAAAACGTAACTTTAACTTGTCAAAACGTAACTTTAACTTGTTAATAACACACATTAACTTGTAAAAAACGTACTTTAAATTGTCAAAAAATGTGGTTTAACTTGTAACAAATGTACTTTAACTTGTAAAAACGTACTTCAACTTGTATAAAACGTACTTTAACTTCTAAAAAACATACTTTAACTTGTTAAAAACGTACTTTAACTTGTCAAAACGTAACTTTAACTTGTAAAAAACGTACTTTAACTTGTCAAAACGTAACGTTAACTTGTCAAAACGTAAGTTTAAATTGTTAAAAAAATACATTAACTTGTAAAAAACGTACTTTAACTTGTCAAAAATGTGGTTTAACTTGTAACAAATGTACTTTAACTTGTAAAAACGTAATTCAACTTGTAAAAACGTACTTTAACTTGTCAAATCGTAACTTTAACTTTTAAAAAACCTACTTTAACTTGTCAAAACGTAACTTTAACTTGTCAAAACATAACTTTAACTTGTTAAAAACATATATTTACTAGTAAAAAACGTACTTTAACTTGTCAAAAATGTGGTTTAACTTGTAACAAATGTACTTTAACTTGTAAAAACGTACTTCAACTTGTAAACAACGTACTTTAACTTGTAAAAAACCTACTTTAACTTGTCAAAACGTAACTTTAATTTGTCAAAACGTAAGTTTAACTTGTTAAAAACGTAATTTCACTTGTCAAAATGAAACTTTAACTTGTAAAAAACATACTCTAACTTTTCAAAATGTTATTTTAATGTGTCAAAGCGTAACTTTAAGTTGTTAAAACGTAAATTTAACTGGTAAAAAATGTACTTTAACTTGTAAAAAACGTACTTTAACTTGTAAAAAACGTACTTTAACTTGTAAAAAACGTACTTTAACTTGTAAAAAACGCACTTTAATTTGTAAAAATCATACTTTAACTTGTCAAAACGTAACTTTTACTTTTAAAAAACCTACATTAACTTGTCAAAACGTAACTTTAACTTGTCAAAACGTAAGTTTAACATGTTAAAAACATATATTAACTTGTAAAAAAAGTACTTTAAGTTGTCAAAAATGTGGTTTAACTTGTAACAAATGTACTTTAACTTGTAAAAACGTACTTCAACTTGTATAAAACGTACTTTAACTTTTAAAAAACATACTTTAACTTGTCAAAACGTAACTTTAACTTGTAAAAAATGTACTTTAACTTGTCAAAACGTAAATTTAACTTGTCAAAACGTAAGATTAAATTGTTAAAAAAATACATTAACTTGTAAAAAACGTACTTTAACTTGTCAAAAATGTGGTTTAACTTGTAACAAATGTACTTTAACTTGTAAAAACGTAATTCAACTTGTAAAAACGTACTTTAACTTGTCAAATCGTAACTTTAACTTTAAAAAAACCTACTTTAACTTGTCAAAACGTAACTTTAACTTGTCAAAACATAACTTTACCTTGTTAAAAACATATATTTACTAGTAAAAACCGTACTTTAACTTGTCAAATATGTGGTTTAACTTGTAACAAATGTACTTTAACTTGTAAAAACGTACTTCAACTTGTAAACAACGTTCTTTAACTTGTAAAAAACCTACTATAACTTGTCAAAACGTAACTTTAATTTGTCAAAACGTAAGTTTAACTAGTTAAAAACGTTATTTAACTTGTCAAAATGAAACTTTAACTTGTAAAAAACATACTCTAACTTTTCAAAATGTTATTTTAATGTGTCAAAGCGTAACTTTAAGTTGTTAAAACGTAAATTTAACTGGTAAAAAATGTACTTTAACTTGTAAAAAACGTACTTCAACTTGTAAAACACTTACTTTAACTTGTAAAAAATGTACTTCAACTTGTAAAAAAGATACTTTAACTTGTAAAAAAGTATTTTAACGTGTTAAAATGTAATTTTAATTTGTCAAAACGTAACTTTAACTTGTTAAAAACGTACTTTAACTTGTAAAAAACGTACTTTAACTTGTAAAAAACGTACTTTAACTTGTACAAAACGCTCTTTAATTTGTAAAAAGCGTACTTTAACTTGTCAAAACGTAACTTTAACTTGTAAAAAACCTACATTAACTTGTCAAAACGTAACTTTAAATTGTTATAAAACATACATTAACTTGTAAAAAACGTACTTTAACTTGTCCAAAATGTGGTTTAACTTGTAACAAATGTACTTTAACTTGTAAAAACTTACTTCAACTTCTAAAAAACGTACTTTAACTTGTAAAAAACGTTCTTTAACTTGTCAAAACATAACTTTAACTTGTAAAAAACGTACTTTAACTTGTCAAAACGTAACTTTAACTTGTCAAAACGTAAGTTTAAATTGTTAAAACATACATTCTTTTGTAAAAAACGTACTTTAACTTGTCAAAACGTAACTTTAACTTTTCAAAACGTAAGTTTAACTTGTTAAAAACAATGATTAACTTGTCAAAAACATACTTTAACTTGCAAAAAATGTGGTTTAACTTGTAACAAATGTACTTTAACTTGTAAAAACTTACTTCAACTTCTAAAAAACGTACTTTAACTTCTAAAAAACGTACTTTAACTTGTGAAAACGTAACTTTAGTTTGTCAAAACGTAAGTTTAACTTGTTAAAAACATAATTTAACTTGTCAAAACGTATCTTTAACTTGTAAAAATATAATTTTAACTTGTCAAAATGTAATTTTAATGTGTCAAAACGTAACTTGAAGTTGTTAAAACGTAACTTTAAATGGTAAAAAATGTACTTTAACTTGTAAAAAACGTATTTCAACTTGTAAAACACTTACTTTAACTTGTAAAAAACGTACTGCAACTTCTAAAAAACGTACTTTAAGTTGTAAAAAACGTATTTTAACGTGTCAAAATGTAACTTAAACTTGTCAAAACGTAACTTTAACTTGTTAAAAACGTACTTTAACTTGTAAAAAAAGTACTTTAACTTGTAAAAAACGTACTTTAACTTGTAAAAAACGTATTTTAACTTGTCAAAACGTAACTTTAACTTGTAAAAAACCTACATTAACTTGTCAAAACGTAAGTTTAACTTGTCAAAACGTAAGTTTAACTTGTTAAAAACATACATTAACTTGTAAAAAACGTACTTTAACTTCTCAAAAATGTGGTTTAACTTGTAACAAATGTACTTTAACTTGTAAAATACCTACTTTACCTTGACAAAACGTAACTTTAACTTGTCAAAACGTATGTTTAACTTGTTAAAAACACACATTAACTTGTAAAAAACATATTTTAACTTGTCAAAAATGTAGTTTAACTTGTAATAAATGTACTTTAACTTGTAAAAACGTACTTCAACTTGTAAAAAACCTACTTTAACTTGTCAAAACGTAACTTTAAATTTTAAAAAACCTACTTTAACTTGTCAAAACATAATTTAACTTGTCAAAACGTAAGTTTAACTAGTTAAAAACATATATTCACAAGTAAAAAACGTACTTTAACTTGTAAAAAATGTGGTTTAACTTGTAACAAATGTACTTTAACTTGTAAAAACGTACTTTAACTTGTAAAAAATGTATTTTAACTTGTAAAAAACCTACTTTAACTTGTGAAAACGTAACTTTAATTTGTCAAAACGTAAGTTTAACTTGTTAAAAACATAATTTAACTTGTCAAAACGTATCTTTAACTTGTAAAAATGTAATTTTAACTTGTCAAAATGTAATTTTAATGTGTCAAAACGTAACTTGAAGTTGTTAAAACGTAACTTTAAATGGTAAAAAATGTACTTTAACTTGTAAAAAACGTATTTCAACTTGTAAAACACTTACTTTAACTTGTAAAAAACGTACTGCAACTTCTAAAAAACGTACTTTAAGTTGTAAAAAACGTATTTTAACGTGTCAAAATGTAACTTAAACTTGTCAAAACATAACTTTAACTTGTTAAAAACGTACTTTAACTTGTAAAAAAAGTACTTTAACTTGTAAAAAACGTACTTTAACTTGTCAAAAACGTACTTTAACTTGTCAAAACGTAACTTTAACTTGTAAAAAACCTACATTAACTTGTCAAAACGTAAGTTTAACTTGTCAAAACGTAAGTTTAACTTGTTAAAAACATACATTAACTTGTAAAAAACGTACTTGAACTTGTCAAAAATGTGGTTTAACTTGTAACAAATGTACTTTAACTTGTAAAAAACCTAATTTACCTTGACAAAACGTAACTTTAACTTGTCAAAACGTATGTTTAACTTGTTAAAAACACACATTAACTTGTAAAAAACATATTTTAACTTGTCAAAAATGTGGTTTAACTTGTAATAAATGTACTTTAACTTGTAAAAACGTACTTCAACTTGTAAAAAACCTACTTTAACTTGTCAAAACGTAACTTTAACTTTTAAAAAACCTACTTTAACTTGTCAAAACGTAATTTAACTTGTCTAAACGTAAGTTTAACTTGTTAAAAACATATATTCACTAGTAAAAAACGTACTTTAACTTGTAAAAAATGTGGTTTAACTTGTAACAAATGTATTTTAACTTGTAAAAACGTACTTCAACTTGTAAAAAATGTATTTTATCTTGTAAAAAACCTACTTTAACTTGTCAAAACGTAACTTTAATTTGTCAAAACGTAAGTTTAACTTGTTAAAAACATAATTTAACTTGTCAAAACGTATCTTTAACTTGTAAAAATGTAATTTTAACTTGTCAAAATGTAATTTTAATGTGTCAAAACGTAACTTGAAGTTGTTAAAACGTAACTTTAAATGGTAAAAAATGTACTTTAACTTGTAAAAAACGTATTTCAACTTGTAAAACACTTACTTTAACTTGTAAAAAACGTACTGCAACTTCTAAAAAACGTACTTTAAGTTGTAAAAAACGTATTTTAACGTGTCAAAATGTAACTTAAACTTGTCAAAACGTAACTTTAACTTGTTAAAAACGTACTTTAACTTGTAAAAAAAGTACTTTAACTTGTAAAAAACGTACTTTAACTTGTCAAAAACGTACTTTAACTTGTCAAAACGTAACTTTAACTTGTAAAAAACCTACATTAACTTGTCAAAACGTAAGTTTAACTTGTCAAAACGTAAGTTTAACTTGTTAAAAACATACATTAACTTGTAAAAAACGTACTTGAACTTGTCAAAAATGTGGTTTAACTTGTAACAAATGTACTTTAACTTGTAAAAAACCTAATTTACCTTGACAAAACGTAACTTTAACTTGTCAAAACGTATGTTTAACTTGTTAAAAACACACATTAACTTGTAAAAAACATATTTTAACTTGTCAAAAATGTGGTTTAACTTATAACAAATGTACTTTAACTTGTAAAAACGTACTTCAACTTGTAAAAAACCTACTTTAACTTGTCAAAACGTAACTTTAACTTCTAAAAAACGTACTTTAACTTGTCAAAACGTAATTTAACTTGTCTAAACGTAAGTTTAACTTGTTAAAAACATATATTCACTAGTAAAAAACGTACTTTAACTTGTAAAAAATGTGGTTTAACTTGTAACAAATGTATTTTAACTTGTAAAAACGTACTTCAACTTGTAAAAAATGTATTTTAACTTGTAAAAAACCTACTTTAACTTGTGAAAACGTAACTTTAATTTGTCAAAACGTAAGTTTAACTTGTTAAAAACATAATTTAACTTGTCAAAACGTATCTTTAACTTGTAAAAATGTAATTTTAACTTGTCAAAATGTAATTTTAATGTGTCAAAACGTAACTTGAAGTTGTTAAAACGTAACTTTAAATGGTAAAAAATGTACTTTAACTTGTAAAAAACGTATTTCAACTTGTAAAACACTTACTTTAACTTGTAAAAAACGTACTGCAACTTCTAAAAAACGTACTTTAAGTTGTAAAAAACGTATTTTAACGTGTCAAAATGTAACTTAAACTTGTCAAAACGTAACTTTAACTTGTTAAAAACGTACTTTAACTTGTAAAAAAAGTACTTTAACTTGTAAAAAACGTACTTTAACTTGTCAAAAACGTACTTTAACTTGTCAAAACGTAACTTTAACTTGTAAAAAACCTACATTAACTTGTCAAAACGTAAGTTTAACTTGTCAAAACGTAAGTTTAACTTGTTAAAAACATACATTAACTTGTAAAAAACGTACTTGAACTTGTCAAAAATGTGGTTTAACTTGTAACAAATGTAGTTTAACTTGTAAAAAACCTAATTTACCTTGACAAAACGTAACTTTAACTTGTCAAAACGTATGTTTAACTTGTTAAAAACACACATTAACTTGTAAAAAACATATTTTAACTTGTCAAAAATGTGGTTTAACTTGTAATAAATGTACTTTAACTTGTAAAAACGTACTTCAACTTGTAAAAAACGTACTTTAACTTGTCAAAACGTAACTTTAACTTTTAAAAAACCTACTTTAACTTGTCAAAACGTAATTTAACTTGTCAAAACGTAAGTTTAACTTGTTAAAAACATATATTCACTAGTAAAAAACGTACTTTAACTTGTAAAAAATGTGGTTTAACTTGTAACAAATGTATTTTAACTTGTAAAAACGTACTTCAACTTGTAAAAAATTTATTTTAACTTGTAAAAAACCTACTTTAACTTGAGAAAACGTAACTTTAATTTGTCAAAACGTAAGTTTAACTTGTTAAAAACATAATTTAACTTGTCAAAACGTATATTTAACTTGTAAAAATGTAATTTTAACTTGTCAAAATGTAATTTTAATGTGTCAAAACGTAACTTGAAGTTGTTAAAACGTAACTTTAAATGGTAAAAAATGTACTTTAACTTGTAAAAAACGTATTTCAACTTGTAAAACACTTACTTTAACTTGTAAAAAACGTACTGCAACTTCTAAAAAACGTACTTTAAGTTGTAAAAAACGTATTTTAACGTGTCAAAATGTAACTTAAACTTGTCAAAACGTAACTTTAACTTGTTAAAAACGTACTTTAACTTGTAAAAAAAGTACTTTAACTTGTAAAAAACGTACTTTAACTTGTCAAAAACGTACTTTAACTTGTCAAAACGTAACTTTAACTTGTAAAAAACCTACATTAACTTGTCAAAACGTAACTTTAACTTGTCAAAACGTAAGTTTAACTTGTTAAAAACATACATTAACTTGTAAAAAACGTACTTGAACTTGTCAAAAATGTGGTTTAACTTGTAACAAATGTAGTTTAACTTGTAAAAAACCTAATTTACCTTGACAAAACGTAACTTTAACTTGTCAAAACGTATGTTTAACTTGTTAAAAACACACATTAACTTGTAAAAAACATATTTTAACTTGTCAAAAATGTGGTTTAACTTGTAATAAATGTACTTTAACTTGTAAAAACGTACTTCAACTTGTAAAAAACGTACTTTAACTTGTCAAAACGTAACTTTAACTTTTAAAAAACCTACTTTAACTTGTCAAAACGTAATTTAACTTGTCAAAACGTAAGTTTAACTAGTTAAAAACACACATTAACTTGTAAAAAACATATTTTAACTTGTCAAAAATGTGGTTTAACTTGTAATAAATGTACTTTAACTTATCAAAACCTACTTTAACTTGTCAAAATGTAATTTAACTTGTCAAAACGTAAGTTTAACTTGTTAAAAACATATATTGACTAGTAAAAAACGTACTTTAACTAGTAAAAAATGTGGTTTAACTTGTAAAAAATGTACTTTATATTGTAAAAACGTACTTCAACTTGTAAAAAATGTATTTTAACTTGTAAAAAACCTACTTTAACTTGTGAAAACGTAACTTTAATTTGTCAAAACGTAAGTTTAACTTGTTAAAAACATAATTTAACTTGTCAAAACGTATCTTTAACTTGTAAAAATATAATTTTAACTTGTCAAAATGTAATTTTAATGTGTCAATACGTAACTTGAAGTTGTTAAAACGTAACTTTAAATGGTAAAAAATGTACTTTAACTTATAAAAAACGTATTTCAACTTGTAAAACACTTACTTTAACTTGTAAAAAACGTACTGCAACTTCTAAAAAACGTACTTTCAGTTGTAAAAAACGTATTTTAACGTGTCAAAATGTAACTTAAACTTGTCAAAACGTAACTTTAACTTGTGAAAAACGTACTTTAACTTGTAAAAAAAGTACTTTAACTTGTAAAAAACGTACTTTAACTTGTAAAAAACGTACTTTAACTTGTAAAAAACGTACTTTAACTTGTCAAAACGTAACTTTAACTTGTAAAAAACCTACATTAACTTGTCAAAACGTAACATTAACTTGTCAAAACGTAAGTTTAACTTGTTAAAAACATACATTAACTTGTAAAAAACGTACTTTAACTTGTCAAAAATGTGTTTTAACTTGTAACAAATGTACCTTAATTTGTAAAAACGTACTTCAATTTGTAAAAAACGTACTTTAACTTGTTAAAAACCTACTTTAACATGTCAAAACGTAACTTTAATTTATTAAAACGTAAGTTTAACTTGTTAAAAACACACATGAACTTGTAAAAAACGTACTTTAACATGTCAAAAATGTGGTTTGACTTGTAACAAATGTACTTTACCTTGTAATAACTTACTTCAACTTGTAAAAAACGTACTTTAACTTGTAAAAACCTACTTTAACTTATCAAAGCGTAACTTTAATTTGTCAAAACGTAAGTTTAACTTGTTAAAAACGTACTTCAACTTGTAAAACACTTGCTTTAACTTGTAAAAAACGTACTTCAACTTGTAAAAAACGTACTGTAACTTGTAAAAATGTATTTTAACGTGTCAAAATGTAACTTTAACTTGTAAAAACGTAACTTTAACTTGTTAAAAACGTACTTTCACTTGTAAAAAACCTACTTTAACTTGTAAAAAATGTACTTTAACTTGTCAAAACGTAACTTTAACTTGTAAAAAACATACATTAACTTGTAAAAAACGTACTTCAACTTGTAAAAAATGTATTTTAACTTGTAAAAAACCTACTTTAACTTGTGAAAAAGTAACTTTAATTTGTCAAAACGTAAGTTTAACTTGTTAAAAACATAATTTAACTTGTCAAAACGTATCTTTAACTTGTAAAAATGTAATTTTAACTTGTCAAAATGTAATTTTAATGTGTCAAAACGTAACTTGAAGTTGTTAAAACGTAACTTTAAATGGTAAAAAATGTACTTTAACTTGTAAAAAACGTATTTCAACTTGTAAAACACTTACTTTAACTTGTAAAAAACGTACTGCAACTTCTAAAAAACGTACTTTAAGTTGTAAAAAACGTATTTTAACGTGTCAAAATGTAACTTAAACTTGTCAAAACGTAACTTTAACTTGTTAAAAACGTACTTTAACTTGTAAAAAAAGTACTTTAACTTGTAAAAAACGTACTTTAACTTGTAAAAAACGTACTTTAACTTGTCAAAACGTAACTTTAACTTGTAAAAAACCTACATTAACTTGTCAAAACGTAAGTTTAACTTGTCAAAACGTAAGTTTAACTTGTTAAAAACATACATTAACTTGTAAAAAACGTACTTTAACTTCTCAAAAATGTGGTTTAACTTGTAACAAATGTACTTTAACTTGTAAAAAACCTACTTTACCTTGACAAAACGTAACTTTAACTTGTCAAAACGTATGTTTAACTTGTTAAAAACACACATTAACTTGTAAAAAACATATTTTAACTTGTCAAAAATGTGGTTTAACTTGTAATAAATGTACTTTAACTTGTAAAAACGTACTTCAACTTGTAAAAAACGTACTTTAACTTGTCAAAACGTAACTTTAACTTTTAAAAAACCTACTTTAACTTGTCAGAACGTAATTTAACTTTTCAAAACGTAAGTTTAACTAGTTAAAAACATATATTCTCTAGTAAAAAACGTACTTTAACTTTTAAAAAATGTGGTTTAACTTGTAACAAATGTACTTTAACTTGTAAAAACGTACTTCAACGTGTAAAAAATGTATTTTAACTTGTAAAAAACCTACTTTAACTTGTGAAAACGTAACTTTAATTTGTCAAAACGTAAGTTTAACTTGTTAAAAACATAATTTAACTTGTCAAAACGTATCTTTAACTTGTAAAAATGTAATTTTAACTTGTCAAAATGTAATTTTAATGTGTCAAAACGTAACTTGAAGTTGTTAAAACGTAACTTTAAATGGTAAAAAATGTACTTTAACTTGTAAAAAACGTATTTCAACTTGTAAAACACTTACTTTAACTTGTAAAAAACGTACTGCAACTTCTAAAAAACGTACTTTAAGTTGTAAAAAACGTATTTTAACGTGTCAAAATGTAACTTAAACTTGTCAAAACGTAACTTTAACTTGTTAAAAACGTACTTTAACTTGTAAAAAACGTACTTTAACTTGTCAAAAACGTACTTTAACTTGTCAAAATGTAACTTTAACTTGTAAAAAACCTACATTAACTTGTCAAAACGTAACTTTAACTTGTCAAAACGTAAGTTTAACTTGTTAAAAACATACATTAACTTGTAAAAAACGTACTTGAACTTGTGAAAACGTAACTTTAATTTGTCAAAACGTAAGTTTAACTTGTTAAAAACATAATTTAACTTGTCATAACGTATCTTTAACTTGTAAAAATGTAATTTTAACTTGTCAAAATGTAATTTTAATGTGTCAAAACGTAACTTGAAGTTGTTAAAACGTAACTTTAAATGGTAAAAAATGTACTTTAACTTGTAAAAAACGTATTTCAACTTGTAAAACACTTACTTTAACTTGTAAAAAACGTACTGCAACTTCTAAAAAACGTACTTTAAGTTGTAAAAAACGTATTTTAACGTGTTAAAATGTAACTTAAACTTGTCAAAACGTAACTTTAACTTGTTAAAAACGTACTTTAACTTGTAAAAAAAGTACTTTAACTTGTAAAAAACGTACTTTAACTTGTCAAAAACGTACTTTAACTTGTCAAAACGTAACTTTAACAACTTGTAAAAAACCTACATTAACTTGTCAAAACGTAACTTTAACTTGTCAAAACGTAAGTTTAACTTGTTAAAAACATACATTAACTTGTAAAAAACGTACTTGAACTTGTCAAAAATGTGGTTTAACTTGTAACAAATGTACTTTAACTTGTAAAAAACCTAATTTACCTTGACAAAACGTAACTTTAACTTGTCAAAACGTATGTTTAACTTGTTAAAAACACACATTAACTTGTAAAAAACATATTTTAACTTGTCAAAAATGTGGTTTAACTTGTAATAAATGTACTTTAACTTGTAAAAACATACTTCAACTTGTAAAAAACGTACTTTAACTTGTCAAAACGTAACTTTAACTTTTAAAAAACCTACTTTAACTTGTCAAAACGTAATTTAACTTGTCAAAACGTAAGTTTAACTTGTTAAAAACATATATTCACTAGTAAAAAACGTACTTTAACTTGTAAAAAATGTGGTTTAACTTGTAACAAATGTACTTTAACTTGTAAAAACGTACTTCAACTTGTAAAAAATGTATTTTAACTTGTAAAAAACCTACTTTAACTTGTGAAAACGTAACTTTAATTTGTCAAAACGTAAGTTTAACTTGTTAAAAACATAATTTAACTTGTCAAAACGTATCTTTAACTTGTAAAAATGTAATTTTAACTTGTCAAAATGTAATTTTAATGTGTCAAAACGTAACTTGAAGTTGTTAAAACGTAACTTTAAATGGTAAAAAATGTACTTTAACTTGTAAAAAACGTATTTCAACTTGTAAAACACTTACTTTAACTTGTAAAAAACGTACTGCAACTTCTAAAAAACGTACTTTAAGTTGTAAAAAACGTATTTTAACGTGTCAAAATGTAACTTAAACTTGTCAAAACGTAACTTTAACTTGTTAAAAACGTACTTTAACTTGTAAAAAAAGTACTTTAACTTGTAAAAAACGTACTTTAACTTGTCAAAAACGTACTTTAACTTGTCAAAACGTAACTTTAACTTGTAAAAAACCTACATTAACTTGGCAAAACGTAACTTTAACTTGTCAAAACGTAAGTTTAACTTGTTAAAAACATACATTAACTTGTAAAAAACGTACTTGAACTTGTCAAAAATGTGGTTTAACTTGTAACAAATGTACTTTAACTTGTAAAAAACCTAATTTACCTGACAAAACGTAACTTTAACTTGTCAAAACGTATGTTTAACTTGTTAAAAACACACATTAACTTGTAAAAAACATATTTTAACTTGTCAAAAATGTGGTTTAACTTGTAATAAATGTACTTTAACTTGTAAAAACATACTTCAACTTGTAAAAAACGTACTTTAACTTGTCAAAACGTAACTTTAACTTTCAAAAAAACCTACTTTAACTTGTCAAAGCGTAACTTTAACTTGTCAAAACGTAAGTTTAACTTGTTAAAAACATATATTCACTAGTAAAAAACGTACTTTAACTTGTAAAAAATGTGGTTTAACTTGTAACAAATGTACTTTAACTTGTAAAAACGTACTTCAACTTGTAAAAAATGTATTTTAACTTGTAAAAAACCTACTTTAACTTGTGAAAACGTAACTTTAATTTGTCAAAACGTAAGTTTAACTTGTTAAAAACATAATTTAACTTGTCAAAACGTATCTTTAACTTGTAAAAATGTAATTTTAACTTGTCAAAATGTAATTTTAATGTGTCAAAACGTAACTTGAAGTTGTTAAAACGTAACTTTAAATGGTAAAAAATGTACTTTAACTTGTAAAAAACGTATTTCAACTTGTAAAACACTTACTTTAACTTGTAAAAAACGTACTGCAACTTCTAAAAAACGTACTTTAAGTTGTAAAAAACGTATTTTAACGTGTCAAAATGTAACTTAAACTTGTCAAAACGTAACTTTAACTTGTTAAAAACGTACTTTAACTTGTAAAAAAAGTACTTTAACTTGTAAAAAACGTACTTTAACTTGTCAAAAACGTACTTTAACTTGTCAAACTTGTCAAAACGTAACTTTAACTTGTCAAAACGTAAGTTTAACTTGTTAAAAACATACATTAACTTGTAAAAAACGTACTTGAACTTGTCAAAAATGTGGTTTAACTTGTAACAAATGTACTTTAACTTGTAAAAAACCTAATTTACCTTGACAAAACGTAACTTTAACTTGTCAAAACGTATGTTTAACTTGTTAAAAACACACATTAACTTGTTAAAAACATATTTTAACTTGTCAAAAATGTGGTTTAACTTGTAATAAATGTACTTTAACTTGTAAAAACGTACTTCAACTTGTAAAAAACGTACTTTAACTTGTCAAAACGTAACTTTAACTTTTAAAAAACCTACTTTAACTTGTCAAAACGTAATTTAACTTGTCAAAACGTAAGTTTAACTTGTTAAAAACATATATTCACTAGTAAAAAACGTACTTTAACTTGTAAAAAATGTGGTTTAACTTGTAACAAATGTACTTTAACTTGTAAAAACTTACTTCAACTTGTAAAAAATGTATTTTAACTTGTAAAAAACCTACTTTAACTTGTGAAAACGTAACTTTAATTTGTCAAAACGTAAGTTTAACTTGTTAAAAACATAATTTAATTTGTCAAAACGTAACTTTAACTTGTAAAAATATAATTTTAACTTGTAAAAAACGTACTTTAACTTGTAAAAAATGTACTTTAACTTCTCAAAACTATCTTTAACTTGTAGAAAACCTACTTTAACTTTTCAAAACATAACTTTAACTTGTGAAAACATAAGTTTAACTTGTTAAAAACATACATTAACTTGTAAAAAACGTACTTTAACTTGTCAAAATTGTGGTTTAACTAGTAACAAAAGTACTTTAACTTTTAAAAACGTTTTCAACTTGTAAAAAACTTACTTTAACTTGTAAAAAACCTACTTTAACTTGTCAAAACGTAACTTTAATCTGTCAAAACGTAAGTTTAACTTGTAAAAAACACACATTAACTTCTAAAAAACGTATTTTAACTTGTCAAAAATGTGGTTAACTTGTAACAAATGTACTTTCACCTATAAAAACGTATCACAACTTGTAAAAAACGTACTTTAACTTGTAAAAAAAGTAATTTAACTTGACAAAATGTAACTTTAACTTGTAAAAAACCTACTTTAACTTGTCACAACGTAACTTTAACTTGTCAAAACATAAGCTTAAATTGTTAAAAACATACATTCACTTGTAAAAAACGGACTTTAACTTGTCAAAAATGTGATTTAACTTGTAACAAATGTACTTTAACTTGTAAAAAATGTTCTTCAACTTGTAAAAAACGTACTTCAACTTGTAAAAAACCTACTTTAACTTGTCAAAACGTAACTTTAATTTGTCAAAACGTAAGTTTAACTTGTTAAAAACATAATTTAACTTGTCAAAATGTAACTTTAACTTGTAAAAAACGTACTTGAACTTGTCAAAATGTAAGTTTAATGTGTCAAAGCGTAACTTTAAGTTGTTAAAACGTACATTTAACTGGTAAAAAATGTACTTTAACTGGTAAAAAATGTACTTTAACTTGTAAAAAACGTACTTCAACTTGTAAAACACTTACTTTAACTTGTAAAAAACGTACTTCAACTTGTAAAAAACGTACTTTAACTTGTAAAAAGGTATTATAACGTGTCAAAATGTAACTTTAATTTGTCAAAACGTAACTTTAACTTGTTAAAAACGTACTTTAATTTGTAAAAAACGTACTTTAACTTGTAAAAAATGTACTTTAACTTCTCAAAACGTAACTTTAACTTGTAGAAAACCTACTTTAACTTGTTAAAACATAACTTTAACTTGTCAAAACGTAAGTTTAACTTGTTAAAAACATACATTAACTTGTAAAAAACGTACTTTAACTTGTCAAAAAATGTGGTTTAACTTGTAACAAAAGTACTTTAACTTGTAAAAACGTCTTCAACTTGTAAAAAAACTTACTTTAACTTGTAAAAAACCTACTTTAACTTGGCAAAACGTAATTTTAATTTGTCAAAACGTAAGTTTAACTTGTAAAAAACAGAAATTAACTTGTAAAAAACGTACTTTAACTTATCAAATATGCGGGTTAACTTGTAACAAATGTACTTTCAGCTGTAAAAACGTATCACAACTTGTAAAAAACGTACTTTAACTTGTAAAAAACGTACTTTAACTTGACAAAACGTAACTTTAACTTGTAAAAAACCTACTTTAACTTGTCAAAACGTAACTTTAACTTGTCAAAACGTAACTTTTACTTGTTAAAAACGTACTTTAACTTGTAAAAAAAGTAATTTAACTTGTAAAAAACGTACTTTAACTTGTAAAAAACGTACTTTAACTTGACAAAACGTAACTTTAACTTGTAAAAAACCTACTTTAACTTGTCAAAACGTAACTTTAACTTGTCAAAACGTAACTTTAACTTGTAAAAAACCTACTTTAACTTGTCAAAACATAACTTTAATTTGTCAAAACGTAAGTTTAACTTGTTAAAAACATAATTTAACTTGTCAAAATGTAACTTTAACTTGTAAAAAACTTACTTTAACTTGTCAAAATGTAAGTTTAATGTGTTAAACCGTAACTTTAAGTTGTCAAAACGTAAGTTTAACTTGTTAAAAACATACATTAACTTGTAAAAAACGTACTTTAACTTGTCAAAAATGTGGTTTAAGTTGTAACAAAAGTACTTTAACTTGTAAAAACGTCTTCAACTTGTAAAAAAACTTACTTTAACTTGTAAAAAACCTACTTTAACTTGGCAAAACGTAATTTTAATTTGTCAAAACGTAAGTTTAACTTGTAAAACACAGAAATTAACTTGTAAAAAACGTACTTTAACTTATCAAATATGCGGGTTAACTTGTAACAAATGTATTTTCAGCTGTAAAAACGTATCACAACTTGTAAAAAATGTACTTTAACTTGTAAAAAACGTACTTTAACTTGACAAAACGTAACTTTAACTTGTAAAAAACCTACTTTAACTTGTCAAAATGTAACTTAAATTTGTCAAAACGTAACTTTTACTTGTTAAAAACGTACTTTAACTTGTAAAAAAAGTAATTTAACTTGTAAAAAACGTACTTTAACTTGTAAAAAACGTACTTTAACTTGACAAAACGTAACTTTAACTTGTAAAAAACCTACTTTAACTTGTCAAAACGTAACTTTAACTTGTCAAAACGTAACTTTAACTTGTCAAAACATAAGCTTAAATTGTTAAAAACATACATTCACTTGTAAAAAACGTACTTTAACTTGTCAAAAATGTGATTTAACTTGTAACAAATGTACTTTAACTTGTAAAAAATGTTCTTCAATTTGTAAAAAACGAACTTTAACTTGTAAAAAACCTACTTTAACTTGTCAAAACATAACTTTAATTTGTCAAAACGTAAGTTTAACTTGTTAAAAACATAATTTAACTTGTCAAAATGTAACTTTAACTTGTAAAAAACTTACTTTAACTTGTCAAAATGTAAGTTTAATGTGTTAAACCGTAACTTTAAGTTGTTAAAACGTACATTTAACTGGTAAAAAATGTACTTTAACTTGTAAAAAACGTATTTCAACTTGTAAAACACTTACTTTAACTTGTAAAAAACGTACTTCAACTTGTAAAAAACGTACTTTAACTTGTAAAAAAGTATTTTAACATGTCAAAATGTAACTTTAACTTGTCAAAACGTAACTTTAACTTGTTAAAATCGTACTTTAACCTGTAAAAAAAGTACTTTAACTTGTAAAAGACGTAGTTTAACTTGTAAAAAACCCTACTTTAACTTGTCAAAACGTAACTTTAACTTTTAAAAAACCTACATTAACTTGTCAAAACCTAACTTTAACTTGTAAAAACATAAGTTTAACTTGTTAAAAACATACATTAACTAGTAAAAAACGTACTCTAACTTGTCAAAAATGTGGTTTAACTTGTAACAAATGTACTTTAACTTGTAAAAAACCTACTTTACCTTGACAAAACGTAACTTTAACTTGTCAAAACGTAAGTTTAACTTGTTAAAAACACACATTAACTTGTAAAAAACATTTTTTAACTTGTCAAAAATGTGGTTTAACTTGTAATAAATGTACTTTAACTTGTAAAAACGTACTTCAACTTGTAAAAAACGTACTTTAACTTGTCAAAACGTAACTTTAACTTTTAAAAAACCTACTTTAACTTGTCAAAATGTAATTTAACTTGTCAAAACGTAAGTTTAACTTGTTAAAAACATATATTGACTAGTAAAAAACGTACTTTAACCAGTAAAAAATGTGGTTTAACTTGTAACAAATGTACTTTAACTTGTAAAAACGTACTTCAACTTGTAAAAAATGTATTTTAACTTGTAAAAAACCTACTTTAACTTGTGAAAACGTAACTTTAATTTGTCAAAACGTAAGTTTAACTTGTTAAAAACATAATTTAACTTGTCAAAACGTATCTTTAACTTGTAAAAATATAATTTTAACTTGTCAAAATGTAATTTTAATGTGTCAAAACGTAACTTGAAGTTGTTAAAACGTAACTTTAAATGGTAAAAAATGTACTTTAACTTATAAAAAACGTATTTCAACTTGTAAAACACTTACTTTAACTTGTAAAAAACGTACTGCAACTTCTAAAAAACGTACTTTAAGTTGTAAAAAACGTATTTTAACGTGTCAAAATGTAACTTAAACTTGTCAAAACGTAACTTTAACTTGTTAAAAACGTACTTTAACTTGTAAAAAAAGTACTTTAACTTGTAAAAAACGTACTTTAACTTGTCAAATACGTACTTTAACTTGTCAAAACGTAACTTTCACTTGTAAATAACCTACATTAACTTGTCAAAACGTAAGTTTAACTTGTCAAAACGTAAGTTTAACTTGTTAAAAACATACATTAACTTGTAAAAAACGTACTTTAACTTCTCAAAAATGTGGTTTAACTTGTAACAAATGTACTTTAACTTGTAAAAAACCTACTTTACCTTGACAAAACGTAACTTTAACTTGTCAAAACGTATGTTTAACTTGTTAAAAACACACATTAACTTGTAAAAAACATATTTTAACTTGTCAAAAATGTGGTTTAACTTGTAATAAATGTACTTTAACTTGTAAAAACGTACTTCAACTTGTAAAAAACCTACTTTAACTTGTCAAAACGTAACTTTAACTTTTAAAAAACCTACTTTAACTTGTCAAAACGTAATTTAACTTGTCAAAACGTAAGTTTAACTAGTTAAAAACATATATTCACTAGTAAAAAACGTACTTTAACTTGTAAAAAATGTGGTTTAACTTGTAACAAATGTACTTTAACTTGTAAAAACGTACTTCAACTTGTAAAAAATGTATTTTAACTTGTAAAAAACCTACTTTAACTTGTGAAAACGTAACTTTAATTTGTCAAAACGTAAGTTTAACTTGTTAAAAACATAATTTAACTTGTCAAAACGTATCTTTAACTTGTAAAAATGTAATTTTAACTTGTCAAAATGTAATTTTAATGTGTCAAAACGTAACTTGAAGTTGTTAAAACGTAACTTTAAATGGTAAAAAATGTACTTTAACTTGTAAAAAACGTATTTCAACTTGTAAAACACTTACTTTAACTTGTAAAAAACGTACTGCAACTTCTAAAAAACGTACTTTAAGTTGTAAAAAACGTATTTTAACGTGTCAAAATGTAACTTAAACTTGTCAAAACGTAACTTTAACTTGTTAAAAACGTACTTTAACTTGTAAAAAAAGTACTTTAACTTGTAAAAAACGTACTTTAACTTGTCAAAAACGTACTTTAACTTGTCAAAACGTAACTTTAACTTGTAAAAAACCTACATTAACTTGTCAAAACGTAACTTTAACTTGTCAAAACGTAAGTTTAACTTGTTAAAAACATACATTAACTTGTAAAAAACGTACTTGAACTTGTCAAAAATGTGGTTTAACTTGTAACATATGTACTTTAACTTGTAAAAAACCTAATTTACCTTGACAAAACGTAACTTTAACTTGTCAAAACGTATGTTTAACTTGTTAAAAACACACATTAACTTGTAAAAAACATATTTTAACTTGTCAAAAATGTGGTTTAACTTGTAATAAATGTACTTTAACTTGTAAAAACGTACTTCAACTTGTAAAAAACCTACTTTAACTTGTCAAAACGTAACTTTAACTTTTAAAAAACCTACTTTAACTTGTCAAAACGTAATTTAACTTGTCAAAACGTAAGTTTAACTAGTTAAAAACATATATTCACTAGTAAAAAACGTACTTTAACTTGTAAAAAATGTGGTTTAACTTGTAACAAATGTACTTTAACTTGTAAAAACGTACTTCAACTTGTAAAAAATGTATTTTAACTTGTAAAAAACCTACTTTAACTTGTGAAAACGTAACTTTAATTTGTCAAAACGTAAGTTTAACTTGTTAAAAACATAATTTAACTTGTCAAAACGTATCTTTAACTTGTAAAAATGTAATTTTAACTTGTCAAAATGTAATTTTAATGTGTCAAAACGTAACTTGAAGTTGTTAAAACGTAACTTTAAATGGTAAAAAATGTACTTTAACTTGTAAAAAACGTATTTCAACTTGTAAAACACTTACTTTAACTTGTAAAAAACGTACTGCAACTTCTAAAAAACGTACTTTAAGTTGTAAAAAACGTATTTTAACGTGTCAAAATGTAACTTAAACTTGTCAAAACGTAAGTTTAACTTGTAAAAAACGTACTTTAACTTGTAAAAAAAGTACTTTAACTTGTAAAAAACGTACTTTAACTTGTCAAAAACGTACTTTAACTTGTCAAAACGTAACTTTAACTTGTAAAAAACCTACATTAACTTGTCAAAACGTAACTTTAACTTGTCAAAACGTAAGTTTAAGTTGTTAAAAACATACATTAACTTGTAAAAAACGTACTTGAACTTGTCAAAAATAAGGTTTAACTTGTAACATATGTACTTTAACTTGTAAAAAACCTAATTTACCTTGACAAAACGTAACTTTAACTTGTCAAAACGTATGTTTAACTTGTTAAAAACACACATTAACTTGTAAAAAACATATTTTAACTTGTCAAAAATGTGGTTTAACTTGTAATAAATGTACTTTAACTTGTAAAAACGTACTTCAACTTGTAAAAACCCTACTTTAACTTGTCAAAACGTAACTTTAACTTTTAAAAAACCTACTTTAACTTGTCAAAACGTAATTTAACTTGTCAAAACGTAAGTTTAACTAGTTAAAAACATATATTCACTAGTAAAAAACGTACTTTAACTTGTAAAAAATGTGGTTTAACTTGTAATAAATGTACTTTAACTTGTAAAAACGTACTTCAACTTGTAAAAAACCTACTTTAACTTGTCAAAACGTAACTTTAACTTTTAAAAAACCTACTTTAACTTGTCAAAACGTAATTTAACTTGTCAAAACGTAAGTTTAACTAGTTAAAAACATATATTCACTAGTAAAAAACGTACTTTAACTTGTAAAAAATGTGGTTTAACTTGTAACAAATGTACTTTAACTTGTAAAAACGTACTTCAACTTGTAAAAAATGTATTTTAACTTGTAAAAAACCTACTTTAACTTGTGAAAACGTAACTTTAATTTGTCAAAACGTAAGTTTAACTTGTTAAAAACATAATTTAACTTGTCAAAACGTATCTTTAACTTGTAAAAATGTAATTTTAACTTGTCAAAATGTAATTTTAATGTGTCAAAACGTAACTTGAAGTTGTTAAAACGTAACTTTAAATGGTAAAAAATGTACTTTAACTTGTAAAAAACGTATTTCAACTTGTAAAACACTTACTTTAACTTGTAAAAAACGTACTGCAACTTCTAAAAAACGTACTTTAAGTTGTAAAAAACGTATTTTAACGTGTCAAAATGTAACTTAAACTTGTCAAAACGTAAGTTTAACTTGTTAAAAACGTACTTTAACTTGTAAAAAAAGTACTTTAACTTGTAAAAAACGTACTTTAACTTGTCAAAAACGTACTTTAACTTGTCAAAACGTAACTTTAACTTGTAAAAAACCTACATTAACTTGTCAAAACGTAACTTTAACTTGTCAAAACGTAAGTTTAAGTTGTTAAAAACATACATTAACTTGTAAAAAACGTACTTGAACTTGTCAAAAATGTGGTTTAACTTGTAACATATGTACTTTAACTTGTAAAAAACCTAATTTACCTTGACAAAACGTAACTTTAACTTGTCAAAACGTATGTTTAACTTGTTAAAAACTTACATTAACTTGTAAAAAACATATTTTAACTTGTCAAAAATGTGGTTTAACTTGTAATAAATGTACTTTAACTTGTAAAAACGTACTTCAACTTGTAAAAACCCTACTTTAACTTGTCAAAACGTAACTTTAACTTTTAAAAAACCTACTTTAACTTGTCAAAACGTAATTTAACTTGTCAAAACGTAAGTTTAACTAGTTAAAAACATATATTCACTAGTAAAAAACGTACTTTAACTTGTAAAAAATGTGGTTTAACTTGTAATAAATGTACTTTAACTTGTAAAAACGTACTTCAACTTGTAAAAACCCTACTTTAACTTGTCAAAACGTAACTTTAACTTTTAAAAAACCTACTTTAACTTGTCAAAACGTAATTTAACTTGTCAAAACGTAAGTTTAACTTGTTAAAAACATATATTCACTAGTAAAAAACGTACTTTAACTTGTAAAAAATGTGGTTTAACTTGTAACAAATGTACTTTAACTTGTAAAAACGTACTTCAACTTGTAAAAAATGTATTTTAACTTGTAAAAAACCTACTTTAACTTGTGAAAACGTAAATTTAATTTGTCAAAACGTAAGTTTAACTTGTTAAAAACATAATTTAACTTGTCAAAACGTATCTTTAACTTGTAAAAATGTAATTTTAACTTGTCAAAATGTAATTTTAATGTGTCAAAACGTAACTTGAAGTTGTTAAAACGTAACATTAAATGGTAAAAAATGTACTTTAACTTGTAAAAAACGTATTTCAACTTGTAAATGACTTACTTTAACTTGTAAAAAACGTACTGCAACTTCTAAAAAACGTACTTTAAGTTGTAAAAAACGTATTTTAACGTGTCAAAATGTAACTTAAACTTGTCAAAACGTAACTTTAACTTGTCAAAACGTACTTTAACTTGTAAAAAAAGTACTTTAACTTGTAAAAAACGTACTTTAACTTGTCAAAAACGTACTTTAACTTGTCAAAACGTAACTTTAACTTGTAAAAAACCTACATTAACTTGTCAAAACGTAACTTTAACTTGTCAAAACGTAAGTTTAACTTGTTAAAAACATACATTAACTTGTAAAAAACGTACTTGAACTTGTCAAAAATGTGGTTTAACTTGTAACAAATGTACTTTAATTTGTAAAAAACCTAATTTACCTTGACAAAATGTAACTTTAACTTGTCAAAACGTATGTTTAACTTGTTAAAAACACACATTAACTTGTAAAAAACATATTTTAACTTGTCAAAAATGTGGTTTAACTTGTAATAAATGTACTTTAACTTGTAAAAACGTACTTCAACTTGTAAAAAACGTACTTTAACTTGTCAAAGCGTAACTTTAACTTTTAAAAAACCTACTTTAACTTGTCAAAACGTTATTTAACTTGTCAAAACGTAAGTTTAACTTGTTAAAAACATATATTCACTAGTAAAAAACGTACTTTAACTTGTAAAAAATGTGGTTTAACTTGTAACAAATGTACTTTAACTTGTAAAAACGTACTTCAACTTGTAAAAAATGTATTTTAACTTGTAAAAAACCTACTTTAACTTGTGAAAACGTAACTTTAATTTGTCAAAACGTAAGTTTAACTTGTTAAAAACATAATTTAACTTGTCAAAACGTATCTTTAACTTGTAAAAATGTAATTTTAACTTGTCAAAATGTAATTTTAATGTGTCAAAACGTAACTTGAAGTTGTTAAAACGTAACTTTAAATGGTAAAAAATGTACTTTAACTTGTAAAAAACGTATTTCAACTTGTAAATCACTTACTTTAACTTGTAAAAAACGTACTGCAACTTCTAAAAAACGTACTTTAAGTTGTAAAAAACGTATTTTAACGTGTCAAAATGTAACTTAAACTTGTCAAAACGTAACTTTAACTTGTTAAAAACGTACTTTAACTTGTAAAAAAAGTACTTTAACTTGTAAAAAACGTACTATAACTTGTCAAAAACGTACTTTAACTTGTCAAAACGTAACTTTAACTTGTAAAAAACCTACATTAACTTGTCAAAACGTAACTTTAACTTGTCAAAACGTAAGTTTAACTTGTTAAAAACATACATTAACTTGTAAAAAACGTACTTGAACTTGTCAAAAATGTGGTTTAACTTGTAACAAATGTACTTTAACTTGTAAAAAACCTAATTTACCTTGACAAAACGTAACTTTAACTTGTCAAAACGTATGTTTAACTTGTTAAAAACACACATTAACTTGTAAAAAACATATTTTAACTTGTCAAAAATGTGGTTTAACTTGTAATAAATGTACTTTAACTTGTAAAAACGTACTTCAACTTGTAAAAAACGTACTTTAACTTGTCAAAACGTAACTTTAACTTTTAAAAAACCTACTTTAACTTGTCAAAACGTAATTTAACTTGTCAAAACGTAAGTTTAACTTGTTAAAAACATATATTCACTAGTAAAAAACGTACTTTAACTTGTAAAAAATGTGGTTTAACTTGTAACAAATGTACTTTAACTTGTAAAAACGTACTTCAACTTGTAAAAAATGTATTTTAACTTGTAAAAAACCTACTTTAACTTGTGAAAACGTAACTTTAATTTGTCAAAACGTAAGTTTAACTTGTTAAAAACATAATTTAACTTGTCAAAACGTAACTTTAACTTGTCAAAACGTAAGTTTAACTTGTTAAAAACATACATTAACTTGTAAAAAACGTACTTGAACTTGTCAAAAATGTGGTTTAACTTGTAACAAATGTACTTTAACTTGTAAAAAACCTAATTTACCTTGACAAAACGTAACTTTAACTTGTCAAAACGTATGTTTAACTTGTTAAAAACACACATTAACTTGTAAAAAACATATTTTAACTTGTCAAAAATGTGGTTTAACTTGTAATAAATGTACTTTAACTTGTAAAAACGTACTTCAACTTGTAAAAAACGTACTTTAACTTGTCAAAACGTAACTTTAACTTTTAAAAAACCTACTTTAACTTGTCAAAACGTAATTTAACTTGTCAAAACGTAAGTTTAACTTGTTAAAAACATATATTCACTAGTAAAAAACGTACTTTAACTTGTAAAAAATGTGGTTTAACTTGTAACAAATGTACTTTAACTTGTAAAAACGTACTTCAACTTGTAAAAAATGTATTTTAACTTGTAAAAAACCTACTTTAACTTGTGAAAACGTAACTTTAATTTGTCAAAACGTAGGTTTAACTTGTTAAAAACATAATTTAACTTGTCAAAACGTATCTTTGACTTGTAAAAATGTAATTTTAACTTGTCAAAATGTATTTTTAATGTGTCAAAACATAACTTGAAGTTGTTAAAACGTAACTTTAAATGGTAAAAAATGTACTTTAACTTGTAGAAAACGTATTTCAACTTGTAAAACACTTACTTTAACTTGTAAAAAACGTACTGCAACTTCTAAAAAAACGTACTTTAAGTTGTAAAAAACGTATTTTAACGTGTCAAAATGTAACTTAAATTTGTCAAAACGTAACTTTTACTTGTTAAAAACGTACTTTAACTTGTAAAAAAAGTAATTTAACTTGTAAAAAACGTACTTTAACTTGTCAAAAACGTACTTTAACTTGTCAAAACGTAACTTTAACTTGTAAAAAACCTACATTAACTTGTCAAAACGTAACTTTAACTTGTCAAAACGTAAGTTTAACTTGTTAAAAACATACATTAACTTGTAAAAAACGTACTTGAACTTGTCAAAAATGTGGTTTAACTTGTAACAAATGTACTTTAACTTGTAAAAAACCTAATTTACCTTGACAAAACGTAACTTTAACTTGTCAAAACGTATGTTTAACTTGTTAAAAACACACATTAACTTGTAAAAAACATATTTTAACTTGTCAAAAATGTGGTTTAACTTGTAATAAATGTACTTTAACTTGTAAAAACGTACTTCAACTTGTAAAAAACGTACTTTAACTTGTCAAAACATAACTTTAACTTTTAAAAAACCTACTTTAACTTGTCAAAACGTAATTTAACTTGTCAAAACGTAAGTTTAACTTGTTAAAAACATATATTCACTAGTAAAAAACGTACTTTAACTTGTAAAAAATGTGGTTTAACTTGTAACAAATGTACTTTAACTTGTAAAAACGTACTTCAACTTGTAAAAAATGTATTTTAACTTGTAAAAAACCTACTTTAACTTGTGAAAACGTAACTTTAATTTGTCAAAACGTAAGTTTAACTTGTTAAAAACATAATTTAACTTGTCAAAACGTATCTTTAACTTGTAAAAATGTAATTTTAACTAGTCAAAATGTAATTTTAATGTGTCAAAACGTAACTTGACGTTGTTAAAACGTAACTTTAAATGGTAAAAAATATACTTTAACTTGTAAAAAACGTATTTCAACTTGTAAAACACTTACTTTAACTTGTAAAAAACGTACTGCAACTTCTAAAAAACGTACTTTAAGTTGTAAAAAACGTATTTTAACGTGTCAAAATGTAACTTAAACTTGTCAAAACGTAAGTTTAACTTGTTAAAAACGTACTTTAACTTGTAAAAAAAGTACTTTAACTTGTAAAAAACGTACTTTAACTTGTCAAAAACGTACTTTAACTTGTCAAAACGTAACTTTAACTTGTAAAAAACCTACATTAACTTGTCAAAACGTAACTTTAACTTGTCAAAACGTAAGTTTAACTTGTTAAAAACATACATTAACTTGTAAAAAACGTACTTGAACTTGTCAAAAATGTGGTTTAACTTGTAACAAATGTACTTTAACTTGTAAAAAACCTAATTTACCTTGACAAAACGTAACTTTAACTTGTCAAAACGTATGTTTAACTTGTTAAAAACACACATTAACTTGTAAAAAACATATTTTAACTTGTCAAAAATGTGGTTTAACTTGTAATAAATGTACTTTAACTTGTAAAAACATACTTCAACTTGTAAAAAACGTACTTTAACTTGTCAAAACGTAACTTTAACTTTTAAAAAACCTACTTTAACTTGTCAAAACGTAATTTAACTTGTCAAAACGTAAGTTTAACTTGTTAAAAACATATATTCACTAGTAAAAAACGTACTTTAACTTGTAAAAAATGTGGTTTAACTTGTAACAAATGTACTTTAACTTGTAAAAACGTACTTCAACTTGTAAAAAATGTATTTTAACTTGTAAAAAACCTACTTTAACTTGTGAAAACGTAACTTTAATTTGTCAAAACGTAAGTTTAACTTGTTAAAAACATAATTTAACTTGTCAAAACGTATCTTTAACTTGCAAAAATGTAATTTTAACTTGTCAAAATGTAATTTTAATGTGTCAAAACGTAACTTGAAGTTGTTAAAACGTAACTTTAAATGGTAAAAAATGTACTTTAACTTGTAAAAAACGTATTTCAACTTGTAAAACACTTACTTTAACTTGTAAAAAACGTACTGCAACTTCTAAAAAACGTACTTTAAGTTGTAAAAAACGTATTTTAACGTGTCAAAATGTAACTTAAACTTGTCAAAACGTAACTTTAACTTGTTAAAAACGTACTTTAACTTGTAAAAAAAGTAATTTAACTTGTAAAAAACGTACTTTAACTTGTCAAAAACGTACTTTAACTTGTCAAAACGTAACTTTAACTTGTAAAAAACCTACATTAACTTGTCAAAACGTAACTTTAACTTGTCAAAACGTAAGTTTAACATGTTAAAAACATACATTAACTTGTAAAAAATGTACTTGAACTTGTCAAAAATGTGGTTTAACTTGTAACAAATGTACTTTAACTTGTAAACAACCTAATTTACCTTGACAAAACGTAACTTTAACTTGTCAAAACGTATGTTTTACTTGTTAAAAACACACATTAACTTGTAAAAAACATATTTTAACTTGTCAAAAATGTGGTTTAACTTGTAATAAATGTACTTTAACTTGTAAAAACGTACTTCAACTTGTAAAAAACGTACTTTAACTTGTCAAAACGTAACTTTAACTTTTAAAAAACCTACTTTAACTTGTCAAAACGTAATTTAACTTGTCAAAACGTAAGTTTAACTTGTTAAAAACATATATTCACTAGTAAAAAACGTACTTTAACTTGTAAAAAATGTGGTTTAACTTGTAACAAATGTACTTTAACTTGTAAAAACGTACTTCAACTTGTAAAAAATGTATTTTAACTTGTAAAAAACCTACTTTAACTTGTGAAAACGTAACTTTAATTTGTCAAAACGTAGGTTTAACTTGTTAAAAACATAATTTAACTTGTCAAAACGTATCTTTGACTTGTAAAAATGTAATTTTAACTTGTCAAAATGTAATTTTAATGTGTCAAAACATAACTTGAAGTTGTTAAAACGTAACTTTAAATGGTAAAAAATGTACTTTAACTTGTAAAAAACGTATTTCATATTGTAAAACACTTACTTTAACTTGTAAAAAACGTACTGGAACTTCTAAAAAACGTACTTTAAGTTGTAAAAAACGTATTTTAACGTGTCAAAATGTAACTTAAACTTGTTAAAACGTAACTTTAAGTTGTTAAAAACGTACTTTAACTTGTAAAAAAAGTACTTTAACTTGTAAAAAACGTACTTTAACTTGTCAAAAACGTACTTTAACTTGTCAAAACGTAACTTTAACTTGTAAAAAACCTACATTAACTTGTCAAAACGTAACTTTAACTTGTCAAAACGTAAGTTTAACTTGTTAAAAACATACATTAACTTGTAAAAAACGTACTTGAACTTGTCAAAAATGTGGTTTAACTTGTAACAAATGTACTTTAACTTGTAAAAAACCTAATTTACCTTGACAAAACGTAACTTTAACTTGTCAAAACGTATGTTTAACTTGTTAAAAACACACATTAACTTGTAAAAAACATATTTTAACTTGTCAAAAATGTGGTTTAACTTGTAATAAATGTACTTTAACTTGTAAAAACGTACTTCAACTTGTAAAAAACGTACTTTAACTTGTCAAAACGTAACTTTAACTTTTAAAAAACCTACTTTAACTTGTCAAAACGTAATTTAACTTGTCAAAACGTAAGTTTAACTTGTTAAAAACATATATTCACTAGTAAAAAACGTACTTTAACTTGTAAAAAATGTGGTTTAACTTGTAACAAATGTACTTTAACTTGTAAAAACGTACTTCAACTTGTAAAAAATGTATTTTAACTTGTAAAAAACCTACTTTAACTTGTGAAAACGTAACTTTAATTTGTCAAAACGTAAGTTTAACTTGTTAAAAACATAATTTAACTTGTCAAAACGTATCTTTAACTTGTAAAAATGTAATTTTAACTAGTCAAAATGTAATTTTAATGTGTCAAAACGTAACTTGACGTTGTTAAAACGTAACTTTAAATGGTAAAAAATATACTTTAACTTGTAAAAAACGTATTTCAACTTGTAAAACACTTACTTTAACTTGTAAAAAACGTACTGCAACTTCTAAAAAACGTACTTTAAGTTGTAAAAAACGTATTTTAACGTGTCAAAATGTAACTTAAACTTGTCAAAACGTAAGTTTAACTTGTTAAAAACGTACTTTAACTTGTAAAAAAAGTACTTTAACTTGTAAAAAACGTACTTTAACTTGTCAAAAACGTACTTTAACTTGTCAAAACGTAACTTTAACTTGTAAAAAACCTACATTAACTTGGCAAAACGTAACTTTAACTTGTCAAAACGTAAGTTTAACTTGTTAAAAACATACATTAACTTGTAAAAAACGTACTTGAACTTGTCAAAAATGTGGTTTAACTTGTAACAAATGTACTTTAACTTGTAAAAAACCTAATTTACCTTGACAAAACGTAACTTTAACTTGTCAAAACGTATGTTTAACTTGTTAAAAACACACATTAACTTGTAAAAAACATATTTTAACTTGTCAAAAATGTGGTTTAACTTGTAATAAATGTACTTTAACTTGTAAAAACGTACTTCAACTTGTAAAAAACGTACTTTAACTTGTCAAAACGTAACTTTAACTTTTAAAAAACCTACTTTAACTTGTCAAAACGTAATTTAACTTGTCAAAACGTAAGTTTAACTTGTTAAAAACATATATTCACTAGTAAAAAACGTACTTTAACTTGTAAAAAATGTGGTTTAACTTGTAACAAATGTACTTTAACTTGTAAAAACGTACTTCAACTTGTAAAAAATGTATTTTAACTTGTAAAAAACCTACTTTAACTTGTGAAAACGTAACTTTAATTTGTCAAAACGTAAGTTTAACTTGTTAAAAACATAATTTAACTTGTCAAAACGTATCTTTAACTTGTAAAAATGTAATTTTAACTTGTCAAAATGTAATTTTAATGTGTCAAAACGTAACTTGAAGTTGTTAAAACGTAACTTTAAATGGTAAAAAATGTACTTTAACTTGTAAAAAACGTATTTCAACTTGTAAAACACTTACTTTAACTTGTAAAAAACGTACTGCAACTTCTAAAAAACGTACTTTAAGTTGTAAAAAACGTATTTTAACGTGTCAAAATATAACTTAAACTTGTCAAAACGTAACTTTAACTTGTTAAAAACGTACTTTAACTTGTAAAAAAAGTAATTTAACTTGTAAAAAACGTACTTTAACTTGTCAAAAACGTACTTTAACTTGTCAAAACGTAACTTTAACTTGTAAAAAACCTACATTAACTTGTCAAAACGTAACTTTAACTTGTCAAAACGTAAGTTTAACATGTTAAAAACATACATTAACTTGTAAAAAACGTACTTGAACTTGTCAAAAATGTGGTTTAACTTGTAACAAATGTACTTTAACTTGTAAACAACCTAATTTACCTTGACAAAACGTAACTTTAACTTGTCAAAACGTATGTTTAACTTGTTAAAAACACACATTAACTTGTAAAAAACATATTTTAACTTGTCAAAAATGTGGTTTAACTTGTAAAAACGTACTTCAACTTGTAAAAAACGTACTTTAACTTGTCAAAACGTAACTTTAACTTTTAAAAAACCTACTTTAACTTGTCAAAACGTAATTTAACTTGTCAAAACGTAAGTTTAACTTGTTAAAAACATATATTCACTAGTAAAAAACGTACTTTAACTTGTAAAAAATGTGGTTTAACTTGTAACAAATGTACTTTAACTTGTAAAAACGTACTTCAACTTGTAAAAAATGTATTTTAACTTGTAAAAAACCTACTTTAACTTGTGAAAACGTAACTTTAATTTGTCAAAACGTAGGTTTAACTTGTTAAAAACATAATTTAACTTGTCAAAACGTATCTTTGACTTGTAAAAATGTAATTTTAACTTGTCAAAATATAATTTTAATGTGTCAAAACATAACTTGAAGTTGTTAAAACGTAACTTTAAATGGTAAAAAATGTACTTTAACTTGTAAAAAACGTATTTCATATTGTAAAACACTTACTTTAACTTGTAAAAAACGTACTGGAACTTCTAAAAAACGTACTTTAAGTTGTAAAAAACGTATTTTAACGTGTCAAAATGTAACTTAAACTTGTTAAAACGTAACTTTAAGTTGTTAAAAACGTACTTTAACTTGTAAAAAAAGTACTTTAACTTGTAAAAAACGTACTTTAACTTGTCAAAAACGTACTTTAACTTGTCAAAACGTAACTTTAACTTGTGAAAAACGTACTTTAACTTGTAAAAAAAGTACTTTAACTTGTAAAAAACGTACTTTAACTTGTAAAAAACGTACTTTAACTTGTCAAAACGTAACTTTAACTTGTAGAAAACCTACATTAACTTGTCAAAACGTAACTTTAACTTGTCAAAACGTAAGTTTAACATGTTAAAAACATACATTAACTTGTAAAAAACGTACTTGAACTTGTCAAAAATGTGGTTTAACTTGTAACAAATGTACTTTAACTTGTAAAAAACCTAATTTACCTTGACAAAACGTAACTTTAACTTGTCAAAACGTAAGTTTAACTTGTTAAAAACACACATTAACTTGTAAAAAACATATTTTAACTTGTCAAAAATGTGGTTTAACTTGTAATAAATGTACTTTAACTTGTAAAAACGTACTTCAACTTTTAAAAAACGTACTTTAACTTGTCAAAACGTAACTTTAACTTTTAAAAAACCTACTTTAACTTGTCAAAACGTAATTTAACTTGTCAAAACGTAAGTTTAACTTTTTAAAAACATATATTCACTAGTAAAAAACGTACTTTAACTTGTAAAAAATGTGGTTTAACTTGTAACAAATGTACTTTAACTTGTAAAAACGTACTTCAACTTGTAAAAAACGTACTTTTACTTGTAAAAAACCTACTTTAACTTGTGAAAACGTAACTTTAATTTGTCAAAACGTAAGTTTAACTTGTTAAAAACATAATTTAACTTGTCAAAACGTATCTTTAACTTGTAAAAATGTAATTTTAACTTGTCAAAATGTAATTTTAATGTGTCAAAACGTAACTTGAAGTTGTTAAAACGTAACTTTAAATGGTAAAAAATGTACTTTAACTTGTAAAAAACGTATTTCATATTGTAAAACACTTACTTTAACTTGTAAAAAACGTACTGGAACTTCTAAAAAACGTACTTTAAGTTGTAAAAAACGTATTTTAACGTGTCAAAATGTAACTTAAACTTGTTAAAACGTAACTTTAAGTTGTTAAAAACGTACTTTAACTTGTAAAAAAAGTACTTTAAATTGTAAAAAACGTACTTTAACTTGTCAAAAACGTACTATAACTTGTCAAAACGTAACTTTAACTTGTAAAAAACCTACATTAACTTGTCAAAACGTAACTTTAACTTGTCAAAACGTAAGTTTAACTTGTTAAAAACATACATTAACTTGTAAAAAACGTACTTGAACTTGTCAAAAATGTGGTTTAACTTGTAACAAATGTACTTTAACTTGTAAAAAACCTACTTTACCTTGACAAAACGTAACTTTAACTTGTCAAAACGTAAGTTTAACTTGTTAAAAACATACATTAACTTGTAAAAAACGTACTTTAAATTGTCAAAAATGTGTTTTAACTTGTAACAAATGTACTTTAATTTGTAAAAACATTCTTCAATTTGTAAAAAACGTACTTTAACTTGTAAAAAACCTACTTTAACTTGTCAAAACGTAACTTTAATTTGTCAAAACGTAAGTTTAACTTGTTAAAAACACACATGAACTTGTAAAAAACGTACTTTAATTGTAAAAAATATGGTTTAACTTGTAACAAATATACTTAAACTTGTAAAAACGTACTTCAACTTGTAAAAAACGTACTTTAACATGTAAAAAACGTACTTTAACTTGTAAAAACGTAACTTTAACTTGTCAAAACGTAACTTTAACTTGTAAGAAACGTACTTCGACTTGTAAAAAACGTACTTGAACTTGTAAAAAACGTATTTTAACGTGTCAAAATGTAACTTTAACTTGTCAAAACGTAACTTTAACTTGTTAAAAACGTACTTTAACTTGTAAAAAACGTAACTTTAACTTGTCAAAACTTAACTTTAACTTGTTACAAACGTACTTTAACTTGTAAAAAACATACTTTAACTTGTAAAAAACGTACTTCAACTTGTAAAAAACGTACTTTAACTTGTCAAAATGTAATTTTAATGTGTCAAAACGTACTTTAACTTGTCAAAAATGTGGTTTAACTTGTAACAAATGTACTTTAACTTGTAAAAATGTACTTCAACTTGTAAAAGACGTACTTTAACTTGTAAAAAACCTACTTTAACTTGTCAAAACGTAACTTTAATTTGTCAAAACGTAAGTTTAACTTGTTAAAAACGTAATTTACCTTGTCAAACCGTAACTTTAACTTGTAAAATACGTACTTTAACTTGTCAAAATGTAATTTTAATGTGTCAAAACGTAACTTTAAGTTGTTAAAACGTAACATTAACTTGTAAAAAACGTACTTCAACTTGTAAAACACTTGTTTTAACTTGTAAAAAACGTACTTCAACTTGTAAAAAACGTACTGTAACTTGTAAAAAATGTATTTTAAAGTGTCAATATGTAACTTTAACTCGTCAAAACGTAACTTTAACTTGTTAAAAACATACTTTAACTTGTAAAACACGTACTTTAACTTGTAAAAAATGTACTTTAACTTCTCAAAACATAACTTTAACTTGTAAAAAACCTACTTTAACTTGTCAAAACGTAAGTTTAAGTTGTTAAAAACATATATTAACTTGTCAAAAACGTACTTTAACTTATCAAAAATGTGGTTTTACTTGTTACAAATATACTTTAACTTGTAAAAACGTACTTCAACTTGTAAAAAAAGTATTTTAACTGGTAAAAAACATACTTTAACTTGTCAAAACGTAACTTTAATTTGTCCAAAACTTAAGTTTAACTTATTAAAAACATAATTTAACTTGTCAAAACGTAACTTTAACTTGTAAAAAACGTACTTTAACTTGTCAAAATGTAATTTTAATGTGTCAAAACGTAACTTGAAGTTGTTAAAACGTAACTTTAATTGGTAAAAAATGTACTTTAACTTGTAAAAATCGTACTTCGACTTGTAAAACACTTACTTTAACTTGTAAAAAACGTACTTCAACTGCTAAAAAAAATATTTTAACTTGGAAAAATTGTATTTTAACGTGTCAAAATGTATCTTTAACTTGACAAAACGTAACTTTAACTTGTTCAAAACGTACTTCAACTTGTAAAAAACGTACTTTAACTTGTCAAAACATAACTTTAACTTGTAAAAAACCTACTTTAACTTGTCAAAACGTAACTTAAACTTGTCAAAACGTAAGTTTAACTTGTTAAAAACATACATTACCTTGTAAAAAAAGTACTTTGACTTGTCAAAAATGTGGTTTAACTTGTAACAAATGGACTTTAACTTGTAAAAACATACTTCAACATGTAAAAAACGTACTTTAACTTGTAAAAAACCTACTTTAACTTGTCAAAACGTAACTTTAATTTGTCAAAACGTAAGTTTAACTTGTTAAGAACGTAGATTAACTTGTCAAAACGTAACTTTAACTTTTAAAAAACCTACATTAACTTGTCAAAACGTAAGTTTAACTTGTTAACAACATACATTAACTTGTAAAAAACGTACTTTAACTTATAAAAAATGTTGTTTAACTTGTAACAAATGTACTTTAACTTGTAAAAACGTATTTCAACTTGTGTAAAAAGTACTTTAACTTGTAAAAAACTTACTTTAACTTGTCAAAACGTAACTTTAATTTGTCAAAACGTAAGTTTAACTTGTTAAAAACGTAGTTTAACTTGTCAAAACGTAACTTTAACTTCTAAAAAACGTACTTTAACTTGTCAAAATCTAATTTTAATGTGTCAAAACGTAACTTTAAGTTGTTAAAACGTAACTTTAGCTTGTAACAAATATACTTTAACTTGTAAAGAACTCACTTCAACTTGTAAAACACGTACTTTAACTTGTAAAAAACGTACTTCAACTTGTAAAAAAACGTACTTTATTTTGTAAAAAACGTAATTTAACGTGTTAAATTGTAACTTTAACTTGTCAAAACGTAAATTTAACTTGTTAAAAACGTACTTTAACTTGTAAAAAACCTACTTTAACTTGTCAAAATGTAAGTTTAACTTGTCAAAACGTAACTTTAACTTGTAAAATACGTACTTTAACTTGTAAAAACGTACTTCAACTTGTAA